>JAUCNO010000279.1:5808919-5856588 GCA_032353835.1 Enteromius viviparus | reverse complement strand
AGATATGTTCATCTGAGACAGCTCAAAAATGCAATTTAGTCTGGGACTAGCTTAAGCCTTGTCTGTGAAACTGGGGGTTAATTACATAGAAAAGATAAATATGACTAATCTGTAAAAATACTAAGCATGAGAGTAATGACAGAATTGTTATTGTTTGGGTGAACTATTCCTTTAAAGTTATTTTATAATGTACAGTTTTAAAGGCCCATGGCTCTTTTTGTATGTGAATCTCTATAATCTTCAAAGATATTGAGAAGTTGTCTCTGACATAAATAAGAAACAAAGTATGTTAAAAATATGCTAAGAACTGATGTTTGAATCATAATCCCTCCCAGGCTTTCATGTGAGCCCACATATTGTGATTAGACAGCCCAATCTTCAAACACTGGTTATTTAGTCTTCTTTTTACTCGTAGTCATGAGTAACTCGATACAAATCCTTGAGCTTGATTGTGCCGAGAGCCCTGTGAACACACAGCCATCAGGCATGCATTATTAAATGGGATGAATTCAAATAATTGTCTGCTTCAAAAATTAAACCACTGCAATTTATGTGTCCGTTTGAATTAGGAATTGATAACGTCAGATATTTTGTTTGGCGTATCATGTTTACGCCACAAATTGTGACTCGCCGCAAGACTGACAAGAGAGCGTGAGGAGGCCGGTGACTGGTGTGCCAGGCGGGAAATGCTGAGAAAATTACTTCCATTGGAAACTCATGACTGGCTGTAATATCTGCACTCCCAACAGAGAAGGTAAAAACTCCTGTATTTTCTTTTTAGAACCATCAGCCTGGTAATTTTTTGTTGTAAAAATCAGATTGTTAATGGACAGAAACCCATTTAGGCCTGATTTAACTGGCGAACTTGATTTTGCACATGCCAAATGATCATTGATGGAGCTTCAAAATGAGCATCTCAATCACACACGCCTAATGTAACATCGATATCTGTAAGATAAGCCTCTATATTCCACCCATTCCCTAAAAAGAAACCACAGCTCGCTATGTATAGATGCTGTGATTGCTAATACAATGCAGCTGTGACCATGAAATCAGGACTTAGTGTAATGAGCTTCTTTGAAGACGAGACTTGATACTAAAATCTGCTACAAAATACAGAGGGAACTGGTGCTACTTGATGATAATCTGATATCCAAACCCTTCATCTATATATTTTTCCTTTTAAGAAGGCCAGATTTTCACCAAGAGGCAACCTGGGATAGATTTGGACTGTCTATTTTCTGTCTAGGCAAACATACGCAGTGAAATTCCTGCCGGCTGAACTTAACACAACACATGTATTATTTAGGAAAAGAAAAATAAGCCAATATATAAAATTACAGTATTATTAGAGCCCGTATTCTCTTACTGTACGTAAAGTGCTCCACGCAGGCATGTCTGAGGACAGGGCTTGAATTGATTTTGTATGCCCGCAATGCATGAGAATGTAAGGCTGGTATGTAGCTTAAATAAACCAACAGGCTGACAATTAGCCAGATCTGTCACGGGGCGAGTATAATCGATGTGTTTTGCGGATGATGGAATCAGAAGAACTGTGACATGCATGTCAGAAATATGGGCTAGACAAAAAAAAAACACATTTTGGCTTGCACATACTGCAGTTAAACCGATTTTTATACTTAAATGTGTTTTGCTAAATGTAATGTCTGCCACTATGCATCAACGTCAAAATGGTTTTAGCAATATTCCGGGTTCAGTACAAGTTAAGATCACTGGACAGCACTTACGGCATAATGTTGATTACATTATTACATCTAATTGTCAAAAAAAACTAAAATCTGTACAGTCAGCCACTTGCAATGGAAGTATAAAGGGCCTATCGATTTATGTTAAAATACCCATTAAGATAATATAGCCACAAGATGTAAACACTAAAATGACCACAGCTCAAATTATAAGCTTTTCCCCTTTAATCCTCCAAAAATGCCACCCATTCAATTACATTGAAAGTGACTTGCTGCAATATTCTTTTTTATATAAGGAAACAAGGGACAATAGTTTTTGTACTAATCAGTATTATGTCACATATGCAGAGCTCAAGTATTAATGAAACTGGACTATTCCTTTTGAAGACCTACTTGGCCATCGAGAGTATTTCACTAACCGGTGCTTTTCAAAATGAACCAGAGGGCTGATTCAGACAAAGTAATCCCTCTAAACTAGCAATTGGTTGTTTATACAATTATCCTAAAAGCCATCAAAGCTGATTTAAATGGCTTTTGCCTCTCAGATAACATTTGAGTTAAGACCGCAACAGCCGATGATGATACACAAACACAACCCTGTTAGGCCCCACCACAACAAACTCACCATGTCAACTGCTTAATGCCTGCTTGGAACAGCGGGGCATAGTTTTGGGAGCCCTAATTAAGTGGTTTCATATGTAAGGCCCTTTCAGACCGGGCTTTTTTCCCCATAGCACTGCTCAAGAGCATTTAGGGTTTGCTGAGTGTTGGGAGGTTGAATCATTTATTTTCTGGTGTACGTTACCGCAGTGTCCAGATTTAATGAAGCTATGATATATTTATGGCTTGCCAAATCCTACCCTAATCCTACCCTTGATAATAAGCGGAGTATATTAAGCTCAGTGACTGTTTTGTTAAACACGCTTATAGGGTCGGCTAGGACCCGTGGGCCACTGCTCTGTGTACACTACTGGGTAACCTAATTTTCACTTGGTGTGTAATGTATACCTATAAATAGCAGGGGAGCTGATTCTCTGGGTCAACTCTGAGGTTCCCCAGTGATGTGTACAGCTCGGCGAGCAACGTTTTTTTAGCGTCATGAAGTGGGCATCCATTTAGGCACACCTGAGAGGGTATTTGTGAGTTTTTAATGAGGTGTTTCTGGGCCAGGCTCTCAGTTTAAATTACGCAGATGTTAGGTATATGTCACTGTAACAGTGAAAACTGAATCAAAGGTTAGTTGGCTTTATTGTTTTGGAATCTCATGACTTTGCACCTCAAATATGATTTTATATTTCATATTTCGTAATTGCTCCTTTGTTACAATGTGAGTTTTACATTTCACAATTTATGACTCAAGTTTATATCTTTAAATGGTGACTTTATATCTAAAAATTAACTAGTTCTCAGAATTGTGACGTTGTACTTAACAACTGCGACTGTTTGTAGTAATTGTTCCTTTATGGCCTGGTTTCGTAAACAGGGCTTAGCCTGGATTAGGCTGTAGTTCAATTAAGACATTTAAGTCATTTTTATCAACATGGGTTAGAAAAGAAATATTGCTGGTGTCCATCTTGAGACAAAACAAGCCACTGATATATTTTAAGATATTTTAAGTTTCTTTCAGTTAAAACAGCTCAAAACGTACATTTTAGCCTAGGACTGGGCTTAAGCGTTGTCTAACTGGGGGCTAATCTCGCAATTGTGACCATTTATACCTCAATTTCAATTATTTCTCACAATTGTGGCTTTAAATCTCATAGCTACCACTATTTCTTACAAATCCTATCTTGCAATTGTGATTATTTCTCGAAATTGCAATTTTGTCTCAGTTGCAACATAACGTGCTATTATGACTTTATCAAACTGATAACTAACTTAGAATATCTGCAACAATCGCGACTTTATATCTAAACCTTGCAACTTTATATTTCCAGATTGCGACCAATTTTAATTTTTTTAATCTTAGTGTCTGTTAATTTCCTATTTTAAATGTCACAATTTATTTTCGTATTCAGTGGTAGCAACAGGTTTACATCAAAAGTCTAAAATCAAGCAATGTACACCAAATAATATTAGATTAAATTCCCAGGTCATGTACCCCACTGCCTATAAACATGTGTCTTTGGACTCTTAGAAATCACTTACGATTCAAGTTTTTGCACGAGGTGGGTCTTTCGCACCTGGTGGGGCGGGAAGTGTGATGTGAGCTGCAGTCACGTTGGGAGGCTGTGGGCCTGAGAAAGAGCAGAGGCTGTCCTGCAAATTGTTGATGCCAGCCTCAGCACACTGTTTATTTTCAGCATCTCACACAGGAATTTTAATTTATTTCTTCATTCTTTCATTTTTTTTGCTCACTTTGAGCATTGTTTAAGGATACCTCACTCCCTCTGTGCACAGCCCTGGGCAATTACTGTGTCAAAAGACTTAAACAACCACAGCATAGTGAAAGGGAGCTTTACATTTTGATTTTATGTGGCGCTTCCCACTTGTGTGAGTCCGCCTCCCCGAAGCCCCCAAAATTGTTATAATCCCTGAAATAAAATCCTGATGTATTTTCATCACTGCTAGACGCTATGATAATATCAAACAAGACACTTTTGAATCCCAATCCCTCAAACGTGCTAGAAACTCAAATGCAAATATTAGCGAACTCAAAACCGGCTGTACGCTTGGATGTGAAATGCATTAGAAAATTGCTGTGTGTTTATACGTTTTGTGTGATCCTTATAATCAAAACCTTAAAACCAGCCCTTGGCTCGTGATTCGTCCCTTTTTTTTCCTACTCTTCCCAGCTGTGAGAGAATATCCTGCTCGCCATTTTATCTTCCTTTTTTTTTTTCTGGAGCAATACTCGTAGCTAAAAGATGGATTAGCATTCTTTTACTAGAAATGTGCCTCTGTTAGCTCATTATCTTTTGACAATTTTAGGAGATATGCCTTTAGAGTCTGTCTTTGTTTAAGCTATGAGCTTTCCTATAAGAGCCAGTCAGCTTGGATGTATATGGCCAGTGTCAGGCGTAATTAACTCTGACAGGGGCATTTAGTGGTTGTAATTCAAATCTAATTCAGAACATCTTAACCTTCAGTCTGTCAGAAGTTGAAATGTGCTGGAAAACCCACGGCCCCAATCATGGCCTTGTGTAGCGGTACAATGATGTGTCAACATGCTTGCTTAGAAAAACAGCTTCCCTTGAGCACAGAAAACTCCCTTACAGTACACATGAAGGAAAACAAAGGCCTCAGATAGTCATGGCCGGGTTTGTGCGAATTGAGCTCGTAATTGGCTGACGCTGTTTAAAGTCACAAGAACAGTATAATGTAAATACAAGAAATCTGCTTCAGATTTTCCCATTCCCAGTGTGATTGGCTTTATGTCTCATCGCCACATGCCGTACGCTCTGTACTTGCTGCTACGCTCTTTTGAAGTAAACTCATAAGAACATCAGCGGGAGTGAGCTTAGCTTTGCCAAAAGGACAAAGATTAAGGAAGAAAATGAAAGTGTGTGATGCTTAAACAAGTGGTATGTTTTAATAAAAATAAAAAAAATACAAAAGAGCATGTAATTTAATCAATATTTTAAAACTCAACAACAGAAAAATGTTTTGAAATAAAGAAGATCATAAGAAGATCAGAGGGAGTGAGCTTTTGCCAAAATTATGAGAATAAAGTAAATTAAGACAAGGTACACACAGAACATGATGCATATTTTAATATTTGTAGTATTAGCATATCGTGGCAAAATAATTACTGTTTTCAAACAGGTTTCCCAATCTGTCCGCTCACCTTCCATTAGGTGTTGAACATGACACCACTCAAAATGTACACCATTGGATGAATCTGTGCTGCCTATAAATACAATAAAATATTTAATTAAATTGTATTTTTTATGAAAAATTTATATTTTTAAAGGACTGCAAACAATAATTTACACACAGCGCTGCTCAATATCAGATGGGATTTTCATTTTATTACCTTAACAGGATAAAAACAAATTGATGAAGATGAAAATTACATTTTTTTATTAAAAAAAAGTTATATATTTTTTATTACATTTCATTCATTAAAAAAAAAAAAAAAACACAGAATAACATTCCACCTGTATGAAATGTAGTTGTATCATTGTGATTAAAGCATCTATTATCTGAGCCAAATACAGGATTATTAAGGTAAAAGCCATTTGAAAATAACTACTGTTTTCTCATGAGTCTGAGTTACTGTTATGCTGGTCGAGATGCTCAAACAAGAGGTATGTTTAAAAATAAAAAATAAAAAAATAAATAAAATGTTGATTTCTTGTGCTGTTAAATGATTAATCTCGATTAAGGCATTTAAAATAAAAGCTTTTGTTTTCATTAAATATGTGACACATGCATGTATATATTTAAGAAAAATAGGTTATGCTTATATATTAAATATATTTACTATAATTGTATGAATATAAACATAGACACGTAAAAAAACATCAAAATATATATGGTATGTGTGTGGATTTATGTATACATAATAAATATACACATCACACACACACATATCATGCAAACAAAAACCTTTATTTATGAATCGTTTGACAGCACTATTTTATTTTAATTTCATTCTAGAAAAATACATTTCAATTACCCCTCATCATATTAAACACAATGAAGCAATATAACTCTTTCATTAATATTTTGAGGACAGCTATGATTTACCCACAGCATTGCTCATTATCAAATTATCAATTGTGACTCTTTTACAAGGAGAAGAGACATCACTCATTTCAACAGAACAAATAATGTACCAGAAGACTTCTTGTAATTATCTTTACAGTAAAAACAGTGCGTATGCATTCAAAGAGGGGAAGTGAGCTGTCTGACAGTATTCATTCAGCTCAGCACATTTCACCCGCGTGCATGCTATTGCCCCGGCGCTCAATGACGGATGATTGATGATGCTAAGACCGGTGGCTTTTCTAACCCTGTTAAGTGCTCTGAAAACAAATTACACCTTTCATCCTGACAACATGTCAATTACTAGATTTGGTAATAGCTGTCGGTCTATCAAATATTTTGTGTGTCTGAATAATTCGCAGAAATTAAACTATTAATCATCCTGGAAAGAAGTTGGTGAAAGATCACGCATTATGGCTATCTGAGCATGTGACCCCGGCTTCGATACACTTAGAGGTGTTTATGGCTTATTCTGTGAAATAGTTTTAATTGCCTAATTGCCAAGTTGCTGCTCAGGGAGTGAGGCTTTGAATTATCAAAAGTAAAACCAAATGCTGTTTCTGGAGTGTGTTAGCAAAATCAATCACTATTTTAATTTTTTTTTTCTCCCCACCCTTCGCTTATTTTGCAGTAATAATATTAGAAATGTGTTTCTTTCTATTTGCGTGGGTGTATTTAGGTGTAAAGTGGCTGCTTGTTTATCTCCGTAATGACCTCCTCTGCGTTCTTGGGAAGGAGGATCGGACTCGAACGCAAAAAAAAAAAAATCCTTCGCAGATGGTGGCATGCTGAAGCGCCAAAGCCAGTGCCCTCGGCAAACCATAGACATTCACTTAAACCACTCAGACTTCTCTTTGTTATAAAGCAGGTCCAATAAAAATACAAAGGGATACTGTTTTTTGTATGAGTAATGCATTAACCTGCTCGGGAAAAAGTTCACGTTGAAAGTATGGGCTCGGACAGCACAAGATTTATGGCGATGGCTGCAGAAATTATGCTTTTTTTCCCCCCATAGGCACTTTAATTATGTAATTATTAGCAGCTGGTTTTCATTTGTGGTGGGTTGTTAATTAGGGGTAAGGGTCTCCAGTTCAAGTGCTCTGACTCTTGCGATAAGTTGAGAATTGTCCGGGGGGCTTCGAGGCCTGGGATGATTAGCCAAATCCGCAGCAAACTCATTTGTTATTCAAGCTTTACCCAGGAGCCTCCCGCTGGGTCCACGGAAAAGACTTGGGTGCACCGTTTCCTCTGAGCGGTACCTTTCTTATCAGCCGCTCTCATCAGCTACAATTGTCCGGAGATAAGATCCAGAGATATTGCTGTTTGTTTTACTTATTAAGCCTAAAGGTGGAGTAATCAGATTGGGTTTGGCTCATGGCGCTGATAATCTAAATTAATCTCTCAATCTGGGGTTATGGAGTGTCTTCTAGCAGAACTGCAGGGGGTGGGTGGGTGGTGGGGGGGTCTGGGGCCCGGAGCCGTCCCTTCCAGTGATCCCTCTGTCTAATTATTGGATTGAGAGTCAAGTCAAGGGCAGTCTACTTGAGGAGCTGCAGGGCTGTGCAGTCGGCTGTCTTAGAGCGCAACCTCTGAGCGAACACAGATATAAGTTAAAGAGTTCAGTTTGAACCAAATATAATGTTTTCCCCCCGCTATATATATATATATATATTATATTAATATTTGGTTCTACATATGTGGGTTTTTTTTGTTTCCTGAACAAATTTTTTTTAAGAGCTAATTCTTTTTTAGTAAAAACATACAGCATGACCAATTTCGATTCCTATTGACTCCTTATGAGATTCCTTTTTTGTGTGTGTAAATTAAAAACATGGCTTTAAAAGAATATTATAATATGGCATTTCTTTTAAATTGTTTTTAAAACGCTTTATGTTATTAAACCATTTTATGCTGCCTCTAAAATGATTATAAAAATATCTACATATATCTTTTTAGTGAGGCTTTTGTTTTCCAGAATGTTTCCAAAATGACATAAATAAAATATGCAGCTGAATAGCATTTGTTAACAGTTTTTGCCTGATTCATGTTTACTAATAAATACACTAAAATACTACAACCGACCTATGTTTACTTCCCAAACAAATTAATTTAATGAGTGAATCAAAAACATTCAGTGCAATCGGTGTAGTACGGCACCTGAGCAAATGATTCTTTTTAGTGAATCTGAAACATAGAGTTGGATTCCTAATCAAATGACTCTTATGAGCTGGTTATTTTTAGTGAATCAAACAGTCTCAGAGTCAGAATCAGCTTTAACCATTTAATTATTGTATAGCTGTTGACGTGACAACATGTTAAAGACGGTTAAACATACATAAAAAGGTATTTTTGTTCAGTAATTTTTCATTTAAAAAATAACAAACTGTATTGTTGGTTTAGTATTTTTCTTTTAAATATTGTTTTAATTCAAACTTAAGCTGGACTGCATTTTAGTCTACCTTGCATGTCCCATTTAATGTTTTTTCTTCATTTTGCAACTTGATTTTCCTCTGAATATTTGTTCTTTAACATATTACCCACCTGTAAAGTCGCTTTGGATAAAAGCGTCTGCTAAATGAATAAATGTACAGTGGACATGTTAAAGAAATGGAAGGGCTACATTCTTTATGATGATCCCCATACATACAGAAACACATATCCCTTATTCATTAGATAAGGGAACAGTATTGTTCGAATATATACTCTCACCGATTTGAGAACACCCTTCTGTTGTCTGATAAATTGTCATTTCTATTCCCTGGCTGCACTTCTGCAGCACAAACGTGTTTTGTCTGTCAGCAATGATTACGAATTTAGTGCACTTATGGTCTGGTAGGAACAGTCAAAACATTTTCTGTGTGTATAGCTAATTCTATGAAAAATGACCTCGAACAAAGTGCATTACTATTCGGTAAACACTTCTCCAATTTGTTTTCGAAGATCCATTTTGAACAAACATCACAAATCCATTCGGAAACGTCCTCCTGGGACTTTGAGAGAAAAGCGTAGTGCATCAAAGTGCAGCAGACAAATAGCCGTTTACGCGAAACAGTCGGTGTGCTCAGAGAGTATTCACGGACATCTGAATCACAGATGATGTAGTGCACTCCGAGGCCTGACAACACGTGTTATCTGATATATAGAAACAGTGAAATTGCGCAAAACAACATGAGAAAGTTATTTCAAGATTAGCTATGTTGTCTCTTTGCTCTCTAATACATCATTTCAGCGTACTGGCAAGCACGTTGAGAACATCTCGCTGGATATGTTTCTCTCCACCACAAGAAAAGGAGAGAGGGATATTTATTCACCCTGGGACCGATACCCATCTGCTATCAATGATTTTTAGAGGCGTCTTCATTATAGAACATGACATTTATAGTACATTCCATGACCTATGGATGTTAACGTGCACCAGTATATTTTCCAAATCGCAGTAGGATATGAAACATAGCTCTTTTTTTGCTCAAAAGCTTCAGTATGGAAAGCGAGGGATGAGAAAGAAAAATAGCCCACAAAAAACAAAAAGATGGAGGTAAATGGGTTTTTCAGACCTCTCCAGCATCAGGCCATCAGATGTCAGTGTGTAGTGGAAAATGGAAGAGGATTGACTTGCAGTGGGTTGAGTGCAGGCGGTTTTTTTAGCCAGCCGGGCCTGTAATAAAGGTGACACTTAGAAAGGACATGTCCACTGTGCGTCCTGCTGATGTTTGGCATATGTGAATGAAATGCTTCATGTGCATTACTATTCATCTCAGCGTGAGCGTGAGTCATCAGGAAGAAGCGCTGGCTTGATGTTTCTAGTCTTAAACCAGCACAAGTATTTATGTGACTTTTACTCGGTCACATAGAAGGAACTGTGGGAATTTTGTCGTTGTCACTAAATCACTAACATCACTAAATAATCACAAGTCATCACCAGAGATATCTGCCTTAATACTGTTTTTGGTTTATGTGAGTTAAAGAAAAATAGTGAAACAGAAATATTATCCCATGAGAAATGGAGTTTGCCAAATTGATGACAAGATGTCATTGTATTGCATGTTTAGTTTAATAAACCAATTGGAAAGAATCATGTTTATTTTAATTTTGTCTGATCTGAATGTCAGTTTCATGAATGTCTTTTCTTTCTAAAACGTTATACCCCAGTTTCACAGACAATGCTTAAACTAGTCCCAGACTAAATTGCATGTTTGTCTCAGATGAAAATAATATCTCTGACAAAACATGTCAGTGTCATTGTTCTGTGTTGTACACCTGTAATATTTTCTTAGAAGGCATTTTTGTTGCTTAAATATCTTAATTTAACTAATGCCTAGTTTGTGAAACCGGTCCTATGTCTTATAATTTTATGTTTCTCAGAAATTAGCCTATTTCTTTTTTTCTTAATCTCTTAAATTAAAGAAAAAGGACACTTAATTTCTAGCAATTATTGTCGATTTGATTGCACAGATACTATTTAAACTAAGCTGACACTGATGTCTTAACTCGGAGTGTTTAATCTTGTCACTATACATCACTGACACTCTATTCTCCAATCTGATACTGTTAAGTGCTTTGACACAATCTGGATTGTTAAAAGCGCTATATAAATAAAAGGCGAGAAAAAGGAAACATTCTTTTCTCTTAATCTCGCAAATATTTGTACTTTTATTTCAAGAAATCATGATTTTATATCTGATCATTTAGCTTTGTTTGTCAGAAATTAGATGGTACAGTATATCTGACAATTTTTGCTTAACCTTTTAAATATTTCTCTCAATCTTATTAATATTTGTACTTTATTTCTAGTAATGTAAACTTTATTCTAATGATTAGAACTTTCTCACAATTTTAACCCTGTCTCTAAATCTGTTAAATAATCACTTTATATGTATATGTTTTTAAATCATGACTATATCTCACAATTTAATTATTTTCTTTTCAAAATTAAGACTTTGTATCTCACAAAGTTTTTGCCTAATTGCGACTTTTTATCCTTTTAATGGTGCATCCTTTATACCTATTTTAACCTTAATCTTGCAAGAGCCGTTTTTATAAATACTAATCTAGAAGTGGAAGACCAGGCCCATTGCATTGTGGGATACGGTTTTCCACATGTCTTTTTAAGCCATTTATTTTGAATGTACAGCATGGCAACAACAGTAAGACTAGGATGTTAGTGCTATGCTGAATATATAGCCAATGTTGTATTATTAATGTAAAATTAATGCTAGCATTCCTCTCAGAAAATGATATGATGCGGAGAAGATATGCCTTACCTCAGACATTAGCATTTGAAGAGGAAATTTTACCTTTAGATCAGACCTGGAGTTTAATTGTTTTCTGTGCCTGTTTTCTGTGTTTCTGCTTTATTATGTTTTCTTTTAATTTAAAATAAGACTGTTGGAAACTAATCTGCCAAACAAAACACATATAACCGAGGAGCCAGGGCCTGATTCTTACAGAATCCAGGCCCCAAAGCTGAAAGTAAGGGGAAATGCCCTTGATACTTTACTTTACGAGGATCTGAAGTCCCTCATCATATAATAATATATAATGCCTACTATAGCAGCCTGCGCCAAAGCTACGGCCTTGACCCTGGCAATTACACACAGGCATCAGAAAGCCTCCCTCAAAGTCAGCTCTACCTCAAATCCTCTGACAATCCATATTAACGTTCTGCCAGGACGACGCAACCAGAGGGTTTACACAAAAGCCTTTAACTAGCTAAGTCTTGACATTCGATCATATTTGGAGAAACACTACATTCTGTGATGTTGTCACATACCAAAACCTGTGTATATTCCTCAGGCTTAAGCAAAAAAAGGTGATGAATTTGGAAGCCGAACCAGCTATGACTGCAAGTTTTTATTGGCTTGTCTATTTGAAAAACAAATGAATACGGCATGTTCATGCACAGCAGATCTGCCGCGTGGCATATTACACTTTTGCCCTGTTCTTTTTCACCTATAATCACACATCTCTTTTCCGATTAAAATAAGAGACATTAACTTGTTACCTACATGATAAGGTAGTCCGGACGTTCACAAGACTGAATACAGGACTATAAAAATAAAAAGACTCAAAATACTGCTAGACATCAGTTAAATCATAGTTGCTTTATCTATCCTCTCGTTTTACACATTGATATGTCTGTTTCCTGCTGAACCCGAGCAGGACCTCATAATGGTTTTATAGGGTTCAGCAGCTGTTTATGGGCAGCAGCTGCCAGAACCCGTATATTTTTATGAGTTGTCAGAATCTTCCAATGCATAGCGGTCAGAGCAGAGGAGTAGTAAGTGTGGTGAAACACAGAGGGGGTGGGGCTTACCTATCAACACTCTGTCAATCACGGTTCAACGAGAACATAATATAACAATTAGAAGGGTTTTATTTATTGCTGCAATCTTGCATGACACACATCTGTTTTTTGTTGTTTTAATTGTCTGATTAATTATTCATGTAAATGATCTTAATCTAAAATATCAAATCATTTATTATATGGAAATAATATAATATATGATTGTTTATTGTTTAAATAATTAGCATTTTATGTTGTTAATTAGATTTAACAGGCTTAATATCTTACATTTCAGATTTGTTGGTTGTCCGGGTGGTTTTAAATGACTGGGTGATTTATTAAAAAATATTGTTATGAATTATTTAATTATTCATTAATATAATTTATATAAATACAACCCATTTAAACATGATAATAATAATATCAATAATTTTAACTATTATTGTTATTATTATATTTGCATTTGTTTTTTAGATTTATATAGTAAATTATTTAATAAATTGTATTTGTGTGTGTGTGTGTTTGCAAATAATCGTTTGACAGCAAGATTGATAGTGATTAATCGCATTCAAAATAAAAGTTTTTGTTTACATATGTATGGGTACATAATGTATGTATAAATTCAAACACATGCATGTATACATTTAATAAAAATGTTATGTTTATATATTAAATATATTTATATAAAATATAAGACTATAAATATATAAATTTATATACCTGTAGATATTTTCCAAATATATACTGTGTGTGTGTATTTATTTGTTACATTTTAATAAATAAATTTTTTTAGTTGATCATAACTTTTGTTAAATAAACACAGATTTGGTGGTCTGGACATTCACAACACTGAATAAATGAATAATAATAATAGTTATTTTATGTAATTAAATATACTTTGATATAATTTATTATTATTATATATATATATGGCATAACCGGAATGGCATGGCTAATTTTTGTGTTTAATTATAAAATGTAATTATTATTATTATTATTATTATTATTAATTACTTAATATTATTTTATTCTGTTGTGTTGGATCACATGTTTGCTAAAGCTGCACTTAAACTGTTTTTGTTTTAGAACGAGAGGCCTTGATCTTCAGATGTCACTCTTCATGTCCTCTACGACTTTTGCCCCGAGGCTGCGCCTCTCCCGCCGTCGCCCGCCCAGTGTTTACGCGACCGTTAACTTCTTCAACCCTCTGATGATGAGGGCTAATCACATTTGAAACGCAGGCTCTGCTCTGTGAGTTAGTGAGTCTGGGGTAAAACAGTTTGACTTTAGGTGTCTGTCAGAGCCCTGCTGTGTTTAGACAGAACTCAAACAAGTGTGTCTGCTCCTTGCGTGATCTCAGCCCCTCCGCCCCGCCCCCGATAGCAGCCGCACGGATCCGTCTCCGCGATGCCTCCGAGGTGCTAATGAGTCGGCCAATCGTCCACCGTCACTCCCCCGAAAATCAAGTACGCAAATTCTGACCTTATCCATCCCCTCCCATCCCCATCATCTTGATTTGTAAGTAAATCATGCCTGTCAGTATAGTAGCAACCCTGATTAAAGTTCAGGGGTTTAATAGATCATTTTAAATAACCCCAAATTACTCCCCTCTCCCTTGCCGATCCACCTGGACCTCTGCCCTGGGTGCATGGCTGTTTTCAAGCAGCGCAGCTCAGGCCAAGTCCAAGCTCATGGTTCCTGCCTATTCCCAGAGGGTCCCACGCTGCAGGCCTACACCAACATTCTCAGCTGCATTTAATCTGCCTTCAGACAAGCTGGCTATGAGAAAATGCAAAGGAAAAGGCGCACCAGTGGAGACATGGAAAATCCTGGACAGTTGGTGTGCTTTGTTCACTTGGTGAACTGGAGGCCGTCCAGGAACACCCCCCCTCCGCCCGCCCCGCTCCCCTGGCGATACGAGTCCGTTCCAATTAATCGTGTTTAACCATTCTAATCACACTTTAGCACATTAATCCTATTTTCAATCCAAAACACATCTGAAACGGGCAGCATGTGGAGGGATTTTTTCCCCCCCTGCACCTTTATTGCCACCGCAAATCAGATGAAACCCAGAGACTACGGGGCCCTGGTTCAGCCTGCACTCTGACTGAACTTGGACTTCATAAAACATATGCTCCACACTTTTTTAAAGGTGGAATTTATTGCGAGATGGTGATTCCATAGCTGAAAAAACGGATTCCCTCAAGACTTTTCCGAAATCGCCTATGATAAAGAGGCAGTTAGGAAAATGCTATTATGAGGAGGGATCAGGGGCTTTTCCGCCCCCCGTGTTATTGCTGTGTATCCCATAAACACTTACAGTCGCTGCGTCTTATCAGTCGCGCATCCCAAGTCGCTGAGAGAGTCGTGGTCTTTAAACCCAATTCGTCTCTTAACGGACAGCTCCCCAGGCAGCCGGGAGTATCCAAATTCTTCTGTTTACTCAAAAAAGTACCAATAATTTAAAGCAAACGTCTCTATTTCTGACATCGCAATGTATCTCTAGAGTAGATGAAATAAAAAGGAAACAAAGAGTTTCTCAAGGAGCTTTGTGTTGGCTCCGACGAAGTGTCAAATTCTCCTCCAGGCTCTTCTAGCGAAATCCTGCATCCAGTATATGGGGTGGTACTTAAGTTTTACAAGCAGTAATGTAATAAATGGCTCTGCATTGTTAATTAAGGCCCGCAGAGCAAACAGAGAATAAAACGGTGCCCTAATTGCAGCTCTAAAAAGCACTCAACAGGCAAATAATAAAGTGGTGCATGTTAAACTGTTTCGCTCAGAGCGAAGGAGAGAGAGAGAGAGAGCGCATTGGCTTGATTGAATTTCAGGGGCATGTAAAACAGCCGGCTAATGATATTAGGAATTAGTGAAACAAACAGTAGATTTACTCATACAATAAACCCATTGCAGAAATTTTGGAAGCTGCTCAGACTTAATGACATCATTGACCTCAACCAGTAATGCAAAGCAATGATGTAATTACAGAGTGAAGCAGAGCTTTACCACAACAACCCCTTAACATCAAGGCCCTGGTTTAGATTTTGAACTTTTTGTTTTTTCAAAAACTTTTTTTTTTGTATATTTCAAACATTCAGAAAGAAATAATAGATATATATATATATATATTTTTTTAAGGATGTTTTAATTTTTTTTAATCAATAATGCATTAAATTGTGTCCTTAAGAAAATGCATCAAATTTCTATATCAAATAAAAACTATAATTTAAAGAATTTTAAACAACTGTTAAGGAGCCCAACTGTTTTCATCACTGATACTAGTAAAATATTTCTTAATCTTTAAAACCTCATATTAGATTGATTTCTGATGGATAATATGTGACAGTGATGACATTGCCATTACAGGAATAAATTACATAAAATATATTTAAATTACATTTTGAATATTTTTGGGTTTCACCTCAAGGTATTATCATATTATCAGCTGTCATTATTCTCAAGCCCCAAAGCAGGAATGACTTTCGGCAGAGCTTTGCTTTCCACGGTGGCTCCTCTGAGAGGCGGGACTTATGTGTGGTTATGGAATTCTGATGACCCGTTTTTCCTTGGGTTTGCACTTATTGTGTGACATCCAAATGGAGACCCGCTTTGCTTGGTTTGACAAGGCATTTTCCAGTTGGTAAAAGCAGTAACTCACAGAAGGTCTTTTTGAAATGCAGCTATGCTTCGGAACGGGAATCATTTCTCTGATGTGTTTGAAAATATTCCACATGATATCTAAATATAAAATCCTGAGGTGACCATGTGTTGGCCTTTTTGTGGTTTACTGGGGGGGGGCGAAGGGAAAAAAACACATTCCTTTTCTTTAGCGGTAAACTATTAGACATCATAGACAAACCAATGTGGACTGTGAAATAACATTTAAAGCCATGATCTGCAATTATTTGCTACTTTGGATGAACACTGTTGATCCAATTTATGATGTAACAACAAAGGATGCAAAATAAAATGTAAGTATATTACTGTCGGTACGAACCGCACACTAACTGCTGCACTAACAATAATTTAATGATAGTCCAAACTGTATTAGGGTGACAGATTCATGCGCTGGATTGTGCTTGGCCATCATTCT
The DNA here is from genome assembly GCA_032353835.1 of Enteromius viviparus. Taxonomy (NCBI): domain Eukaryota; kingdom Metazoa; phylum Chordata; class Actinopteri; order Cypriniformes; family Cyprinidae; genus Enteromius; species Enteromius viviparus. The sequence goes on along the minus strand of JAUCNO010000279.1, from coordinate 5,839,796 downwards.
CAGTTATGACATTCAACTAAAGAAGGTCATTGGATATTGTCCTGGAAATTCAGACATGAAACAACTTTGGTTGACTATTTGGTTTCTTATGCCTGTAATACCTTGGTGAAAGCTATGGTTATGGTTTTAGCTCAGTCACAATTATCTATTTCCAGTGAATGATTTGGCCTGCGATGATTTTTTGCAACCGTCTCAGTTCTGTACACTATACGTACTCTGCTGAAAATCCCGCAATTATGAACATTATATTTAAGATATTACATGTTTCTTTGGATAAGAAAAGCCTGTTTTCTGTAATAGCTCTCTGTCCGGTTAAATTGTTGCCGGTTTTACCACATAGCTATTATATTGTGTACATAACATTGTGAAACCGTAGCACCAAAGTTCGATGATAAGAATACAGAAACTAAAGCTATACAATGTAAAAGCACATTTAAAAACAGAAGATGTTTTTTTCTTAATTAAAAAATAAATATTAGACATTTCAGTTTTTCTACTTCAAAATTTCATGTTAAATAGTAAGTATTTTTGTCATTTAATAACAATTTCTCAGTGGAAATTGTTTCTAGGCAAAATAAATTACAGTATATGTCTTCTCTGTTTGTATATAATGCATTTCCAGAAAGCTAAATGGAATATGAGCATGTTAAAACGGAGAAAAGCCGACTTTTCTCCGCTCAACAGAAACAGGGAAAATGAGACTGTATTAACATTACACAAGCTTGCAGAATGACTCTTTGTTCCTCGACTCTCTTCTCAGACACCACTTAGAAAGTGAAAAATAAATAGGTTGGCAGCGGCCGAAAACACAACGAGACAGAGAATGTGTACTCTGGTGGCTTTCCACCGCCTGGTTGCCGATGTGTTTGTAAGTAGGCCACAAGTGTGAGCAATCACTGGAAATTATACGCTTTTAGAGGGATTTGATATAAGGTATTAAGCCCGGCTGGGATGTTTGGCAGCTCAAATCAGGGAGAATTAGATTCAGGGACATGATGGGCACCACAAGCCGAGCTTTTGTAGGTCTCATCAAATCACATATTTTCCAACTGTTTGCCAGGATGAATTGGATCCTGGTAGATTTGGGTAATAGGATAAATGCAGACATAGAGGGGCTTGCGTAGAGTCGGGGGCACCACATGGTAGGTGGGATGGAAACTTTATTCTAAAGCTGTCTGCCCTGAAAGAGACCTCTTCGACAGAAACATCACAGGAAATTTAAGACATTTCCAAGGGGCAGAGGTGGAGGATCGAGAACTAATGTACATCTGGTGCTTCTTATTCAGCCTACTCTAGAATTTAAATGCAGGGAGAATCCACGGAGAGCAGGGGTGATGTCTTTAGCGTTTAAAGCGGGGAGGGGGGCATTTCTCATTCTACCATCAACTTGCACTGTGGTGAATTGCAGTGTGGGCGCAGGGCCGCGCAATCAGCTCCAAATTTCAGGCTTGGTTTACTGTAATGTCTGACATGGTCTTTCAGAGAGCGTGAAGACAGTCCCTAATATGAAATCATTATATTACTGTATGGCTTTATCGAATTCTGTCAAGGGGCCTCTTGTTACCTACAGATGAAACAAATGTGTATGTGCTTTCTAGGAAATTACCGAGCTGCCGCAATTTTGTTTTTTAACCAATCGTCGTGTTTTTGAAATGTACATGTCCAGACCAAGTAATATTTGATACACCCTATGCATGAACATTTTTATGGCTACTCGAATTTCCCATGGCATTTAATACAAAATGTTTCATGACCTCCCCAAAAAAAGTCTTACATCAATGCATAGAATGGAGTCTTATATTATGATGATAAAAAAATGTATTCCTTCCTTTTTCATTAATTCGATGGAATGCCAACATTTTTTTTTTTTGGAGGAGTAAATTATTCTTACAGCTAATATGCACTGTTTTAATGAGAAAGGCTTGGCTAAATTAATCGCAATTGAAAACCTGGGCAGGTTTGGTTTCAGATGTACTGGAATCTGTGGTAATGAGAAATAACAGACATAGCAAATCGGCAAATAAAGTAATCAGGAACATATGTAATGAAAACCAAAAACAAATTAAGGGTTATGGCATGAGGAACTCTATTTAATTTCTATCTCTAAATACATCTTCCCTATCAATATAATCTAATCTAGGCCAGCCAAGCCAAGAACAATATTCGCAAAGACAAGAAATTTCATATTTGGACAGACAACTGTGTTCAAGAGGTACAGTGAATAAAAAAGAAAAAGAAACATTATGAGGTTTCTTCATCAGTGAAGAGTAGCTATTAACTTCTTATGTTTGTAATGTGACTCAGCCAAAAGAAAGTGGAAAAAGGAGGTTGTGTGCATGTATGTGTGTGTGTGTTTGTACTGTTATGCAGCCAGGAGCTCGGAGCTCAAATGCATTTGTGAGTCTATACTGCAGAAAACATTACACTGAGCACTCTAAAAAATGATGTGTGTCTGACGTTCAGCCTAGCTTTTATTTTCAAAGAGGGAAAAATTGTTCTGCAAACATCGGGTAGTGTTTAAAACTTTTCTATTGCCAGTCTTGACATATGGACGTGCTAAAATGTTGTGATATTGTACGACTATTTCCTTGTCAGACATTTTTGTGTCTGAGTAAAAAGGTATTTATGGTGCCATTACATATGTGGCATTGCTACAGCCGTTCAAATCAGTTTCATCAAATGCATGGACTGCCACTGTTGATGGGTAATTTTGTCATCTTCATTAATAAGGTTTAAATCGACACCTCTTTATCCAGAGAAGTATGTATTAATTCAGAATGTGGCAGCTTTTTTACATAAATTTTACATAAATTTTACATAAATATTTAAACTATTATTTATAAAATATATATTATAATAATAAATAAATTATATACAGTATCTTTATACAAGTATAAATATAAAGTATATTTTAAACAATAAAACATTTGTAATGTAACAACTATATACTATATATAAACACACTGCCTAATATAATATACTGTGTGTGTGTGCATATATATACACACATACACACACACACACATATATATATATATAGTATAGTATAGTATATTATACTGTATAATAAATGTTTTCATATTTTTAGTTTTATATATATATATTTTTTTTCCCTCCATATAATTGTATCAATTGTTTGAGTATTGATATACACATGTGTGTGTGTGTGTGTGTGTGTATATATATATATACATATATATAAATTCTTGTAAGTCAATTTAAATACAAGGAGAACGCCATTGTCTTGAACATTGAAAACATGTTCACCCCTTTAATTGAGGACAACATCTACATGGTGGGCCTTCGGTGGTCCAGGATTTGCCTGACTGCTGTTCTAAAACCAAGAAATTTGCCTCAGCGAGCATCTCAGCCACCGAATAAAAGGGAGAACATTACTACAGAGGGCACGTTAAAAAACGGTCCATATTGTAAGTGATCTTAATCCCCCAATCTAACCACTTGTATTCCTTTTTTCCCTTGAAATGATTCCAGTCGCTCTTTGGCAGGGGAGATCCACAACCCAAGTGTGGTGTGAAGAAGATTTCCAGATCTGTGCAACTGGAATAAAAGGAGGGGTCGAGGGGGACCACCCGTAAGGATCAGATAAGAGCATGGTAAGCCTGGCCCGAATCAGTTTGGCATTGGAAATTACAGTGATGTTTGCACGGGAGGAAAAACATTCCCCTCCGCTCTCCGCATAACCACACTATTCTCCGTAATAGATTTCAGGAGGCTTTTTTGCCCGCGTTGGTGGTTGTTTATTATTGTTCCAAATGATAGAGTGCAGAGCTGGAGAGAGGAGGGGGGAACTGAAAACAATCATCGTCAAACTCGAGTATGCTGACTGTCACTCTAGAGAAAGGCTTTTGGAATGGCCGGCGAGAAGGAAAGATTTATGGTGTCTTAAAAGACACGCTTTAAAAAGCAAAGGTCTCGGTTTATGGATTGAAAACACTTTTGTAGAACATGCCGTGCTCGTGCAGGACACGGTCTGTCGGTGAAAGCACGACTACAGGTGAGGGTTCGCCTATGCAAGCACTTAAAACGATGCTGACAGACGATACGGTGAAGTGAGTATGCCTGCACGATAACGGGTGAACCTTTGTAGCACTGCAGAATAGAGAGGAAAAGAAAACTAAAGAGACTGAATTAGCTTAACAGTTAAACACATTTGTCTTTTGGATCACTCCATTGTAAAGACGACTAGAAAAGCTGCAGATTAGTGGGGTCAGATGGGTTTTATTCAAAACCGCAGTCTATTGTGCAAACTGAAGGACAGAGAGTCTGGAGATCACCATAAAAGTATTGTTCTCTCCAACCAAGCTGAATCTGATGACTCGCCCACCCACTGCAAGAGATTTCTGAATGTACTTCTGGAGTGATTTTAGTTTTACTTGTGTAAGTGCCGCCTGCTTGACATGTGAGAATTAATTGAAAAACGAAATAGAACTGATAAGACTGTGGGGGGGAAAAAATAACATCTGATATAATTGGGAAAATTAATAGCAGGTAAAGCCTGAGGTTATCCGTGCAAAAGTGAAACAACTGAATATTTCGTATCGTGACAGTAACTCATACTAAATTCAATAACTGCAGGTCATTTCGTCTCTGAAGGATGGCGTGCAATCCGAGATGCTGACTTTAGTAACAACTGAATTTTTCAACTAGCATCATTCATTGCCGCGAAAGTACAAGAGGTCTCTTTAGCTAGATGGAGAAACACTATCCAAACTCTCCATCCACAAACAGGCCTAGTGGTTGCATTTCACCATTGATTTAATAGAAATAAAACAGGATGGATTTGGGGATATTTCATTAATCTTCCTTGCCTTTCACTTTAGAGGAAATTAAACCAAATGGAGTTCAAATCTCAACTCCACCAATGTGCTCAAGGCTGCCAATGTCCATTCTCCCTTTGGCAAGGTACATCTCAATTCGCTACACAAATTCCTTCCTGATCCCAATTTTACTGCACTATGTGAAGGCTCTGAACCCTGCACACCGTGCAGGTGCAAAACTGTTATGCTGTGTTACAAGTATACTGATACAAATAACTAAGGAAAAAAGTAAAGTAACACTTTATGTTCCACCTCTTTAGGCTACAGTTGTTAACTAAGACAAGCTTTGATAAGACTTGAAGAGATTTACCTGAACAGCATGGCAAACTATAATGCTGATAATGTGGAAATAGCAGCTGGTTTAATTAAAGGAACTTTAATGACTTTAAAATATGTAGGCTAAATTAAATTAAGTTATTATAATATAGTTAATTTAGGTTAGTATCATTAATTCAAAAGAGAACTGATGACATATCCACGCTGCTTATTGTCGCTATTAACGTTGCTTTGTCATGTTTTTGTTTAATTCCGGTTTATAATGACTATCCAAACACTGTGTATACTGTGTATAGGCTGGTTAAAGGCTTGTGTGGGAACATCGTGGGCGACAACAGTTGCTAACGCAGGATTGGTCAATAACCCTTTCAAGGCGGGGCTTAGCGAAGAGTCAATTCAGGTAAACATCTCTATACGTCATCCAAATTTACTTGTTTCTCCTATATTAAAAAAGTATAGATATTAAAAATAATATATATAGAAATAAAAAAAGATATTATTTTTCATTCCATGTTTTGTAGTTTAAATGTTTTAGATAACCACTAAACAACACAATTAGTATGAAAATGTCAGATTCAACTTTCAATCAAATTTTCTCTTGTTTGCTTCCCTGTGGATTGAAAAGGAAAGCTATATGATGCCCTGACCGCATCGGCTCAAACTGGGCTTTAAGCATTGCTGCACCACAACAAAACTCAAATACACATTGTTCTGATTGAATCAGCTCAAGATAAAATCAAAACCACCGCAGAGCCAATAACAACATTCTGAAGCAACCCTAATGCAATATGTTGCATCGGGGTTGTCTAAAGGTTCCCGACATTAGCCTGTATTTTTAACCTGCACGGTGCAATTGAATAAATGGTTGTGTCAGCGACTGGGCGAGTCCAACGACCTTTCAAACAAACGGACAGAGCAACAAAACTTTTTATTTGTAGCTACCGAGGCATTGAAAATTGCCCCGAAGCTGGGTAGAGGATAAACATTCAGTTCATTGAATGGAAATGTGGGAAATGACCGCAGCGAGGAAGAGGGAAATAAATTCAACAGCTCTCCTCCGGGGCAAAACGCTGACAGTTTGAGGGTCGGAGGGCCGCATTAATATGTATTTCCAATGATTATTGAATTATGTTTATGATATATTTCCTGAGCCTACATAGCATTAGTGAAGCTTTATTAGCGAATCCGTCCGCTGCGCGCTCCAGTTACGGCTAATGAGAGTAATTATTACATAGCTTAACTGTAATACTGTATTTGATTCTCAGGCTCCTGAATAACCCGCTCGCTGGCACGACGCGTCTCGCGCGCTAACAAAAGGCGCGTTGAGCCCCGGTGAGCGCGCGCTTTGCGCCCCAGGGTCCAGAGGCCAATACACTGATGCCTCAATAGGGTTAATACCCCACCGCATAAAGACGGGATTAGGGCCTAGCTTACACAACGAGGAGGAAGAAAATTGAATGTTTGGGAGAAAATATGCGGCTAATTCCATTCTGTCATCGGTGGATATTAAAGATTATTAGCTGGCACGTTCACTTATTTGTAAATCACAATGGCAGCACTGTGTAATTCACCCCGCACTTCCAAAGCCAAGCGAAACAGAGCCACTCTTGTGCAAGGTATCGTAATTTACTACAGGCTCACAAATGACTGTCGTTATCTAAACATTTTACAAGGCTGTTGAGGTATATTTAGATGATTCGATTCAGACATTTCTAAAAGAAAGGACGTTTTTATTAAGCGCACTAAATGCAGACGATGTTTTTGTGAGAATACACAAATCAATGAGGATTTGGAGAGGTGATTTGTGTATTTAAACCTATTCAAAGAATTTCAAGGCATTTACCGAAAAGAATTAAAATTAAAGGGGGACAAAAGGGAGGAATGACAAACAAATCTCTGGTAGTATTAGCCAGGGCAGGGTCTTTGGCACCTGTAATGGATTAATGGAGACCACCACCAGTAGCAAGCTGAGGTACAACTCAGAGATTGAGTTTCTACTCTTGGTTGCCGTCGTCGGTCCAGGTGCTCTCTCGTAATACCTCCCAGATCCAGACAATATGGTTCTGTTTTACTGCCTCTCTTCTTTTCCCTCATCATTCGGAAGTAGAAATGGAAATGGTTTGTTTTGATTAAAGAAGCCTTAATTTGCATGGACTGTGTATTTGTAATTTAGCAGTACTGTAAAGGCTTTTGGCAGTCAATCATCTATCCTTATTGTGTTCATATAGCATGAAAACAGATCACTTATGTTTTAAATGCAATGATGCATTCACAGTAGAATAGATCTGTGGTTGCAGTGTTCTTTGCACACCTGTGCCCTCTAATGGTAAGCATTTCAGAGGCGCCTCTTTGTTGCTGTCCATGGTATTGTCCAGCCTTTTAAAGTCATGTTAATGTCACCAACACCTAAGAAAAGTCTTATTTTATATAAACAGCAAAACCTGCAAGAGCAAGTCTCAACTCAAACCACAAGTACCAAACTATAGCGCAGGAGTAAATACCACTTAGAGGCTTTAACGTGTCTTTGAGTCAGGAAAAATTAAAAGAAATTAAAGTGTCACGGGACATTAAGAAGCCTGAGTTAACGTACTAATATGCTGCATTCAATTCATTTGTGTCACTCGCTGGTCTGATGTTTTGATGGATTGATTCTAGGTTCCATTATGATTCTGTCACGTCCTTCAGCACCCATTTAAAATTCTTGTGATTCCTGCATGGGGAAAGTAGCTCTTCACAATGGCTCTCTGACAGGAGAGAGAGTGCAGAGAGGGACATTTGATTCTAAGATGTGTAAATGTGTCCCTGATTCTCAACTTAACGCTCGGTTAGATAACAGGCCGCTGCATACGCTCCTGTCTCAGAGCGGTACAGCCAGAGCACCAGCTGCTTTTAATCAGTAATTACTGAGACTGGCTGATAGTTTCACACTAGAAATAATGATTAATAAGGCCACATATAGAGAGAGGTTCTTTTATGCACTATGACAGGTTCTCAGCATAAATTCTTTTGGAAATTGTGTAAGAAATGAAAAGTCAAATGAGAGTCAAAATGGGGAGAAGCAATATAAAAAAAAAAACTTAATTTAAAAAAATTAAATATTTTGACTCTGCCATAAGTTACTGATTATTTAAATATTTCTCCTTGATGATAGAAATGTTCTTTAGATACTACGTTTATCATAAAGGTTTACACACTACGTCTTATTTTCTGTATGCATTTACCTACTAAAGTTAATTATTAAAAGCTCAAAATGAAAACAACAGATACTTCTAAAACATTCACTGAAAAACATTATTATCTCTTTAACATGTCAGAGCTGTGCCAGTGCATGATAATAGTTTTAATTAATAATCTCATGCAGGCCTAAAGTGATAAATGCACAAACTGTATTTTTATTAACAAATAAATAAGCAAAATAAAAATTATAATGGCTGTTTAATATTTAAACAGTTTAATATTTGTTTGTTATATGTGTGTGTGTGTGTATATTCACACACACAAACAAAGAAAAAACCTCTGTATTCTTTAGTGTTAACTGAACATACTGGAGAAAAAAGAAAGAAAAATGTAGTTGAAAATAAGTAGAAATATTGACCTGTTACTGTCTCAAACATGACACTAAACACTTGTTTCACTCCCAAAATATTCACATTTAATTAAAAATATCATTAGCAGTAGTACCAAAAGCTTTAGAGTGAATGATAAAGAGTGTTTTGTGATCTTTGTGACAGGCTTTATGTTTCTAAGTCACTGTATATGGCTCTGGTCAACTGTCAGAGGCTCAAGGCGGCTGTTGAACTGTTGCGCCAGTGGATGCCTGTGTTTCAGCACTGTAGAACTCAGCTCAGGGGGTTCTACAAAAGACATACTGTAAAACAGGCACCCGCCATATGACAGCCATGACATGAACAATAAATATGGATTTCTCGCCGGCACCAGTATGGAATGAAAGATTAAATGCAAAGAACTTTTAATCCAGTGCCAATTTTCCCTCTATGGCTCTGCTGAAATACACAGGAAATAAACACACACACACACACACACATACACTGCTGTCTGGCACTGTTTGTGGCTCTGCCTCTGTCTAGCACTCCAAATTCAACACACACACTCACACTTGGGTGTTTTGTGGAGGTCCACGTATATCTATCTATCTGTCCATCTTGACATTCATTCATCCACAGATGTTTTCTCTCTGAGACATGATGACATGTAAAAAACGAAATGGAGAATTGTGCTTGAGGCGATCTGGAGGTTCTGACAGCCTGTCTTACTCTGAGGTTTGTTTATGCTAGTTAAAATGTGGTTATATTACAAAGTCCCTTTTGATTTGCTGCATTACGATAGATTTTAGAGATCAAGGCCCTGAAATATATGTTGTGCCGTGAAGATGCTCGTGTGCGGACCCTCTATTGAAGAGGCCTGTCTAGGCCTGTCTACAGAGCCACCATTTACTCCCTGTGATTGATGTCAGCTATTCAGCATGTAAGTGGTGGCTTCACACCTCTTTCGCGGCTTTTAATTTCAAATGGCCATCTCATTTTTTCAATCCTTTTTACTACCTCCTTTCAGTGCCTCTTGAAAGTTGAGATACATGTACAAAAAGAGGAAATAATAATGCTAGGTGCCTTTTTTGAATTACAGAGTGCCTAGAGAGCAGAGCCGAAAATGCAAGTATCCTTTCATTCAGTGATAATAGGCTAAAGTGTTTGCATATCTAAGGGCCAATCAGTGTCAAAATTATGTTAGAAGGGAAATGGTGTAATGCATTTTTAGCGTTAAAGAAAAGTAAAACCGTTCGCCAAAAAATAAATAAAAATGCACATTTGCACACCTATACACGCATGTGTTTTTCTGTACTACTAAACGTCATAATCTTTCACCTTTTGTAAGTCAATTTCAAACAATGCAGAGGCAAAATAATCTCCGCGTGATTTTAGCTTTAAGCACCTTGTTCCCGTTTTAATCATGCGATAAACATGCAATTATTAAAACAAAAGGCACCTATTGAAAAGTAATCGCCGCTCTTAATAAGGTAAACTTCGAAGCGTTAATGGCCCTGTCTTTATGCATTTATTCCTGTGATAACTTCTGACCATTGATAAACCGAGATTTTAATAGCCCTTTGGTGTGTCATTCATTTGCGTCTATCATAGCCAGACTACTATATCCACAGTCCACTTCATGCAGGAGATCGTTTCACTCGTCCTTGTGTTGTAAAGCTGCTTGTTTAAAAACTTTTTAATAACACAAAATAGTGTCGATAGATTAATTCCCGTGATTCCGAATTAAAAACGGTACGTTATTCAAATCAAAAAGGGAACGCTGATGGGACAGTTAAATAAGAAATGCGTTTGGTTTTTAGTGTTTAAAATAGGTTACATAAAATATTTCATATAGGCCTATATTCAAATCATATGACTAGCCTAATATAGGTAGGCTATTAATTGGTCCATATTAATACTAAAATAAATAAATAAAATATACTTGCAATTAAAAGTTTGCTGAGGCCCCCTAGTGGGTCCAGGGCCCCTGATTGAGAACCACTGGTCTAGCAGTCTGTTGGCAGGTTCATACGCGAGTATAATTTTTAGATACATTTTTGTTCTGCACAATCATTATATGCTTAGATTTTATCATTACTGGAGATAGCAATTCCATAAATCTAAATCGAGTTTTTATACCTAATGGGTACGGTGAGTAGCCTACACACAATATGACTGCGTTATGTTTAGAAATAATCAGCCGTGGCATGTCACGGCAACAGTGCCCGAATATCCTCCGGCTTTCCAATAAACATTCAAACATTACAAATGCGCGATATTGGTGATAAATTGAATAGCCAATGTCACAAAGCAGCATTTTCCTTCATGCAAATTTCATTTGATCAAGGAATGTAATTGCAATAAGTATGTTTTAAAGCTGGAGAATAGGGCCGCTAATGGTCGTTATCTTATCACAGCGAGGGTCATATGTTCATTGAGCGCGTGCTTATTGGAGGTGTTGTAAGTTAACACGCGCGATTTCCTCCCTACCGGGAATCCGCTCGTGATGGAGTAAACACGCTAATCTGCTCAGCATTATCTCCCGCGGACAGAGCGCGACAGTCGTGTCAGACCGACCGTTCTGCAAATAACATGAACTATTAAGCAATTTAAGATATAGTCCTTGATAATGCAGCGGAATCTGTGGACATCAGTTCAGGGGTTTTGCACCATGTTATTTAGTGCCTCATTTGAAAGAGAAATAAATAGGAAAATATAGACGAGGCGTCAGGGAGTGCAGTATTATTTTGTTTCAACGTCTGCAACTCAAGTGGTTTTGAATACCGAGTCTCAAATTTTTATATAGCCTAATACAGTTATTTATCTGCTACAAATAACGGTTTCAATTAACTGTGTAATTTAATTTCGGGATCATATATATATATATATAAGAAACAGACATTTTTGCATCTGAACTTAAATTGTCAATTTCAAACAATGAGCTTTACACTCATCCTCAGTTGTCAAAAATACCTAGCCTAATGTATCTTGTTTGTACAATTTTGTATATATAAGCGAGTCCAGTAAATATAGCAGAAAGTACACGCTCCGCTCATATGATGCTTTTATATTTGAAAGGGGAGAAAAAATCTGGTGGATGTTAAATCAGAACCTGCATATTCAGATGATAGACATTTAATACCTATTAAAATGATCGCAAATTAATTATAAATTAGACAACTAGATTGTATAAACTAGATAAATTATACTCTCCTACCTGTAATTCATTTAGGCCTATATTTTCACACAGAGACTTAGTTACGACTACTTCAGTCACATTAGGATGCTGGTGCACACATGATTTCACCCCCGTAGATAATTTCCAATTGGTTGCAAATCCATGTTACAAGACCTCCCGGTTTTAGAGATTGAAAAACTAATTGTTTGACAGAAGTACCTATTGATTTGAAGGCTAGTTGTTATAATAGGCTACATTTAAAAAATCTAAATAAGAACGAAGCTCACCTGCTTGAACTCAAAATCTGAGTTTGGAGAATTGATGAAGTCGTTGTTCCACTCATGCACACAGGCGCATTTTACGCATAAATTGTACTACTTTATAACTAAAGAGTAAAAAAAATCAAAATTTTCCTCTAAAAAGGGGAAATAAAAATCCACATTAATTTACAGCCAAATCTTTGTTGACAGAATTAATCTGATTGACTCATGCGGGTAGCTCTTTAAAAATCCAGGCTGGAACTAAATTATTTGTTTCTGAAGTCAGCAAATAACTTAATCAAATTAATTCTCAATACACAGATCGGCGGTTTTCACGCCATTGTGTGCTAACCCTAAACCCAGCCAATCTCTTATTGGAGAAGTCATTCACAAATCCTTCAATGACGTCAGCGGGGTATAAAACTGAGCAGGAGGTTCAGCTCAGCCACAAACGATTCACTGAATCCGTTGCGCTCGGTCACTCTTTCCAAAAGGAAAAAACGCTCTGAGAATAGTTCTTTTTTGCGACTATGAGGGAAACCTGTGATTTTTAAAAGGACTACAAGAATATTTAAGTACTGTTGGCACAAAATCTCAAACATCTTTTCGCCTGTGATGCCCGCTGGGATGTTTAGTATCGACAGCATCTTGGCAGGGAGACCCAGCTGCAAGGACTCGGTTCTGCTCCATCGGAATGCTCCGGTTGTGTTCTCCAACTTGACGGAATCCTTGTACACAGCAGCTGGCGATTTTAACGGACTGTATTCACACACCGGACCTCCAGCTCCTAACTTACAGTCTGTAAATGGAACCAGGATAGGCTACAACAACTACTACTATGGACAACTTCATGTCCAGGGGCCGACTGGACCTGCTTGCTGTGGCGCAATACCAACTCTCGGCTCGCAACAGTGCCCGTGTATTCCTACAGGTATGCTACTTTTAATTATTTCTTTGTATGGTTTATATATCTATAATTGCATACGTTGATTATTGAGGTGAATGTTTCAGTATTCTTGTTAACTGCATGGTGAATTTCGTTGCACTTTTTTGTAGCACATCTAAAAAATAAAGGTTTCAATTACAACCAAAAGTAGTTTTCAGTCAAATGTCATGTTAAGGTTATTAAGATTTTTTAATATTATTATTATAAAAGATATTAAATCAAACCAGCACAATTATCTGACGAACCTATAACGTGGCCTAACATTTAATCTCCGACAAAAAAAAAAGCATAACAAAACAAAACCCCAAAATGGTTATTGATAAGAGGACTCTTTGAAGAACTTAACTTTTTTTATTTTAAAGAACTTAACTTTTATTTAAGTACATTGCGTTTGAAATAATTATTCAGAGTACTCAAATACATTGATTTGACTTTCAGGCTATGACAGCGCCGGTTCAGTACTTATTTCTCCAGTCCCACATCAAATGATGTCGTACATGAACGTGGGTACCTTATCCAGAACCGAACTACAGCTACTCAACCAGTTACACTGTCGGCGCAAGAGACGACACCGAACCATTTTCACCGACGAGCAACTGGAGGCACTGGAGAACCTTTTCCAAGAAACGAAATACCCTGATGTTGGCACACGAGAGCAACTGGCACGAAAAGTGCACCTACGCGAAGAGAAAGTAGAGGTGAGTGAAATCAATTTATGGTTCACATTGTAAATTAAAGAGTTCACGTTATTTTACATTTTCTATATAAAAAAAGACGGCTGGAGTTCCAGTAGCTAATGCAATACGTGTAGGCCTGCATAACCTATAATTCTTTTTTGAAGCTGCCTATAATTTCACCGTGCAATGCCATTGCTATGTTAATTATTTAGAGTGGCCAAAGTGGAAATGTAATTACATTTTTAATGAACAATTTATTAATCCAAGGCCACACAATTTATACAAATTGTAGTTATACATATCAGTGTTAAAGAAATTAATTTAAAATGCATTTTAAAATAATAACAAATAGTGAAATTACAGAAAATTGTGACAAATTATAAATATAAATAAATGACCAATAATTAGGCTAAATACATAAAGGCTACAATATTTATATTTTTTATAGCACCTACAAAAGTTAGATTTAACCCCTGAATGCGCTTAGAAGTCGTGTTCCCTTGAATTAGCAACACCTCTCGTTCCATCAAATCAGTGTTGGCACTGTCATTTTAAAAAAAATTATTTTACATGTGCATATTACAAAATCGTTAAGTGTGTTGTCTATAACGTAAGATATCTGATGAGTAGGTCACGGTGTCGGGCGCTAAAGTAAGCCACAGTTTGGGCTGCTCGAGTCGACTGACTAACATAGATTTCTCACAACCTTAAAGTCAATGAATGATTCGCACATAAGCAAATCAACTCGGCCTTTCACGTGACGTATTTTCTTTCTCTCTCTCCATATAATTGAAATTAAGCATTTTTTCTTCGCTTAGGTTTGGTTCAAAAACAGACGAGCAAAATGGAGAAGACAGAAAAGGTCGTCGTCAGAGGAATCAGAAAACTCACAGAAATGGAACAAATCCACGAAAACAGCCACAGAGAAAATCGAGGAAGGCAAAAGTGACGTGGATTCTGACAGCTGATATATAGAATATGAGACCGGAAAATCTTGCACAATTATGATTTGGACTTTATGTACATATTGTAAAGTACCATGTGAGTAGGAGTGAAAATGTGTTGTCATGCTGTTGCACAGATGTATAGTAAATGTTACCTTTAACAGTGATATTGTTATTTATATTAATTTAAATTTACAAAATAACGTGGATTCTGGCCATAGTAATATTACCTGATGTATACAGAAAACATTTTTTTATGTCTTGTCGTATTAAGATACAGCCTACGTAAATAAGATGTTCTGGGGCTGTAACTGAAGACGTACGATGGCAGGACGATACATTTTAACATTGATTAAATCGTTTTATGCCGCCTGAAAACATAAGCAAATATTAAAGTAATTTCTAAAATGTTCGATTTTCGTATTTATTTAAAATATGGTAACTATTCTGTAGGGGCATTTCAATTCGTCGAATCCTCTTAGAATTTGATGGTTATCAGCAGTTGTTGAACCGAGAAAATTTGTCATTTAGTTGTGCAGGATATAAAATAATTTTATATTTAAAAAAAAAATCATAGTATGTAGAGATATACATAATTTGTGGGATAGTAGTTCGAGCTAATTCTCCTTCTTATTCTATATTATCTGACTTGAATTTACCATTAGGTAAATAATAGATGGCACGCTGATTGGGAACAAGTTTATTGGAAAATTTAGCTTAAAATAAAAATGACATTTTTTAAAATTTTGTTTAGTTTATAAACTGATAAAGCTGATAAATAGCCTAAATGAATGGTCACAAATCATCAGAGGAATGACACGAAGTAGTATTGTGTGTTAATGGTGTAAAAAGCACGAAATTCAACTGCTCTTTTTAATTAACCAAACAGAACCACTTTTTTTTTTTTCAAGAATTTCCCAGTTGGATATTTAAATGTATATAAACTATTCACACGTAAGTCATGTCTATCGCTATTTATAACTGTGCCGAATATAAAAAATATTGAAAAGTGAAATAGTTACATAAAACGCGACATTATTGACAAAAAAATGACCTAATTGGCCACATTATCTGTTGTTATTGTACCTGATGTTTAAAGATAATTATAAGCCTATAATAAAATGTGGTGAATTAAATTATATATTTGAGCCATTTAATCAAACTGAAGTAACCCACCCACCCAAGAATTACAACTATGTCAGTGTGTTAACATGAAATTGTCGTTTCAACAAGTTGATAAAATGTCTCTGATTTTTAATTTAAGCCATTAGGATTAGGGTCCATAACTTTACCTAAGTCTCTCACAATGCTGTCCAATGGCACTTTCTACAATTTAATGTTGAGATCAATTATTTTATTTTTTTTTTACCAAAGATACTTTCATTTTTAAGCAAAAATGTACAAATGTTGTCAGTGCCTTTTTTTATGTTATTATAATAATAATAATAATAATAATAATAATAATGGCACTATGTCTTTCTCTGCCCCGAAAACAAGCTAATGATTTCCATGAAATAGAGAAATCAAAATTAACTAAACAAGCATTTCAGTTTCTGTGCTCTCTCATGCTAATGGGTCATATATCCACACAAGTGTGTGCAAGAGGAATTAAATGAAAACTACAAATACAGATGTGCATGTTTTCCTGTGAAGAGGTATACTGCACACATATTTAAATGAATAATTACAGCTTAGTCTCTTTTAAAGCTATAAGCTACTTAAAAATGATTTGTGAGCCTGGGAACATGCCAGTGTCTTGCCTGTAAGAGCACACTTTTTTTTAGTTATATTGAAATTTTTCTCTTGAGGAAACACAGATCTCGAGTCTTGAAGGGCAACAGTGTGAGCCGAATATTTATTTGTGTTTATGTGCTTATGCATTTGGGCTATTTATCATCAAAAATAAACATCCATACCCAGTCTGTAAGTATATTGACTCAGGCCAGCGTGTTTTTCCAGACATGAAGCTGATTAAGTGAGATGTTTTTTACTAAACACCCCAGCCATCGAAGACATTGGTAGTTTCTTAACAATTTGTTATTCCTTCGCAGTAAATAGTTAGTGGAGTGATTTTAAATCACAGTCTGCCTTTCTGTGTACATTCAGTCTCCAGTTTTTCCTCTCCTCTCTTCTTTTTTTTTTTAGCACACCATTCTAAACCACACACAAAAAAAAATAATACTGTTAAACGTCTTCGGTGGCTTTTTAAAAACAGATTAAAATAGGGTAGTTCAGGTACTTAAAGATTTGGCAATAACACAAACCAAGAAACAAAGCATGTTGCACTAATAATCCTTCACATGTCTGGTGTGATTTATAAAGTGTTTCTTCACTAAGTGCCAGTGAGATATACAAAGCACAGGACTGAGTCCATTAATCTCTGCTTTTCGTATTTTCCCCTTTTTTAGGCTGTAATTTAGTATTACAAAAATTTAATACACACTGTTTTTTTTCAAACCATTATTTCTTTGACCTTTTTATGCATAGTTCCCGGCACTTGGAAAAACATAGGTGGAGTCCAAGAAAAATTAAGCAGCGAGTCAAGTCCAGAAGTAGATAAATCTTCAGTCTTGTGCTTGTTTTCTAAGAAATGCTGCATATTTGCAGTTGTACATACGCTTAACGTTTCCCTTACATTTTCCATTTTACAGAATTAATATTTTTTGATCTTTAAAAAATATGGATGATGTTTTATTTAATTTAGTTATTAATTGAATTAGAACGTGTGCTCTCAATTACCTTTTTTTCTTGGAGATTTCACCACATGAGTGACAGCTTTGGGTGGATTCCCCCATCTAAAGATAGAAACGGGTGTTGGCCATCCTCTGTGGTGCATTTTGGGAAACATATAAAATGGCCTCCTAACACAGGAAGGAATGAAAGAAAGACAAATAATACATATTTTTAACATATGATTACCATATTTCAGTGGGATGGCATGTGGTTTGTACTTTGTGGAACCCTAAAAAGCCCTACAATGCGACATCGTGTTTTTAAAATTACAAGTTAAAGAAACAAGCACACTTTTTTATATAGTGAGCTTAGCACCTGAATAGGCTTTAGCAATTGCGGCCCTTCATTCTGTGGGTAATTACTAGACCTGTCACCACATTCGTTCCAGCACGCTAGCTACCAACTGCATTCGGTTAGCGTCCCTCCTCACCCAAACCACACGGCCGCTGAAAAGCAAGGGGGACCCCAGGTCAGGACCGCTAGCATGCAGCAGACACTTATCTCTCTGAGGTAAATCAGGTAATTGTACACTAAGGCCAAATGTTCTTCAGTTTTACAGGGCTCAGATCACATCTTTATGTTCTTGGGGCCCTTAAGGTTCAGCTCTTTAGAGAAGGCATAACGTTTTCCCTGACGCGTCCTGCCAAAGCAAACAAACACTAGCAATATGAATGAGCTGTATCTATGGAGAACGTATGCATATGTGTGTGTGTACATTCATTTGTACGGCTGTGCTCTGTGGAACTGCGCTTGTTTGCTGGGAAATCAGGAAGGGCCCATCATACGGCACTGCCCTGGCTTCAGTGCTGATTAGCGGTGTGCGCTAACCTCAATCCTCCAGCAGGGTCTGCCTCTGGTGTGGGGTGAGCAGGGCACCCGCCTGTGGGTTAGTGGGAGGAGGAGGAGTGCACACTTTTGACCCGCTGCGAAACTTTTGGCCCTGGTTCAAAACGGCCCCCGGGGAATGGCAGGAGTGCAAGTCCACACTGAACAGGCATAGGGCAGGTTCGCAGCACACCGGGAACACACGGCCTACGACACTCTCCAGATAGTTTAAGACCTCTAATGCACTCGCAAGGACACTCAGATTAGCATGCGTGTTGTTCCGCAACCTTTGGGGCGATTCACTCCCTCAAAAGCACGCCACAAATGACAGGCTGTTGCCGAGTCCCAACAGGGAAGTCGTTGTTTTGTGACCTCATAATG
This sequence comes from Enteromius viviparus, assembly GCA_032353835.1. NCBI lineage: Eukaryota > Metazoa > Chordata > Actinopteri > Cypriniformes > Cyprinidae > Enteromius > Enteromius viviparus. The sequence continues at coordinate 5,821,193 of JAUCNO010000279.1, read as the reverse complement.
CGCCCTTTGCCTTCCAGTTGGTGAGAGCTGAAAGTAAATAAAACAACGTGGGGATTAATGGCGGAATGATTCAAGCGCTCTGCCTGTCCACGACAGGGGAAATCGCAGGCGTTTACAAGAGATAAATCAGAACTATTTGCTGTATCAACAACACGGGCAGCTCGGATTCTGGATGATAGATCATAACTAAAAATGAAAAGCTAAGCTTGGGCTTAAAATGTCATTTTCAGCAACGTGACAAAATAAAATAAGGCAAACCAAACATGCTGTTTGGGATATTACATTATTAAAGAGGTCTGTCCCGGTACAGTGTAAACATATTGAACACGTCGAGGACAAATGATTGAAGAAATGATTTCCTAGAGCCGTTCTTTCTAGCCAGAAAATTACACAGCGCATATCATTTTACATCTGAAAAAAAAAAAAAGGCAGTTACAGAGGACAATTCCTGTATATAATAAAACATAAGAATATGTGCCTTGAATACAAGGGATATATAATTTTCTATCTTTAGTTTTCTAGCCGCAAGGAATTTAAACAAGTATATCAAGAACTGTTTGAAATAACATGAGGAAACATGAATTTAGCAGAAAACCCAAAGGCACAATGATGTACGACACTCTGATAGATGAAGCGCAAACAAAGATTTAAAGCAAAGCATTTTCACAACAAATGAATTATCAATAAATCACAATGACAGATTTACATTACCGTGATAAATGAACTGCTCTGCGAGCGTTTGCTAACTTTTCGGGCCCCGTGTGCTTTTCCCAGAGACGGTCCTATAATAAAACCAAGGAAAGCAATATGTTATCTATCAAAAGCAATTTGTTATCTAACATGCAGAAGGTATTAAAAACCAGAAGATTAGTTCCACAAGATCTGCAAAACAAATAAAATGTGCAATGAAAATAATACCTAATATTGCAGATCATGTAACACCGTTTCAATGAAAGAAAGCATTGATGTAAGGTTCAGTGGGGTACGATTCAAAACATTCAATCAACACATCTCAAAGACCTAGCATAATTATGAACACATTTAAACTGGACTTTTCAGATTTAACATGCTCAGGAGTCCTGAGCTGCCCTCTAGTGGATGCAAATCTTACATGTACACTGGTGAAACAATTCATAATACTATATGTATATTGAATAAATAGGTCTGCAAATATAAAATGAACATCTTAATTAATCTCATGATCTTTACCAATCATTAGAAACTGGAATTAGCTGTAAAATAAATAAATGAATAAAATATGTCAGAAAGTATTATTGCATGAAATGTTAGATTTTATAAAGTTGACATTCTAACTATGACAGCCTTAAAAAATACATTTAGTAAAATTCCATCAAATTTTCCAAAGACCCCCTTGCGGCTCCCAGGGGTTCCCATAAAGGCCCCTGCTCTATTTTATTACAAAATCAAACTGTGATATGTTAGCTGCACAACAGCAGCTTTATCTAATAAAAAAATCATTCGTTTTTGAAACACAAACTACCCAGGTATCCTGCGCACCGTAATTAGCCGATGATTAAAGAAGCCCGGTGATGATTGTCATCTGATGCCAATTACAAATAGTGAATTTACAGTGAACGACTACAGTGAAACAAAACACCAGGAGGCAGAGATAGTGTCCGTGCTCCCTCCCCCAAGTCCTGCTATTTTCCCCAATTAATTCCATGACAGACGATATCCACCATGCACCGTACTTTCCACAAAACATATCTTAGGTTAAACATGCAATCAAAGCACCAGCGCCACGAGAGAAGGATAGACCTCTTTTGGCAGCCTTACTCAGAATCCCTTCAGTCATAACAAATCTGCCCCGTGGCTGCTGATGGACAGCTGGTTTACAGCCAATGTCAGGCATTAACAGATTTGATCCGTATTCGAAAAAGTAGGCCTGGGAGCAGCAGAGGAGTGGTGGGTGGCGGGCGTCTCACGCCAGGGCCTCTGCGTGATTCATGTCCCAGGGAGGGTTTCCACTCACATCTACTGATTTAGTGAATTTTCTTACTTTTTTTCTTTTACTGTAGTATCAGTAACCATTAAATCTTGTAAACACACATACGTATACAAGCAAATGCAAAGAATTAGTCTACAGATAATAACAGGAGGACATCCACTTAGCCTGGTCAGGTTAGACGCCATATTGAATTTTGAATAAAAAAAAAGAGGCTGTGAATCTACAATGCCAGGCACTATATAAAGTTTTCACACCTTTCAAAGTTTTTTTATGTAGTTTTCGTGTAAATTATTAGTTGTTTTTTTCTCAGAAAGACATTTCGTTAGTTTAGCAATCATCATGTTGTTAAATAACAGTCCAGTCCAGTAAACTGTAATTACCTCGTTTCCATTCATCTCAAAAAATAAATACGATGCTGCCATTTGATAATAGATTAAGGTCTACTATCAAAAGCTTCAAGATATATAAAGTAGTATATAAAGAACTCACTTTGAAACCAAACAATTCAAGTGACTAATTTGAACTTCATCCTCACGCTAAAACACCTGAACGCGCGGGTTGGATTTTGCCCGCGAAATATCGTCGTATATTTGCACTGCAGCTTTAGAATTCGCTTTTTGTGTTTAACTAACGTTACGGGTCAAAGAGAGTCGGTGGGTGGGATTCGCTGCGGATGGCTTTACACTTCTCTGCCTTGAATTTAACATGCATAATCTGAGACTCGTGAGGGCCCTGTAGCAGAAGCGGGAAGCTCTCATTAAAGAACCTGTGTGATGTTTTATGAACTATGAAATTCACTTAAGACCCAAGGGGGAAAAAGAGCTGCACTAGAGTAAATATTTATCAGCGTTATGGGTTGACTCGAGCGGGAGGGTCAAGAGAGCGGGCTGCAGGAGGAATCCGAGGATACGAGAAGAGGGAGCGAAAGAGAAAGCGATACACTAGCGGTTCTCAAACTGCTCTGATTACAGTCTCACTCTCTTGACCCCGCGAAGGCAACGGCGTTGGCAGCTCCCGCAAACTAATCTTCCGTTGCTAAGTGAGTAATTGAATGTGAGAGCTTATGTATTTTTGTAATGAGCTGACAGCATATTTCCACTCTTCGCCCAAAAGGTTACCCTAATCAACATGGTCACGCTGTTTCTCTCAGAGTGACAGCGCCGCGCCAACAACATGACAAAGCGTCCAGCCGCGCGGCTCGCGCAGATGTCGGCCGTGAGAGACTCTCTGTTCCCGTGCAGAGCGTGGACCTTTGGCACGAAATCAATGTCAGTGCACTGTATTTTTCTCGCGACAGAAATTAATAGTTTGTCTTACTTTCTGAGTGGAGCACATTGAGATAGGAATAGGGGGTTGTTGTGTGACACACATCAAAATTAATTTTTTTGGCCCCAAAATACAATCAAATGACAAGCTCATGCATTTCTTTTTGGATATTAATAACTGGTGTAGGCCTATATTGAAAATGTAACTAGACCACAAACCTTTAAATTGGCTTTTTATTTCTCACTATGTGCAACTAATTGTAACAGAGCATTTATGTGCATGCTTACCTCTAACCAACATAAAGTTGGATAACCTGGATATCCTCAACCTGTTATTGATTGATTGATTGCCTGTCTCAGAACATATAATATCACGTAAACACACTCTGGTAACTCATGGTAAATGGTGGCAAATGTTTATGAATTTGCATGATATTATTTTTATGTGTTCATATAATCTACTTACACCTTGCAGATTTTTACGTTTAATTTGCAGAATTTACCAACAATTCAACAAAATGCGAAATAGTTCAATTTTCACATGCGATTTGGGTTGATATTGGACTGCCGAATTTCAGAAATTCTCAAATCTGCAATATTTAAAAAATGCTTCATTACATTTTTTTTTTATTTGTTTTAAAAAATGTTAATTTCCCACCCTATGCAACCTCACGCATCATTTTGCAATGCAGTTACAAGTAGGCAAAAGCAACAACCTGTTAAGATTTTATTTTCTCCCATAATAGCAAACACCAACACAGCACTGGTGTTTGCTGTTATTTAGTGTTGTGTGTGAAAATAAAACCTAAGTGCCTTTTACCCCAGGGGGCTTTTAGCCCTGTTGTACCCTGCTGAAGGAGAGAGCACGCATATTTCACTGCAACAGTAATAAGAGAGTGTATAGCTTGTGGGATTAACGGATACTTTGACCGAATGTGGAATCTGTGAGTGAAAACACACATGATATAAGATGGATTCTGTCTTTTGCATCTGTAACTTTAGCTGACGGGTTTGTGGGAAATCAGCGCAGACCGTGAAGCTCTGCATCGAAAGGCTATCTGGTGCTCTCACTTTGAGCGGGCCTTTAACCACAAATACTTCCCCTTTCATTGTCCACTGGAGGATATAGGAGCATATGGAAGATTATTTTCAGTGACATACGGAGGTGTTCCATTTAAAATGCCAAGACAATTTCATTCCGACTTTTGAGATTGTATTTTGAACCCTTCTGAACTACTTTACCCATAACAAATTTCAAACATGTGACATGGAAGAACTTGCAGAATCTGGTGTTAGGACGGACACTAACGACTCAGTTGCACATATAGGGGATATTCATTACAGGAACCTAATGAATAAGAAAAGCATATAGGTTACTGAGTGTACACCGCTGTTTTTTCCTGGATAAATGCAATCAAGTGCACATTATTGAGCTGACCTTGTGTCTCGAAGCCTTTCCCTGGGACTCTTTCCGTCTATCTGCAGCACACGGATCGTCCACACATAACGATATGTAATGTAATCAAAGTCAGCGCTGTGTTTTATACAACTAATCAGCCTCAAACGATCTGTGAGCGAGAGAGACGGCCCGAGTGGTGTGGTACTCATCAGCTTCAATGTATTCGTTGTTTGGATTGCTGTGTTTGTATAAACCAGATTGGTTTGCACTTAACCCTGTAATATATGCAAAACAATCCTCTAGATAGTACTCTTAAGCTTTGCCAGTTACCACTCTGGCAGCTGCAGTAAACTTGGCTGTGTAAGAAAAATAGCATGTAATAAATTATGACATGAACCAGCACACGTCACACGGGCAGGCCGGCCTTCAGCTCTGATCAGCAGTCAGGATATTAAAAATGGCACTCCAATGCACAGATGCAGGTCAAAGGGTCACGGTCTTTGGAAGACACAGAAGGACTGAGCTCTCATAAAAACGTATTTAAATAAACAGAGAGAGGTGGTGTGGTGAAGGGGCTTCGGCCCTGATGATATATATTCAGTATGAAAACTTGCATATACAAATGACTAGGGGTGAAGAACAGTGTATTAGAAATCAGATACTTCATGAGCTCTGTGGCAAGAAACAAAAACAGTTGGCCAAGAATCTTCACCGAATTACTCGCTTTGTAGTCTTGAGGCTCAATTGTATGTAAAACAGATGTAAAAAGGGGCCTATTTTCTGTTTTATTTATTTTTGCAGTTATACTTGATATACAAAATAAACATGACCTGTTTCTTTATTCATCAACCGATGTGCTTCATTTCGGATGGGACACTGCCCAGCCACGCAGCCTAACATTAGATGGGATCTCCATTTTGGAACAAGTAGCCCTGTGGTTTTCACAGTCCACTGACACAGAGAAATGCTGGATTCCCTTGTGGTCCCTCATATTTTCTTCACTGAAATGTAAGAAGGGGCCGGCCCAGAAAACATGCAAATGAATTCATAATCAAATCTGTCTGTTTCACAGAGTTCAGGTACACCCTCAAGCAAACTCTGTCAACGGCCCCTCAGTAAACCAAAGGTAATCCATGGTTTTTACACCCAACTGATGCTTATTAACTGCCATTTTCTTTCCTGAATAATGGCCGCAGCTGCAAGCAATACAAACAGTCTTAAGATATTACTCAATCACTTGTCTTAGCCATTTAGCCATTTAGCCATTCAGCCATTCAGCCATTCAGCCATTCATTCAATCAATCAATCTATCTATCTATCTATCTATCTATCTATCTATCTATCTATCTATCTATCTATCTATCTATTTTATAAATAAAATGCATCTAAACTATATATCATGTATGGCCCACATCATTTTAGGCTGTAAATAATGTCTCTTTGGATTATAATGTGGAAGCGCACAAGAAAGGACTGATTTGTGTCAACTTTCAAATTTTAGCTAACACAATTGTAACAGAAATCAAACAATAAACAGTTTTAATGTAATATAACAGATAGCTGGCCTACCTGACTCTTACTTAGCCTACTGAAAGGCTAGCTATTGCGCAACAATCTGTTTCTCTTTAGTTGTTTCACGGAAATTGGCTAATAATAATAATAATAATAATAATAAACATGTACTTCAAGAAAACTGCAGTACAACTTACTGAATTGAATCATGCAATCGCCAAATTGGTGTTAACCCCCTCGTCGTTTACCTCAGATGTGTTTACGACTAACGTTACTTTGTCTACATTTGTCTTTGACTACTTTGTCTACACATGCGCTGTACTATAATTGACCTGTTATTAATCCTATTTTTTTTATTCATGTTTAAATAAAATCTAATTCTACCAAATGAAGAAGAACTTACTCTAATAACAAACTCCAATACTGATTACAGCTCTCGACCACGAGATGGCAGCAGTAAAAAGCATCTGCGGCTCAAGTTTATCTGATCCGCTGCTTTAATTAGTCTCTTACGCGGAGCTAGGTTGTCACTAATTACTGCTAATTGTATTAAAAGAATATCACTTATGTATTAAGCTGGAATCACAACTTGTATCATGTTGCACGGTTCGTAATTACAACACTTACGGACTGTAAAGAACCCCGCGGTACTGAGGGTAAGGATACGCACCAACATCTGTATGCTTACTCATACTTGAAATAAACAAACACGTCACTGGATATAACATACACCTTGTATCTGCGGACCGAGTATAGAGTTATGCAATGGGTTGGCTTTCTGGTTTTCATATACGTGGTGTTATCTGAGTAAGCAATAAATGTCATGTTTACACAGAAGTTAATTGTTGGACTGGTTGTTCTCATTTGACATCACTGATGTGTTGCACATGTGACTCTGTTCTGCATAAGGAGACAGATCAGGTTATGGATGCGGAATGGAAGAATATGAAGTTGTTGAGTTGCTAGGTAACCTCAGGCCAAGTGCACAATGAACTGAACCTCCGGAATATTTATGCCTCAGGAAGTTGAAACATCTGGTGGCGTTTCTGAAGTGCTGATTGGCTTCAGAGTAGCTGTAGCAAACCTCTGCGACTCTAGTCTGGTGCGGCGTGCTGTCCCATACAGGTGGCAGTTGTTTCTACGAAATAGGGTAGATTTAATTAAAGATCCTGTCATTGGAGGATAATGGGTTTCGCACTAATTAAGAACCGTTGTGGCTGCTGCTGCTGCCGATGATGTGTAATCTCTGTGGCTCTTGCTTAGCACAGCTTTCAAACATAGAGCTGTAATGCATAGTTTAAAGTGCCAATCAAACAAGAATTTAAATGCTTAGGGAAAACTGCATTTAGAACGCTAGACTGTTAGAACGTTGCATTAGTGTAAAAAGAAACATTGTACAAAAATGGATATAATGATGTTGTATTTAAATAAACAGATTTTATTACAGAATTTAATAGCTAACAACACTAGATCCAAATGTTTTTGTAGATAATGTTTTATTATATCAATAAAATGTATTTATGAAAAGTTTATTCATTAAAATGTTTATTATTATTTATTATTTATATCTATTCATCTATCTATCCAAAAAATGGTTTATATAATTTTAAATGGTATACATTTTAAATATTATTTATAGCAAAGCAATGTCTAGATCATGAATTAAAATGACCTAATTTATGCAAAATTTCTCTTAAATAATTTTGTATTAAGTTTTACTTTTAGCAATAAATCTGTTTTAATTTAGAAATTGCATATAGTAATAATAATAATTAATTGAATCAGATTTACTGATTTCATGTATTCTGCAACACCTGGTATTAGTATAAGTCTCCTCACTTTTAAACAAACACAGTTACTGATAAGATTTGACTTCATAATTGGTACATTTCCATAAATTAATAAATAGCTTGGTATCAGAAATACATATCGATCACTTTCACAATGTATACATAAATGGAATTCTATTGAAACATAATGGCCTTCTTGTTTTTTTTAATAACTTTGAATCCTATTAAAGTAGCATGGTGTGAAATCACTAATTGCAGCAAAGCTAGAACACTGTGAATGCTCTAGGTTTTCTCTTCACACTAGGTGGCACTGTGTAGTCATTCTGTTATTGTATCTCGACCTTTTTATTTCGGTACCCACTAAGGTCATCACAGAGCTATAGTGGTTCATTCATACTTTTTATTGTACATTTGCTGTTAGCTGATGTTAAGTCTAATACCGAAGTCTGCCCAAGGGCAAAAAGATATACAGGCAACCCAGCAAGCGAACAAACAACTAGCATGTACTTTCCGCCCCCACATTCAGGAACGTTAGCATGACACAGCATGCTCCGTCTCTCTGATAGAAGGTTTCTTCACATTCCACTTTCATTCACTTTTAATTGGTGCTGTCTCCGGGTGGGACGGGGGAGCCACTCTTGTTTAGCCCTGTGACAGAGTTGCAGCACAGCGCGCTGTGCTCATTTCCCACACAACACACTTTCAATTAGTGGCCTGCCTTTCATAGCATGGAGAGGAGGCAAGAGCACTAACAAGTAGCCGGCTAGCTAATGAGTAAGCGTGGAAATGCAGTGACATGTGAAGGAGATGCCCAAGAGACATCAGTCGCGCAAACGCAATGGGACATTAACAGAGGTGGATGAATCAGTGTTTTGTTAAGATATATCTACGTTTAGGTATAGCGATAGACTCATGAGGTTCATAGTAATAACAAAACATGACAAATGTATGTGAAATAGGAGCCTGATTCAGTTTAAGATGCACTCATTTTAGAGTTGTGTTACATCACCTGAGATCCATGTCAGTAGTCAAATAAAAGCAATATGTGCTATTAAATGTATAGTGGTGATGTAAATGTGTATTAAAATCAAATGAAATCCTATCCATATAAAATTTATAGATAAAATATTTAAATATTATGGTCATTGCCATGTTGAGATCACATGACCAGCTAAATAGAACAGTTATGTCAATAATATAACTAAAAACACAACATACAAATAATAAAATTTAAAATATATATTATACATGCATAAATATATTAAAATAAAATATATGTATAAAATACTAAGATCACATGACCAATCAAACAAAACACAATTTATCTCAATACACCCCTGTAAAAATAAAAATGCATTTAAAATGTTGATTTAAAAAACAATAAAATATCGTTTTTATTTATACACACTGAAAATAAATTTTTATAAAAATGTATATTAAAATTAAATAGGAATGTGTATTTATTTTGTTAAATGTTATAGTTGTTATCACACCTCTGTAAAAAAAAAAAAATGTACTTACCATGTCTTAATTTATATAAATTACACACAGAATCTTATATATCTAAAAGCAGCAGAACAAATGTCATATTAGCTAGTATACACAGATCCTGCACAGTTTATGGACAACAAGGCACCACATTTTATTCTTTTCTTTAAGCTGCAGGAGGCAAAATCCTTCATTTTAGAAATAAAAATGTACCGTGGCATTCTGACTAAATAACTGCAGTTATGATTAACCAAGAAGTGACAGTCTAACCAGAAGCATGGCTTGAAGTGCGGCTAATCATCAAGAAATCAGAAAATAAAAAAGGCCATTACTCTGTAAAGTGTCTTGCCTAGAGACATTTCATTATTTAATTAAACTCAGAGCCTCATTCCATCTTTCCTTTGGCGCTTACAGGCACACAGATGTTTTCAGACATGTCCTCATTACCGTTTTTGTTTTCAGTGATCGTTTGTTGGACATGGGATCATCGATAAAAGGGTAGCGCACCATTTAAACTAAGGTTATCCCAAACTCACCAAGAAAAAAAAACTGTGAAACTGGTGAACAGAGTTATGATGTTTAAGCTTTAATTACATCCCACTGAAATGCACAGAGTAAACAAGAAATGATGCAACACTACGAGTAAACAAGGAGACATTTGTAACTTCAAAAGGGCTCTGATCATGCTGGATGCTCCAATGAAACATCATCGCCTTGCTTATGTTGTCAGGAGCTAGAATTTATTCATGAAAGACAAAAGGGATAAAAAAAAAAAACAATCCAAGATGCCAAATTCCGACCAATTCAGACAGGCTCATCAGATAAAATGTTTGCTTATTGCATCTGTGCCAGAAGCACGGAGAGCATTTTAAAAAACGTCAAAAATGAATTAGAGAATATAAGAACATTGTGGGTGTTATGAGAGCTTTAGCTTGGCCCAATTTAAAGATTTTCCTTCGCTGTAGAAAACCTCATGCCACAAGTTTTTTTACATGCCTATTTTCCCTGTGTTGATTTATATGGGTGTGAGGGTGGATATAGATTCAAAAGCTTAAAAGAAGCAGACCTGCATGCAGGCATTTCCTCCTTCAGGGGTTACACTGTTTTTAAGACGTGACTGTCTTGGAAGTACGGTAATGCGTATGTACTACAATGTATATTTAAGGGTTTGAGATATCTACGGACGCCAGAACAGAACATATGGTTGTTCACAAAAGGGATTTTGGATTATCTCTCTTTGGATGGGAGTAGTTCAGTGCTGGTGAAATGACTTGCAAACAAAAAGGCACATAAATGCATTATGCCTTCTGGGCTGTCAGCCTTGAAAAGAGACAAATAGAGTTTTCATCAGTGCAATCATTTGCTTGCTCTTACTGCTGTTTGAATGTAATTAAGGGGCAATCATGGAGACAGACTGTTCTGTGAGTTGCCCATAGCCTTACTGACAGTCAAACTATTTTTATGGAGATCTTTTATTCTAGATCCATAGGGGCAAAGTCATTGCAGGTTAAAAGACTGTTGTCCATGCCCACATTGCTGTTTATCAATTCAAAAGAAGCCTGACACAACATATGCTCAGGGTAAAGCTACTGAAGCAGAGAATTCATCATAGAAAGGGCACATTGCCTGTCTCCTCTCAGCAGCTAGTCTGGGATTTAGATAGACCGAATACACTTGGCTGGTGAGAAACAATAGAGTATGCTTGACACTGGTCATAGTTCAGACTTTAAGCGGATTTGAGCGCAGAACACTGTGTGAATGCAAAAGCACAGCGTGCCAAGCGTCTGATATCTTCTGATGGAGTCTTGGAAATTTGGTTGCGTGAGTTTCTGGGGCAGAACTGCCTTCTCTCTAATGAGCATTTGCTAAATGAAGGCTCATTAATCTCTGCTCAAACAACAATGTCATTTTTTGCTTCCTGCCTCCTTCTGAGTAGAGTTAACTCCAAGTTAAGTTGGCAGATTCTGCGCAACTTTGTGGCTCTGCTCCTGATCTTTTGTTATTAATGGTTTATTTGGGATTCATGCCACTATTCAATAAGTCCTAAATCCTTCCCAGAGTCTTCTCGGAGCACGCTTCTTTAGCCAAGATTAAACAAGACTAAGACACAAAATCGTTTTCTGAATATGACAGAATGTATTTGTATCCATGTCCAACTAAAAAAAAAGAGAATGATGTTGATTTGCTTTCCAATGGAGCTATTATTGTAATTCATTAATTTGGTCCTGCGAATAAAACAAAATGGCAATGGATATTTTTTAAGGACAAGGGGGACTTGATCATGATCATGTTTTCACCATATGAGTGCTCGAATGAAATCTAAGCAAGTGCAAGCAGCTATTAACAAAGCTTTTTCCTTGATTTATTGTTGTTAGACTACTTATAACGTGTCTCAAAACTGAAAGCACATATCAGATTAGATTAGGTCCCATGTAAACTGCCCTATTGTAACTCATTTTATAAATACTCTAAATATTGTTTTACATTTATACTCTACAAAGTAATATTGCAGGGAAATGATCACAAATCAACAACATAAAAAAGTTAAATAAAGTCAAAAGCAGCAATCAAGAAGATAAAACACATTTGAGTAAGTACAGTAACTTACATTATATAGTCAAAATATAGTCCTCACCAGTGTGCAATGAATCTTGGGATAGTCTAGGCTCTAGGCAATGAAGGATCTATTTGTTTTTCCTCATGGCTCAGAATACGAAGGACACATTTCAAGGCTGTGTCTTAAAGGAGAAGTTCAGTTTCAAAAAAACTTTTGCTGATAATTTACTCACCACCATGTCATCCAAGATGTCCATGTCTTTCTTTCTTCAGTCGAAAAGAAATTAATGTTTTT
>JAUCNO010000279.1:5794935-5806246 GCA_032353835.1 Enteromius viviparus | reverse complement strand
GGTTCACTTCATATGGAGAGTCATAAATTTGCTGATAGAAACTGCTGGAGGTGTAGAAGGCTATGCTGGCATTGAAGCGGCCCGTTCCTGTGATGTTGGCGTTGGTGATCTCCCTGGCCTGGTAGAATATCTGCACCATGGTGTCTGGCTCCATTCGACAGCCCACACCTAACAAGAACTCTGACTGACGGGTGATTTCACCCCACTGAGACTGAGAGGCCCGCACATTGTTGGTGTAAGTCACATAACCATTCATCATCTAAAAGAAAAGAGAGGCAAAAAGTAAGTGATGTTGTGTGGTAAAAATGCCTCCCGACAACTTTTCTCAAAACGCTGAGTATTGTTTAGTCTATATCACTCTTTTAGTAACAGCTACTTTATGAAGCCAATTATAGTTGCCAAAGTTTACAAGTCATAGTTTTGCCTTGTCTGTTTTTCCGTGTTCTGATTCTCGCCTGTGTATATCAGATTAACCCTTTTATGTTGTTTACGTTCACCATCGATTGCCCCTTGCTTGTTTACCGGACTGCTCTATGTCTCATGTCTCATCGGCTCCATTAATTTTCAATTCTGGCACATGCGTAGATCATACCTTTTGGGTGGTCCCACACGTGTCGAGAGGGAAGCTGAACTTAACTTCAATACTGCTAACATTTGGTCTGCAACGATGGTCGTCTACATAAAGGTCACTTGCATTCAGCCCGAGTGAATTCAGGTAAGACCTCTGAATGACAATGACCATGTTGTCTGAAGAACAGTCCACACGTCCTGCAATACAAGAGTCTCATAATTTCTAATCTAATTTTAATGTTTTAATTTACAATTCATAAAAGAAGACACACATGTGCATTTAAATGCTTGTGTGTATTTGCTTTTAAAACATGAAATAATTTATTCATGAGAAAAATCTAATATGGTCAGAGGAGGGATGAAATCCCAGACTGCAACATAGTGTTGTTGACACAACACTGCTTCTTGTCTGGGATACATGTGACAGGTATTCTGCATAGAATTTATACATTCTTCCACAGGGCATTACCTTTATCTTCAGTCAGAGAGCTTGTAAAAATGGCCTTGAAACCATGGCTGACATCAGTGTAGTCGCTTCTGAAGACAACAGTCAAGTATCTTGAAGAAGAGTGAAACACCTGGTGTGTGGTGTCATTGAAGCAGACCTTTCCCAGCTGTGAGTGACCAGTGGAAGAGCCGTCATATACTGTGATGTAGTCACAGTTACAGCAGCGCTCCAGTCTGAAAGAATTTTAAATGACAGCAGAATTAAAAGAGCCATCTGGAATTGGTTCCACCTGCAGGTTCTTAGTGGCAGTTTATAAATAATCAGACTACTCATCAAGCACAAATATCTTTTTAGTAATAATTTTACTAATTATAATAAATAGATATATTATAGTTATAAATGTAAATGATATTTTCATCAACGTAATAATCGAATATTATTCCACCAGTATTTCACCAGTCACCACTGATCTCTTACTGCACATCAGCAAATGTCAGGAAGATCCTCTGTCCTTGTTGAGCAGAGAGATACCACACACAGTAGGCATTGTCATGATAATAGTTTGGGTAGTTTGGACTGGAAAACAGCCCAGAACCATACAGGTGTCCTCCACACTTAGGGTGAGGATCTAAAAAAGAGGATTGTGTTAAATATTACAGATACAGTCACAAATAAGTAATCGGATATAAATGTAGGCTCAATCATTTCAAAACACTAGTAACAGCAGTACCTGATGTTGTGTATGTTGGGCAATACCCTGAATAAAGAGAAAGAGATAGAACTTGATCAGTTTAAACCAGAAGGATCATTTTAATAATAATTTACCAAAAAAACACAGTATACAGTCACAGTATATATTTATATATTGTACATAATCCAGTACAGATTATGTTAGATTGGTAAAGGACTGTTTCACCTGTTTTTGAGAAACTTACAGTGAAAATCATTGCAACAGTTGCCATAGTACTGACAATCATAGTTGCATGAACAGCTGCTGAAATGGTGTCCGCAGTTATGCAGGCAGGAGGGACCTACTATAGTAGAGAGAGAAACAGATTTTACTTATAATGTCATCAATAGGCTTGTGATATGTGTTTTTGTGTTAAATATATTGGTGTGTATATTCAGTTAGAAAAGCCACACTGTACTCAATATTGTTCTGGTGATTGTTAAACATTTAAATGCCATTAATCTTTCCATTAGTCTCATCAGTGTCAGTTTAATTTAAACAAATGGCAACAGCACCTGTTGTTTCCATTTCTACTTCTGTTGTTTTATCAAAGGTTACTGTAGTTTCAGTTGTTGATGAGCAGTAGTCTGTGTGAAGAGAAGAGATAAACTCAAATAGAAGGAAAATAATGCCACAGTTCTGCTTTAATTCAGCTAAATGTATTTCATTGCATCGGTCTGATCCTGAGGTACTCACCGTAATAGTCAGGGCAACAGTTGCCATAATAATGACAGTTATAGGTGCAAGAGCAGCTGCCAGCATAGTATCCACAGTTATACCTGCAGGAGGAGGCTAGTGGAGAGAGAAGTCATCAGTACATTTGTGTTGTACACATTACACAGAGAGCTATATAGAGTGCTTTATTGATTAGTGTATACATTTTGTTAGAAGAGTAAAGCTGGAATAAGGTTTGCCTATAGTATATTATATATATATATATATATACCTGTTGTAGCTGTCTCTTCAGCTGTATTTATATTTGTTATAGTCTCTACAGCTGTAGTTATTGAGCAGTGGCCTGAGTAAAAAGAGGAGATAAACCAGGAAGTAGGAAGAAAAAAAAACAAACAAGTTTTTGACTCAGCAAAATTGATTTAATCACAGGAAATGCAATTAACCATTTGCTCAAAAGATTTATATTTGTTTTTACAAGATTTAATTCTGAAGTATCTTATCAAAAGGAACTCACTGTCGTAATCAGGGCAACAATTGCCATAATAGTGACAGTTGTAGGAGCATGAGCAGCTTCCAAGATTGAATCCACACTCATACCTGCAGGAGGGGAAATCTAGCAGAGACAGAAAAAAAGATATAATCCTCCTGAATCAGCAAACTAAAAAAAGGTCTGAACCTGACAGACAGATAGTAAAGATGTAGGTGCACCTGTTATATCTGGCCAGCTGGTTGTTGCTAAGCAGTATGCTGTATTTAGGGAAGATAAATCAATTTAAATTTGTGAAATGACCCATAAGCTCACTACAAGAGAGAGATGTAAGTATGAAACTTACTGTTGTAGTCGTGGCAACAGCTTCCATAGTTCTCACAAGAGTGACTACATGAACAAGTGCCGAAGTCATGTCCACAGTTATACCGGCATGAATAGGGATCTAGAGAACAGAAAGTGATGCCATTATTATGAGTAAGAATTTAACAATTACTTCTCTGGTTGTAATTGCTCCTGTTTCTATTTATAATTGTTGCAATACTACTTTGTCAAAGAAATGCAATTACACTGCCAAATCATGCATTAACATTCATTGCTGTAATGTGACATACACAATACCTTTTTTTGTCTGTATGTCCAACATTTATGAACAGAGAAAGTATATTATATATATAATCAATGGAGTAGAACATAATGCTCCAGCAAGCAACTGTTTTCCCTTAATTAATCATTTTCTGCATGGCCATTATGATAATATTACTGGCATGTAATGATATTTATATATTATTAATTTATTTATATAATATATTTATATGCATAAAATTTGGCACCAAATATTGATAGATAGACAGATAGATAAATACTTGTAGAATCTTCTGTGGCCAGCCAGTCATCTATATAAAACAAAATGAATAAATCATTTAAATTCAAGTTTAAACATCATACATGCATAAAACCCATGCCCCACAGTATAAAATGTTGAAGGATATTTACATGTTGTCCAGGACCATGACCAAGCGGGTTTTGCTGTAATTTGATAAACAGACATGAGATTTAATGTAGTGTAAAGCATGTCTTTCTTCATGTGCAATTTGTAAATGTTTTTCTCTTATGTCTATAATTGCAAAGTCAGCTATTTGAACTAAAAATTATGTAGTGAAACACAGGATGTTCAAGCTAGCATCTGTTGCGTATGTTGTAAAGTTTTCTCCAGGGAATGATAATCTTACCTTGAAAGGTAGTTAGAAGCAGACAGAGAAGAATATTCTTAGCTTCCATCTTCTTCTTCTGATCAAGTCTGTCTTCAAACTTTCAGTCATCACTTAAATAGTCAAACCTAGCCTAAGATTCATTTCCTTATGACACATGAATATCCTGGAGCCTGTGCTGGGAAATAGCTATAGAGGTGCATAATCGTGGAAAAGACACAGCTGAATTTTATGCAACTTTTATTACTCTTGACTCTGTTGACACAAAGTTTGAGATTATAGAGTGATTATGTTAAATATGTTGTACAAGTACAACGTACAATATATTGTAGACTACACAAAATGCTAAGAGAAGATGAAGGTCTTTGCAATCTTTTACCAAAATAAACACAATAATCCAGAAAGCACAGGTACAACAATGAGCAACATAACAGCATGCATTAACTTAATACTGGACAATGAACAGATACAAACTCAGGGCTTAAATAAACAGGGAACAATGAAGAGGTGCAGGTGAACATAATCTGTAACCATGAATAAAAAGGTGGTGGGAAAATAGGAACAAATGAATAAAAAAATTAAAAAAATATATATAAAGCTATAAAGAATGAAAATGTGCTTTGAACAGAAAAGCACTGTCACATTGAGCTGAAGTAACTATCTGTTTCTGATCACACTTCTATTATAAGCTTTGTGTCAACAGATAAATCAATACTGTAAATAACTGCAACATTCAGCTGTGTCTTTTCCACAGTTAGCCTATGTAGTTTCAGGAACTAGGATATTGATCTATCATAAGGATATCCTTCTTTACTGTACTTATTATTGAGGCCATATAAGGGTGACTAGTACACTCAATAAAAGCACCCAAATTATGTAAGGTTTGGGGAAGCGGATTTTTAAATGGCAGTGAAGGGATGCAACTGACACTGATGGGTCCCATGATAATTACAACATGGTGGATATATGTCACATTCATGTAAACCATGTAAAACATACAGTCACAAGGTAGTTACTTAGTCAAAATAAGTGCCTATTTAATATAAATTGTAACACTAATTGTTAATTGTCTGTTTGCTAATCGCCTGACTCTGCTTCGTTCTCTGACATCTCTCTAGCTCTGCCTCTTGCATTCCTGTTTGCTGTCCTCGACCTCGCCTGCTGTACCCTGCACTCTGTGAGTGGTTCTTAATAAATTATATTTTGCATTTGGCTCCAAAAGCTTCAGTCTCATTCGTGACAAGTATATAGGTAATGCATACTACATTGCTGTCACATAATACATAGATCTAATATAAACATGGGATTTCTTTCTAAACACAACTTCAGTACTGATAACATTTGGTCTGCAACGATGGTCGTCTACATAAAGGTCATTTGCACTCAGCCCAAGTGAGTTCAGGTAAGACCTCTGAATGACAATGACCATGTTGTCTGAGAAACAATCCACACGACCTGCAGAGCAAAGCATCTCCTCAATGTATTTTTGTGCATTTAAGCATTTATTTAAATTCAGAAACAAAATATGTTGCATGTTTAAAAATGTTTGTGTGTATTTGTGTTTAAAATACTTTTAATTTTGTAATGAGGAAACTCCACTTTGGTCAGAAGAAGAATGAAATACATGTGACAGCTATTCTGCATAGAACTTATACATTCTTCCACAGGGCATTACCTTGATCTTCAGTCAGAGAGTTTGTGAAAAGGGCTTTGACAAACAAACACACATATCTATATATATATATATATATAGATATATTATAGTTTTGTTTCATGTATTAATTTTTGATAAGTCTACTCATTATTTCTATGTTCCCTATAGACGACATCAACAACAATAACAATTAATAATAATAATTAAAATAATAATAATATTATAAGTATAAGTATAAATATTATAAGTGACTGTATGAAAAAATTAAAACGAGAGAAAGAGAGAAAAAAAATCTGACACATTTAACCTGACGCAGTGACGTATACAGCCACTTCCGCTCCTGCAGGAAAAACACTCGTGAAGTTTGTGAACGGGGGACACGAGCAGGAGATGGGCTGAACCGAACCACTTCAGCGATAATAAACCGAGTGAGTAGTTTGAGAAATTACCCTTTTTGGTACATCTTTCTCAGTGTAATAGCGTTTATGGATATGGAGCTATGTTAAAGTGTAAACACGGATCCTGCTGTAGATTCACGGCAGGATTAAATGGAGATAGGGCGAGGTTGGGCTTTTCCGCGCTGTTGCTAACTTACAGACGTGGATTTTAGACACACCATCCTTCTAATGCTATAACACTGTTGATCAAAAATAGATAGTCTACTAAGGATCGTATTTATCATATGGCGCTAGATTGTATCTCTGGGCATGCCTCCATCGCCATTATAATTATATGACTAACATGACAACAAAAATGTCGATTTGTTTAAGCAAGGAAAGATTTGAGTCTCATGTGTGGATAGATTGTCAGTTTCCGTTCTTATTTCGCTCTTAATTCGATTTTATTTCATCTGGATTTTAAAATTTCACCAATTTAAGAGTAGTTTTCCATTTACTTAATAATTTAAAGATGGCAGTCATGTAAATCTTGGTAAAAAGTAAAAATAAAAATAAAATAATTGTAGCTTGCGTATGTGCACCTAAGTCAGCTTGATAAAAATGTTTGGATATAAAAGAGAACGGTACCCCAATATATATTATTTTTAAATAATAAGTGACCACAAACCACTGTAAATGATTATGGTAATTTGGTATGAGACTTCAACCGTTTAAAGCAACTGCTGTGGCAACATCTCTGATGTTGTACTGAGTTATGATTTTGTATTATCATAAGCTTTCTCTTTTTGGCTGGGAATTACCACAGGCCAAACAATGTACACCTGACCTAAAATGTGTTGAAATGTTGTGTAGCAGATGGTCATTGTGTTTGAGGGCATCATTTTTGTTGATGTGTTTGTAAATGGGCATGACGAGTAGTCAGCAAACATTTGGCTTTGGTTTACAGACAATAGTTGACCACATTCACCATGATCTTTCACTGCACTTTCCATGACCCTGTTTTGAGGTGTTCTTACATGTTTTAGTGGACATGCACAGTTGTTTGCTTAATGCATTAATTTTACATTTCAGAGAAGCATTCTTACATTTTGACATGTTTTTTTTTCTCCACCTTACCACCTTAGTCAACTTTTGTTTAGGCTACATTTTGTTGAAGTTTATCCAAAGGTTAGTTAGGATAAACCGATAAATCAAGGAAAGACAGTGGGAGAGAACATTGTTTGTCTAGTGAATGTCCTTGAGATATTGTGTAATACAGATTAAACGGATTTGTTTACTGTACAGATGCACAGTCTACACACACTGGAATGATTGTGTCAGTATAGGCTTATACTTTGAATTTAAAATTTATTTTCATAAACTGAAATCAAATTATTAATGGAAGCAACTTGTTAGAAGTGTTTGAGATTAAGCTTTTTTTTTTTTCCAGCAAGTGTTAGTTCCTGATTGCCTAACGATAATTGGTACAGCTATAGCTAAAACGTAATTAAATTGTAAATAAACGTAAATAAAATACAGCCATATAAAACTATACTGTAAATTAAACCAAATCGAAAAGGATGAATGCATAAATGACACAAAAAAGAAATTCTGTCATTAGTTACTCAACTCCATGTCGTTCCAAACCCATAACATCTTTATTTTGTCCACAAAACAAAAATGAAGGTATTTTAATTTGACCTGAGAGGTTATGAAGTCTGTTGCATTATGATTTTTGAAGCTTCAAAAAGTTTCTAACAGCATTTAAGCTGTTTATTCATCCTAGTCTTCTAAATATAGTTTTTATGATCTCTTTGGTGGGATGGGCTTTAATGGTGGGACATTGGACAAAAAAATATCGTTTTTTTTTTGTTTTAAGTCTTCAAGTTTGTAATGACAGGTAATTGTGACTGTAACTGATTACAGAACTAACCCTTTAAAACAAACAACAAATTGAAAATGTAAAAACTGTAATAACCTTAACCTGTCTATGTGCATGTTTGCAATTGCTGAAACAGCTTAAGGGCAAGAGCTTGGTGCAACCCTTCTGACAAACTTACATGATTCAAAGCAAATGTGTGAGGTGTGTGCTCTTGTCTGTTTTGCCTGAAATGCTGCACAAATATGCCAACCTTTGGTTTGTAATAATATGAGCGAATTAGATACAAAAAGCACATCTTGTGCTGTGCACA
Source organism: Enteromius viviparus (assembly GCA_032353835.1). Classification (NCBI taxonomy): domain Eukaryota; kingdom Metazoa; phylum Chordata; class Actinopteri; order Cypriniformes; family Cyprinidae; genus Enteromius; species Enteromius viviparus. Next base: position 5,797,902 of record JAUCNO010000279.1, on the reverse strand, counting down.
TGCAAACACGCAGTCTGGGTTAAAGAGATGTTTCATGTGCCTTATCTATGACGTTCATCTTTGTCAGTGAAATGGCAGATTTGTTTTCTAATCAGGAATTCAAAGAAGGATATGTGCATGCAAACCAACCTAAACTTGTGTAGTAAGTGTCTTCTTGTATGTGTGTGTGTGTGTGTGTGTTAAAGTACATCAAATAACATAAACAAATTAAGCTCTACATGTAATTCTAACCTTCTTACACACACAGACACACGCGTCTAAGAGCCAGAGATAAGGAGTTTGGCCTCTTAAATTCTTTGTGTGTGTGTGTTAATGTGGTTGGTCTAGTCTAAAACAAAATGAATCCTGCTTAGAACGTGACCAGACCTGTCTTGGATCTGCCCAATCTAAAATGAAAATCAGGAGGAGAGAGAGAATAAGCGATCCGAATCCTCTCCAGCTGTTTCCCTGCTTTTGCCGTCTCTGATAAGCAGCACATCAGCAGATAGCAGCTCAGAATGAGATATCTGTGTGCTTTTGTTCAGACCCGAGTGCTGTATGCGTCATGTTTTGCTTTTGACGGTAAAGGCCTGCATACTCTTAGACCTAGAAGAACAGGGCTTTTCTAGAACCTATGAGCATTCCAGAACACAAGGCTGATTCTCTGGAACCCAGGGCGGGGCCGAACAGCGCTCCATGCTAATTGGTCAAGTGACTCATGGTCATTGTTGCCTCTGCAGGGCGATGACACAGCACGCCTTGTCTTCCTTCACAGCCTTTGTCTGTTTATGACTTACACTCATGCCATTAATGCCCCTACCCTCAGAATACTAGAGGAGAATGGTGGATTTATTCTTGGTTTTGCAAGCCCGACACATTATGTGCCATATTCACATTTTGTCCGAATTTTTTAGTGAATATTATATAAGACAGCTCAAGACGGCACATTTCTAAAATAGTTAAGTACACTAAATTTGACCAGACCAAAAGTAATATTGTGATTTTTAAAATGGCTGTTTTCTATTTTATTGTCTTTTAAAATATAATTTTTCTTTTCATGGTGAAGCTGAATATTAAGTTGCCATTACTTCAGTGTCACGTGAGCCTTGATCAATAATTAATATGCGGATTTTGGTGCTTATGAAACAGTTATCAATGTTAATATATCCTGCTTAATATATTTTTGAAACCCTAATACGCTGTTTTTTTTTCAGGATTCCTTTAAAAGAGACTTTAAAAGAAACCTTTTTTTGTAACAATGTACAAGTTTTATTGATCAATTTAATACACACTTGCTGAATAAAAGTATTGATTACCTAATTTCTAATAAGTTAGCAAGAATTAATTGAGGATAAAATAAATTATATTAAATAAATTATAATTGTACTTCTCTTAATTGAAAGTACAGTTGTTGTTTTTTTTATTTTCCCAAAATATGATTTTCTTATTCTTTTACAACTTTCTACTTCAAAAGCTCTCTTGTATAATAATAAAATATAAAAAAATACATATTATTAATTTAAAAAAAAATCTATGGTCTTACCCAAAGCAGCTCTGTGATTCATATCCTGTGCAAAATACTTTGACACATCAGAGAAAGCAAATATTTTTCAGCTGAAAGAGCACAAGAAAGGGAGAGAAAGGAAGACAGAGAGGTCATCGAGGAAGGAAGGGGGGTTTTTAAAACCACATAAGTGCATCAGCTCATTAACTGTTAGTCTGACTAACCTCTCTCTCTTTCCAATCTTTATATCCTATCCCATGCTCCTCCCTTCCCATCTCCATCTCTGTCTTGAGCAGTTACTGATATCAGAGAGAGGGGGAATGAGTAGTGTGAAGAGAGGGGGACATGCCTTACGTGGACCGGCAGAACCGCATCTGCGGTTTCCTAGATATCGAAGAATTGGAGAACAGCGGCAAGTTCCTGCGGCGCTATTTCATCCTGGACACGCAGCAGGGTAGTCTGGTCTGGTACATGGATAACCCACAGGTATGATCCATCTAAAATCCAAGTGAATACTGGGTAATGTAGTTCTGCTTCACCTTCTAATGTTGTTCTTTGTTCTTCTAGAACCTGCCTGTAGGTGCCAAATACGTGGGTTCCCTCAGTCTCACCTACATATCCAAGGTAAGCTTCCACATTTTCACACACACAAGAGTTTTCACACATTCTGTCATTTCTGCGTCATTGCTTTTGAGAAATTCCTACAAGGCCCCCACTCTTGTCCTAGGTCAGTGATGCCACCAAACAGAGGCCAAAAGCGGAGTACTGCTTTGGTAAGACTTTCTTACATCTAAACTCACTTGCACTTTACACTCATTCTGGTACAAAGTTATAAGTTTCTGATTATAATGTAAGTGGGTGTTTTTGGAATGTTATAATACTTTAGCTCAGAATCTCTTTCAGTCTTTACTGTAGAAGCGTAAGCCCGATATTTTAATTTTTTCCATAACTATAATATTTTTTAGTATTTATTTATAATTTTTATATTTGTGACCATGAACCACAACAACTGTCATAAGGGTCCATTTTTTTAAATTGATATTTGTAGATCATCTAAAGCTAAATAATGTAATGTATGGTTTGTTAGGATAAGGCAGTATTTGGCTGAGATCCAACTATTTGAATTCTGAATTAAAATTTATTCAGAAAATCTACTTTAAGTTTGTGCAAATTATGTTCTATTACTAATACAATGTATTGTTGGCTGTTGCTACAAATATACCCCTACTACTTCTGACTTTGTGGTCCAGGGTGGACCATTTGGTTATTTTTTTAGTCGCTAAATTTTAAATGTGAAAAACTTTCCAGCTGACAGGGACTTTTCTTATCTTATTCATATAATGCTTTGATGTTATCATAAATTTCTCAAGCGAGAACAGACCTTAAGAGTTGCAGCTCAAGTCTCAGTAGCCACGTTTTCATGCGCAATTTATCTTAATCTGATCGTGAATCGGATTAGAACTGTACTGTGCACATGGACCCTG
>JAUCNO010000279.1:5750515-5794835 GCA_032353835.1 Enteromius viviparus | reverse complement strand
TTTGTGGGGACAATTGGTCCCCACGGGGATATAAAAACCTGTCCACACATCACACACACACACACACACACACACACGTATTATAAAATATGTATAAATAAATAAATGTTTTTATCTATATATATCTTTAGTTATTACATTTCAATAAAAGCAGAGAGACACATTTACATAAATTATTAATTAATTTTGTATTTTACAGTGAATTAATTATTGAATGGTCAAGTACAGTTTTTCAGTATAATTAAAAATACAATAACATATTTTGTTTAGAATAAAAGTTTAAAATTTATTTTACAAATCTAGGGTCACAAAATCATAAATCATAAACAATTCATAAATAATTGCTAATTAAGAGTTTTAAAAATCATCAATGTTGAAAACAGTGCTCCTTAATAGTTTTGTGGAAGTGATGGAACATTTTTCAGAGTTCTGTGATGAATAGAAATAGAAAAAATATAAATAAAAAAATCAATTGTATTTTTGCATATATAGAAAAATGATGTACAAAGGATCTGAAATAAACTATCTACCAGTTACCAGTTTGGAAAAATATATATTGTCATATTATAAATGCCTTTGTCACTTTTGATCTTTGTAACATACCCGGAATAAAAAAAAGGATAGGTATATAAATATAATTTAAAATATAATTTTTGCATGATGTGAATCTTTTATGAATGGGCTGAAATAATTATTGAAAAATATTCATACAAAAAGTTGTTTTTTTGTTACTGAATTGTGGGTTTAGAGATACTATTAAAGATTACATTCTTCATGTGCTTCATCTTCTCAAATTTGAGAACTGTGACAGGGGGGGCTGTTGTCCAAACTTGGCAAATTTGGTTTTTAGGAAAGTTAGTTGGCCAAATGAATCTCTTGGTTATTAGTGCCAGGAAAATCAATCGTTCAGTCCGGCTTCTACTTCTCTACTTCTCACGTTCTCTCTCATGTTGTGTTTTCCAGTGAGTGGGACAGCTTGGCTCTCTGAGTACTAACACTTCTGATCTGGTGCTCTGCTGGCTCTGGTCTCTGGTACTTTTCATCTTCTACTGCTAAGCTCATCTAAAACTTCTAATACGTTTCTCGGGTGTTCTTACTTACAGCTGAGACTGCTCTGAATCGTTACCACACTGCCTCAGTCTTAACGCTTTCCTAAAAACACTTCATTTGAATCTAAACTTACATAAATCTATTCTCTCCCTCGTTTCTCCCATGTAGGAGTTCGTTGTTGGCGGCTCCTGTTTCTACCGCCTGCACACGAGTCACGCCATCCCCTGGACGGCCAGCCCTGCCGTGTCAGCAAACCCAGAATGCCATGGTCCCACGAGGCCTGGCATGGGACAGCGAGCACTTCATGAGCCTGCTGCCCCTGCCCCGCCCACATGCCCGCCTGTCACTGCAAGAGACCCGCCTCTCCAAGTGACTCACGAATCGCCGTGGCGACGGCGTAGCAGCTTTGGAATGTGTGATGCTCCCTTGCCCCAACTTGATCTGGATAATGCAGATCTTCCTGTCAGCGAGGTCTGACAGTTTTACGTTCAACTTTTACCTCTGACACAAAAATATCAAGATGTGCGTGCCGAGTTTAAGTGATGGAAGGGTTCAGACACCAAAGATTCTTCCAAGTACCTCCAAGCCTTTTGAAAAGTGCTTAAAGTAAAGAATAAATTAAAGGATGTGGAGAAAATATCTCTTTCTGGGATTGTATCGGAAGAGATGAAGATTTGCGCTGCCCCATGGAATGGAGTCAGAAAAGTCTGTGCTTGTGAGAAGCGATTCCTGTTAATATCTAAGAATTCCCCTTCTCTGAGCATTACATACTTCATTTTTCCTGTGCTTTTTTTTTGTACAGTTTCCTATTTTAAAGCGTTATTTTATGTGCTGTTAATGTGACTAATTGATCCTGTGGACTAAGCTGGGGTTTATTTTGACTGACATCTTTTATCCACACTTATACATAAGGGTGCATTCTTGTAGCTGCAATACTATTGTTTGTCTCTTGCTCTGTTAAGTGATGAATGAAATCCATAGTTTATTTAATAACTCGATGGGTTTGGATAGAGTAAAACCAAGTAGACTGATGCTGAATATGCTGAATGTCATTTTCTGGCGTTCTGGCTGTATTTGTCATATCATATGAATGAGAGTTTGATCATAAATGTTCAGTAATTGGGATTTAACTATGACTACTATGATAAAATGCTTTTCAGTGTATTTTTATCTTTGCACTGATTCATTTTTGCCCTCTGTCTAAAAAAGTGCCTGCGTCTTTTTCCAGCAGTTTTAACCCTCAGTTTTTTTTCCTTATTTTGTGCTGTAACCATTTTAACCTTGTTTGTTTATATTATTTATTATAAGAAAAAGCAATAAACCAAGTCTGAATTTATGTTGTTGATTTTAAGTATCACATCTTAGCTTTCCATACAGTTAACTGATATATGGGAAATGCTTTGGGAGTTTTTTCTAGACTCATCTGAATCGGTTAGTACAAATAAATGTTTTATTGCCCTCTGCTGGACGTTTAAAGCTACTGTCGAAAAACTATTGCTCATTGCGGCGCTAAATAATTGGACACCTGATTTGTTAATTGTAATGCTGTTTAATTAGATTAGGTAATTTGACTAACCTGTCAAATGTAATTATTGGTTCTATAACATGTTGTCCAAATACCATGGTTTTCCATGTCCAGTGCTTGTTGTCCCGTGTAAATTTGCACTGACCTCACTAAGACTGTTATATTGAGGATGTGATGTCACCAACTATTAGACCATGACAGCTGTGGCATCAACTGGGATAATGTTGGGGAACATTTCGTCAAGATTTTGCAAGGCCTTTGGAAAAAAAAGTAGGGCCCCACAGTCAAAATAACAGTTTTAAAATATAGTTCACCCAAAAATTAAGATTCTGTCATTTTTTACTTAACCTCACCTCATTACAGATCTTTTAGTTTTCTGTAAAAGATATTTATTTCTTCAGTGAACCATCACTTTAAGTCAAAATCGTTGGCTTTATTTGTATGGGTAAATGTTAATTCATGTAAGAGTTATGACCTTATTGAACGTTTTTTGCTTTACTTTTGCAGGAGCAAAAACACGTCAGGAAACCAGTTTAAGGTTTTTTTTTTAAGCAATATTACAAATTTCCTTTGCAAAGCCTACTAAAATCCCTAAAACTGAATTTAATAGTAGCAATATATTAAATGGGAAAAGCACACAAATTTACTAAACTTTTAAGCATCATTAAAATGAAAAGTGAATATAAAAGCAACTATAATTAATACTACTACAGTAAGTAATATTAAATAAACACTGGGTATTTCAAGAAATTTCTGTTAAAATTATTTTTAATCTCATGCATAGCAGTTGCTAAAACCACTGTTAAGTTAATTAACAGATTTATGTAGACTAAACAGAGTTTTATTGCGATACAGGCAACCAATTAATTTCTCTTGTTCACTCGCCATCTTTAGACATGTCTTTTCAAGTTTTATTCATGCTGCCTACAGTATAGTGCTGGCTGCCTTCCACTGATGTTGTCATTGGAATTGAAGAGATAACCAAACCATTAGTCAGAACTGTCAAACTTAATGGTCTTTGTTCACGGAGAAAACCATAAAATCACCCTCTTTGAGTTTCTCGGTTCCACTTAACCACAAAAACAACCCAGCCTTAAAGTTCTCGGGCCAGGGGCCTCTCCCATGGTCAAACCCCTTGTAAAGATGCTAGCACTAAAACACCGCCCAGGGGTCTGGTCAGTGAAAGTGTTTAAAGTCAGTATTTAGACTTAATTATTTTTTATTATTATTTTTATTTTTTTGCACACTGCATCACAAATAAAGACCTGCCACTAGAATCTCAGACATATAGTCTGTGTGTGAACAAGCTCTGCGAGACGCATTATAGGCCTGTAAAATTCCTGGACTCACTCTCATTCAACTCTGCAGTCCATGTGTTACCACAAAAATGTTTATCAGACTTAATTCAAGAGCCTGTAAATTATAGCAGGAAGCTGAAGCTCAGCCTGCCACAAGTAAATAACTCTGTTGCAAGCTTTAATTATGGGTTCAATTAATTTGCTATTTGGAGGATGGGGTCTGTTTACCATTAGATTCACAAATGTGATAGTTTTCCATAACAACAATGGAAACGCATATAGTAGGATGCCCGGATACACATTCTTTCTGTGTGTTTGTGGTAGATAGGAATTAGTTTATTTGTCTTCCTGTGGGCTTTTTTTGCTCATGTAATTACATGCACCTGAGTCGTTAGAATTCTCTCTTTTGACACGTTTTCGATTGTCTTGAGTTACAGCTTGAACGGTTTTGGGTAGATTGCCCTTACAGAAAGTTAAAAAAGATTTTACTGTACACTCTGTTTCAGAAATTCATCCTTATCTTTCCATCTGTAGCAGCTGGTGAGAATTGGCAATATGGTAAGCAGCTCTAAATATTAACACTTCCAACACTTTGGAATCCCTAGTGTATCTTATTGCTTCATAAAACTCACAGTTAAATCTCATCTTATTGTTAAAAAATTGTTTTTTAATTTTCTCCAGTGAAAAGACATCTTGTCTGAAAATGTGCACAGATCACACATCATAAACATATGAAAACAGTTCTAATCAAACATGTGAGAAGACAACAGGGTATCAACCTTTTCGATGGAGGAAGATTTATTTTGTGACTTATGAACATTTATGGCCTCGTTATGGATTATAGTATTTTAGGCAAAAGTCTTGATGATGGATATTTTTATTTTATTTATTTATTAATATTATTTATTTTCTATTTACAGCACCCAACTATTCACTGGAGACCTGTCATTTGGCCTACTTATGAATTATTGCGATGTTTTTGTCAGCAGTTCACTGAGGTGGGTGAAGTGATGATTTTTGTCCAAATCCGCTCTGTGAAGTAACAAAATGACAGAAACATTCTTTAAAAGTTTTTTAAATTTAGCAGTTTATTAATTAATTAATTTGCTTGCTTGTTTGTTTATCGAATTCATAACCTTATTTTATTTATTTATTCTTTGTCGGAATCTGTACCATGGTTCTATAGCTAAATGTTTTCACCACAATTTGAGGAACTAGATTTGCATCAGAGACCGCTTTGCTCTGATTGCACATCAGTCTGAAAAGATTTTTCCCACATCCATGCCAATCGCAGCGCTTGTTGTCATTGTGGTGAAGTGTGCGCGTGGAATCCGGAGCGCTTTTATAAACGCTGCGCCAGCAGAAACTCCAGAGACGCGCATTGTGCTCGCTCCCGCGGCGCACCAAATTTACACAGCTCGGTCCAAAGATTATTCCTGTTTGGAGGCAGCTCAGTTGGTCTCGTTAGATTAAAGACCGCAAAGTTCTCAATTTACATTCCTTATTTATTAACTTTGATCAGGATGGTTTGGATAACTGTGTTCTGCGTCTGCGTCTTGGTAAAATCGTTGCAAACTGATGCGCGCCTCAGTAAACGTTATGTGATCGGCGGATGTCCGAGTCAGTGTGATAAGTCTATGTGTCCGTCGATGCAAAAGGACTGTCCTACAGGACAGGTGATGGATCACTGTAACTGCTGCCTAGTGTGCGCGTCCGGAGAGGGAGAGGCCTGCGGCGGAGTGGGTAAGCTAGGGGACCCGGTGTGTGGAGAGAGTTTGGAGTGCTCCGTGACCGGTGGAGTGGGCTACTCCGCTACCGTCAGGAGGAGAGGGAAACAGGGTGTCTGTGTGTGTAAAAGCAGCGACCCGGTGTGCGGCAGTGACGGGGTCTCCTACCGGAACATATGCGAACTGAAGCGGCTCAGTAACCGAGCACAGAGTCTGCAGCAGCCGCCGGTGCTCTTCATACAGCGCGGTGCTTGTGGTTCTGGTGAGTACACAGAGCACAGTTTACCTGTTCTTTTACACTTTTTACAGTGGGACAGTACAAGTCCACGAGTGCCAAATAATATGCTACTAATGAGCAATGTTGACTACTTATTCTAACTACTAACTTCAGGCGATAGATAGATATGAGAGAAAGATAAATTGATTGCGTGTAAGAGAGAGTCCTGATGTTGGCAACATTCTGCAGGATGGTATATTCATCATTGGCCAAAATCGTCTGCAATAAAGAGCAGTGCACCCAATTTTTACGATCTTGTCCCTTTTTGTAAACTTTCTGGGTTGGGAGTGTTGGTTTCCTTTTATACAATTAAATAGCAGACAGACTCGTTTTGGTCATATTTAGTTGGCATATAAGTAAGAAAATGCCTTTCAGTCTCTAGCAGTAACAGAAAATTAGTTTGAGTTGAGCATGTGTTTGTGTGTGTTTCATCATGTTTGTGATGAACACAGTTCCATTCTTGCTACAGTATTTGGACTATATCCACAAGTTCAAAGTGAATGTTAAGTGATCAAAGGCCCAACTTTAGGTGTGCGTCTTATATGTTTGGCCAAGTCTCTGCACTCAGTCATAATTAGTTATGTTAATGCATTTTGATCCACACATGAAGTTTGCTCATCAGGTACACAAACACAGTCTGACTCATCAAGACCACTGTGAACAGACGAAAACCAGAGCAGCTTGTGTTCTTTATGTATGTGTGTGCTTTCAAAATATATATTGTAGTTTTACCTCTTAAAATGAAGCCTCTCACATCTTATTTTGTGTGTGTGTGCGTATCTGTGTCAGATAGACTGTTATTAGAGATGAATTTGAGCTGGTGGTAAAGGATTCAACTTTATGAGATTGCGTTAAAAACAATAAAGTTTCTATTTTTTATCCCTAAATGAGATGAAATGTGCTCTCTCGTTATCTTTTTCCCTGTTTCTTCATTATTCTTACTGAAAGAGCCTCAATGTATTTATTTTGGCAGACACTGACTCTTAAATTGTGGCTGAAAGTGGATAGTTGTCTTGGTCTGGATTGGGGATTTGTGATAGTGAATCCTCATGCACTTGTTGGCTCACAAACAATAGTAAAAACTCTTTAAATCAGCTGTTGAGTATCAACAGCATGTTCTTTAGCAGATTAAATACTGAGGATACTTTTGGCTTTGGTTTTTGGGTGATTGTGATTAAAAGAAATAGCTTGCACATTTCTAGCCCAAGGAAGGGAATGAGTGACGACACCAAATTCATTCCAGACTCACATTGCACCTTGATATATCAGCACTGTTCTAGAACCTAGTAAACTGCCTTGCTGTCTGCATGCTGGACCCTAAAGTGACAAAATATAAAATGTTCTGCAGAGGGACCAATTCAAAGGAAGGGTTTACCCAAATATTATAATTTTCTGAAAATGTGCACATCCTCAGGCCAAACAAAATGTTGAGTTTGTTGGATTTGGAGAAACTAGTGTTGTATCACTTGCTCACCAGTGTCTTTGCAGTAGATGGGTGCCGTCAGAATGACAGTCCAAACAGTCCATCAATTAATGTCTTTTGAAGTGAAAAGGTGAGTGTTTGTAATAAACAAATCTTTCAAGATGTTTTTTAAACTTTAAATCACTGCTTTTGGCCATTATCCACCTTTTTCAGTCTTGGTGGATTTGTTCAATCCAAACATGCAAGTTTTTGTTAAACAAGATTTTAATTGATAAATTGAGCAGAGAATCCATTGGTGAGCCAGGGATGTAATATTGAATTCTTTTAAAAAATCTTCAGCAGATTTTCATGTTTGGGTGAACTATTCCTTTAATAATAATTAAAATTTTATTTTCACAGAACACAAAAACATAGTATAAAGTAATCCACTTTTTTGCTGTATCATTAACATTTTCATCTCGGTTTGTGATCTTGAGTTTTTTCGTTTGCTTGTTTCTATGACTGCCTTCACTGCAAAGAAGAATCTTAAAATGAGAATTTAGCCAAATTGGCCATCTTAAAACTTAATAACAGTTGTTCCAAAACCTAATTGGCTGCCTGTGAATTTTATGTAAAAGCAGTAAGAAAAAGACTAAGTGAAAGTTGTTGTTTATGCAAATGATTTGTTCATTTTGGATCTCAACTGTAATCCTGAAATCTCTATACAAGCCCTGAGCTGGAGAGAGCATTGGACAGTGTGTGTGTTTTAAGTTCATGGCAGTGTTCTTCTTCTTTTGTATGGTTTTCATTAAGCATTTCAGGCTTGTTTCCCAGAGCTTATTTGTATTTAGAATCTTTGCATTGTTTATTCTGCTAGCAAATCTTCATTTGCTTTGTGCTCTTTTCAGTTCTTTAGTGCATAACCATAACATTATAAGTCTGTCATGATCAGTGTTGGGGAAAGTTACTTTTAAAAGTAATGCGTTACAATATTGCGTTATTCCCCAAGAAAAGTAACTAATTACGTTACTTAGTTACTTTTTATGGAATGTAGTGTTACATTACTTTTGCGTTACTTTTTAAATATGTGCCGAGCTTGAGCATTTGATTTTAATATAAATTCTATTTATAGCAAATGTAAAAGCACACCAAAAAGTGTCACGAATAAACCTTAGGCTGAAGAAAAAGTAAATTTGCATCTGTAAAGTAAAATACAGAAGAAAGTTCAATATTCTTTAGCAATAAAAAAAACAAACAAACTATGAAGCACAGTCATTTTTGCTTGTAAGTATGGTTGAACTGGATCATCAAATGTCAGCAGCAAAGACACTGGTTAACAAATGGGATTAGTACAATGGCCGAGAAAGCATAACGTGCTGCAACTTAAGAAAACACATGCAAACAAACAAACAAAAAAAAAACACACATGCAAACAGAAAAAAACACATGCAAACAAACAAACAAAAAAAAACACATGCAAACAGAAAAAAATAATACAATTAAGAAAACATCTTCATCAGTTTTGTCCCGTCCAGACTTCTGCAGATTTGTTTAGTAGCCCTAAACGCTGACGAGGCACATATTTCTTCCATCTCTATGGCTGCTCTCTTTCTTTTTCTCTTGAAAAGAAAAAAATGATATATTGATTTCTTTTCGTATATAAAAGTCTTTTTATTTATTCATTGCAATTTGACAATATTGCATTCTCAATAGTCCTTTTATTTTATGTACAGTGATTCTTGAGATTAGTCTGTAACAGTATTTTTTTGTTGTTTAAATCTGCACAAATTGATTTTACAGTTGTTTTAATGAATGAAGGTAGGAAGTATGAAGGCTTCAGTTTTTTTAAAGAATGCATTTGTTGATGTTTTTCAAACATTTTTTTATACATTATATTTCTTGTCACTTGTATCCAGCACTCTAGTCATCCGTACCTATTCATTTGTGAACTCATACCTCCCAAATAATAGTTTTTATAGATTTTATGCTGATGATTCTTCTCTAACTCTAAACACCAATGACAATGTGCGTGTGAAGGTATGGTTTGATATGGTTGAAACAGTATCTCATCCTTTCATTGTCTCTTTGTTTCGATAATGTGTATTGTTTAAATTCTGAGTAAGGTTTTGTTCTTTGTATATGAGTGTTTGTGTCCTCTGTTTGTCCAGAATCGGCTTTTGTTTAACTATCTTCAATGAGCATGTTATGAAAGACAGGTTTGTTTATGAGTAGTCAAATGGCTTGTGCTCTTTTTACTAAAACTAACACGCACTGATCTACAAGTAGATGCTCAGACTAAAAAACGAGCCTATGAGAACAAGAATAGACAGGCACATAAGTGCAAATGATATGTGTTATGACTGGATCATGAAAAGATTCATTATTAATGTTTCATGATTCGTCGGATGCATTTATGTCTCTTTCTTACTGCCCTGAAGCCTAGAGCTTCTCCCTTTCCTGCAAGACCCTTGCAAATACATTTTCTTTAGCCATCTTTCTCCAACGGACACCATTCTTCAGTATAATATAGGCCAGTAGGACTTTCCCACAGTAAGGACTCATTTCCTGCTCTCTGTTCACCTACATAGGCCTCGGCTGAATTCAAATAAACATACTTCTTGAATCTGAATCCTTTACAAACCCCACAGAGAGGCCTCAGACACAGCTTACACAACTGTAACTAGACACCTTAACTATTACTCAGAGGCATGCCCTGTTCGTCATGTTCACAAGGTTGCATCCCTCACCCATTCTGTTGACTTTTGTGACAGTACTAGCCAAGAGTAAACTCTTCCTATGCCAGAACCATGCAGAAGCAGATTCAGAATAGAATAGAACAGAACAGAACAATTTGCTCTTCAGTTCCTTCCACATAGTTACAGTATGTGTTTAAAAGACTATATGATCTATGTGAATGTATTTTAAAATGCAATTAATCCAATTTATTTAGTCAGTGTTAAATCATTCTAATATATATTTGGTGTTCAAAAATGTAAAAAAAAAAATCTAACATTTTAAATATTTTTACTGTGTCTTATCTGATATTGTTAAATAAAAATATTATTATTTTTTTTTTAAACCTATTGACCCCAAACTTTTGAGTAGTAGTAGCCTGGGTAGAAATACCTGAGTTGATTGAATGTAAACTCTCTGAACATCTGGATAAAAGATTTATTTTCTTGGAATCTTCCATGTGGATATAGTAAACGTATTGTAAAATGCTTAATATATTTTATCAAATGGACACTTTTTATATGTAGCATTTGATATCGTCTAGAAGTCTTTACTTTACTTCTAAAACATGCAATATGACTAGTTTTACGCATATACCAAATTTTAAGATGACTTCCTCTGGAATCAAACAGAAAAGCAGTGCTCGTATTGATGGTCAAACCAGGCTTCATGTCTCCACCTCCCCAGGAGAGATATCCAGGATTTCCAGGACAAATGTAACTTTATTCTCTAAAACTACAGTATATGTTGTAATCTGGATGTATTTCAGTGAAAACTAGGCTTCATATTTGTGCAGACTAAACATAGGCTTTGATGTCATTAAATCAGAACCAAGCACATTGTTGACAGGTTTGGATGGCAGGTCAGTAGTTAAAAATTTTACTGTAAAAAGTAATTAGCCAGGTTTGCTTTGCAATGTTTGAACCACAGGTAAGATATGTTATGAGCGTGTGCCCTTTTTTCATAAATGATGAAATTTATTATTGACAGAGATGGGGACAAACTATTGTTCTGATATGTTATAGTGCAGGATGTTTACATTTGCCAAACAGCACAGCATCTTACAATGTCTTTAACTGCAGCTTATCCTATAAGAATTTAGAGTCAGGACTCTCCATTTTATAATTAGGTGTTTTACATTGTAGGATTACTGATGCATAATTTTTAAGTGGACTTTGCCCAATTGGACCAGGAGTTTTACTTTGTTTTGATATCTTTTTTCAAAACATGTGATTTTAGATTGAATGCCTTGTTTACTGTTGGTCTGGAGCTGGTCAGTCTCACCACACTGGATATTCTGTCTCCATAAAATAAACTTTTCTTTCCTTTTTCCTTTTGGTCTGCAGAGAATGGTTAGTTGTGATGGTTTGTCCAGTCCTGTGTTGAAACATTTAATTGAATAAAATGAGCCAGCAGATGCATGAGTGGATGCTGGTGTGAATGTCAACAATGATTTCGGGTCTGTCAGGGTTGGAAATGTGATTAACTGTCAGATGTTACAGTCTTGCAGCTCTGAGAGCAAAGGTTGTGGAGTCTTAAACCATAAATGCATCTACAGTAGCACTGGTTAAATCATTTTGAAGATTGCAGTAGAAGCGGGCCAGAATATGCACTAATGATTCATAAAATGCCTAGGAAGGGTTTGTACTGTCAGACACAAGAGGTTATAGATTTGGGATGAAGTACCTGAGTGTGGGCCAAGATGATACAAGCATGTCTAATTCTATTGTTTCTGCCGGTGCACTTGACCTAATCATAGGTCTGTCTTTCAAAAAGAAAAAAAAAAACCAAACAAATACTTTTCCATTGCATGGCTAAAAGAAGGATTTGGTTTGAATTCTTTAGCCTTTTGACCTCCCTGAGTGAATCTCCAGTCCAGTCAGTCTGATATGTGCCAAATGTAAGATGAATTTAGACATTTGATGATTAAAGAGTTTGTTTGAGTTCTTTATATTCAAGCACAGCTGACCTTAGACCACCTTTTAGTGTCCACAGCAGAATGCATATACAGTTTCAGTCATTTTTTCCCCCTTCTTTATTTTTTGTGGATTATATTTAAATCGCAATTTAATATAAAATGATTATTTAATTTGATGACACATTTTCTGATGTAAGGAACCATTACTAAACAGGGCAAATGAGTGTGTGAACACAATCCTATAAAAAAGCTGACAGGAGTGGAAAAATCTGCAGTTAGTCTACTGACAATGTGCAAATTAAAGAACTCGGATGCAGCCCGATAATTTCAATAATGACCTATGCAATCTACCAAGAGCAGAGCAAATGAGCATAGCGTACAATACTAAAACGGTTTAAGACATGCTTTGTTTCGAATGGGTAATAACTGTACAAATACCAGTACTCCACTGCAAACCTTAGTAAATCACATTGCATGAGTTTTTAAATACTCTCCCCCCATGAATTTTATGTCTGAAACTATGCATATGCAATTAGGTCACATGCAAAAATAACTGTCTAACGCTGATGTGATGTTTCGCTGCATGTCTGTGGGTAGTACATTTAAAAAACTAATTAATATAAAATTGTAATATTTCAGAATATTGTTGTTTCTTTTAATCAAATACATGCAGCCTTGGTGAGCCTAAGGTACTTCTTTCAAAACCATAAAAAAAGTGGCACAGACTTTAAACTTTTGAACAATACTGAATTGTTTGGCATGTATTTACACCAGAAAGCTAAAACTCAAGAGTTAGGTTGTGATCCAGCAAAGTGATCCAGAACATTTTCTTCCACAAAACTGAGAAGATTTAGTATTAAAACTATAATTAGGTTGAATTACTCAGAATGCATGCCAGCGCCACAGTGGATATGACTTTAATTACACCTGAGCAAACATTATAACTCTTTCACCTTAATGTTCCCTCACTTAGCACAAACCCATCTGGCCACAGACACATTTGTCTTTTGAACTTGCATTCTTTCCAACAGCCAGGTCTTCTTGGGGTCCCTGTGATCCTGTATTATTAAATGGGCCCCTTCATCATTACAGTGACTGTCTTACTGATTGGATTAAATGACAGCTGCTGTCGTCTGCGCATTTGAGTCTGCAATGCATACCAAAACAGTCTGACCCTGAGGGTGATGAAAGGAGTGAAATTAAAACCAATTTTCATACACTTTTATGTATATTATGAGCTTTTGAGTGCTGATAATACTATTTTGGGTGAAAGGAAAAAAATATCTCTTACTTCTGTTCCTTCATGGTGAAATTAAAGAGAACAGGAGTCAACATTTCCAGACACGTCCTCCAAGAGGCTTCTCAGATCTTGTCCCTCACGTGTTTCGGTCTCTGTGTGTGTGAGTGAGTGAGAGCGAGAGAAAGTGTGATGCTGAATTACGTAAGCAACAGAAGTCCCATATATATATATTTACACAGAAATATCCAACCACTTGTCTTTTTTAAGTTAACAACTAGTCTCGTTTTCCTATCCGTATCCTGTTTAAGTGATGTCATTTGATATTTTTCAGATGTTTGTCCTCTACTGCTCATTTCTTCTGTTATACATTCTCATCTTTTTGCTTGTTTCAGCAATCCATGATAACCCCAACAGCCTCAGATACAAGTACAACTTCATTGCAGATGTTGTAGAAAAGATCGCCCCTGCCGTGGTTCATATTGAACTGTATCGCAAGTACGTTTCTTACATTATCATTGGTCTATATTAAAGAGGAATATTTCACGAAATGTCTCTTTCTTTACCTTCGTTTCCACCTCTTTTTTGTACTCTTTTTTTGTCTTGTTTAGGATGGTGTACTCAAAGCGTGAAATGGCAGTGGCGAGTGGATCAGGGTTTGTGGTGTCTGACGACGGCCTTATTGTGACAAACGCCCATGTGGTAGCCAATAAAAACCGAGTGAAGGTGGAGCTCAAAAATGGAGCCTCGTATGATGCCAAGATCAAGGATGTTGATGAAAAAGCAGATATCGCCCTCATAAAGATCGATTCACCGGTGAGGGAAACCAACACAGCCCTGCTGTCATTGCACATTCCATGAATACAGTACACCTTACACATTTTTATCTCTAGATAAAGCATAAAAAAGTCACAAAATCTATGTTATTTTTAATAATATTGCACTTTATTGCTGGTCTTAATGCAAATAATCTTGTTTTTTTTTTTCTTTATATATTTTGCCTATTTTGATGTTTGTTTAATGTTTATAATATGATGTTCCTATTATTAAAGAAGCTATAATATTATATATTTATTTATTTGAAATTTTTATCTATAAATGTTGACATCAACATTTTTTGAAAGGTAAGCACTTTTATCACTGTCCACATTTCTTTTTGGTCTCTGTTCTGTGCCATATATCCTTCTAAAACAAATCTGAGCTACTTTAGAGTAACATACGTTAGGACTTGCCTTCCTTTAGCCATTCTCCAATTGTAGAGATGCAAGGGTAAATTAGTTTGAGGAAGGTAAAGATGAGAATATATTAATACTTGCATTGAGAGGGCAAGTTTACCAGGCCTTAAGAACAGATGTTGTACTCTCTTCATCAGGCATTAAAGTGTTTTTAACCACACACACACATTCACAGTAACTTGAAGGCTAAAGTAATGCTCCAGAAAGCAAATTGCTAAACTGTTTTAATGACCATTATTCTCTCAGCAGGCACTTAGCATGCTTAGCCCACCAAAGACCAAACATCTGTGTGGTTTGTGTAGTGAGGTGGACAGATTGAACAGTTTTATAATGTCTTTTTACACAGGAAGCAGCCTCACCGTGGTTTATAAATGGAAAGTAAGGTTTTATTTTTGATCCTGATTGTTTATACTGAAAAGGATCAAGC
Organism: Enteromius viviparus; assembly: GCA_032353835.1. Classification (NCBI taxonomy): domain Eukaryota; kingdom Metazoa; phylum Chordata; class Actinopteri; order Cypriniformes; family Cyprinidae; genus Enteromius; species Enteromius viviparus. Next base: position 5,780,006 of record JAUCNO010000279.1, on the reverse strand, counting down.
CTGAATTTCAACTGCAATGCACTAAACACATGCTCTGTTTAGTTATTTTAGTAAATTATGGATGGATAGAGAGTTGGACTGGTAACCCAAAGGTTGTGGTTTGGAGTCCCAGGTCTGGCAGGGATTGTGGGTGGGGGGAATAAACAACCATTGCTTCTATCTTCAATACCACGACTGAGGTGAGACCCTTCAGCAAGGCACCGTTCCCCCAACTGCTCCCCGGGTGCCACAGCAATAGCTGTCCACTGCTCCGGGTGTGTGTTCTCTTCTCACTGCTGTGTGTGTGCACTTGGATGGGTTGAACCATACCTGGCCACATGTCACGTCCTTTAAATACAGAAGTCCAAATATTGTTTCATTAACAGAAAAATAACAGATGGCCAAGCTAAAGATTGCAGGAATTCAAACTTGGCATTTATACTGTATTTCAGCAATTACTGCATCCACACAGCCATGTGATATTTGGAAAGGAGACCAAAATAGGAACGATACTGACCCCATAAATACAAAATGAGCAATGCAATCCTTATAAGGCTTCTTAAGCAAACTTTTCTATTAGCCACAACCTCCCATTCACTCAGGTCAGTGCAATACACTGTACAGGCTCTTAAAATATATATCAATGCTGGCTGATAGACACCAGGCAGCTTGTTTGGCTGACGAATCTAACCTCACAATCACTCAGTCTCTTAAACATATGTTCCCCAGAGAAATAAAGCACACACAAGCCCAGTCTGCATGTTTAATCTGATCCTGTGTTTCCAAAGAATGCATACTGCTCCAAGATCAGATTCCTCAACTGTTTCTTATCCCGATCCCTGCAGTCACAATAGATCCCACGGCAGTGCCTATAGTTTGAGTTGTTTTTTGTAGCTCTCACTAAGCTGGTGTTTCTGATGCTGGATTGAATCAGTGGGCTCTTTAATGCCCAGCTGCTAAAGAGTTTGCCCCAGTTTGAGCGAGTGAGTGATCCTGCATGACATCATTTGGTCATGTGTGTATGTGTGAGCAATAGTGAGAGAGTCTGAGAGAGACAGACTTGTCTCTCATCTGTGATATAAGACTTGCTTCTAACTAACAGGGCATGTGGGAAAAGTAAAAAAAAACAGCAGCAGAAAAGTGCATTGGTTTGAACGGCACAAGGGAATTGGAGGTCATGCTCTGGAAAAGAATCAGGCGCTGCAAAGACCCTAAGGAGACTGTGTTTGTGTGTTGGAAAAAACTTGTGTGTGCCTGCATCCCTGTAAGCAATTATTGCAATTTCTTCTCTTTTTCTGATGCATGTTGAGGTTTTAAGTAGGTCAATACTGTCAAACTTTCAGTAAGTACGTTTACATTCACAGTAAAAATCGAGTTAATTCAGCTACAGTTCAAGTTGTCTAAGTCTGATTAACATGTATACAAGCTGAGCTACAGGGACATTATTTAGGTCTGGTAATCCTATTTTTTAAAACTATTCTGAAACATTTACAGTCAAAACAAAACAAGAACAGCGTTTTAAGAAGATAAATTAACTGCTTTGGTACAAATAGTTAGTGTGGCCATTTCTAAGTATGGTGTTTCATGTTTCATTACATGCATGCAAGTTACTTTTGAAAACTTACACATAGTACGCACATGCCTTCATTTGATGAGCAAGAAATTAGGATATATTTCACAAAACGCAGTTTCACTCATGCAGAAAATGGGCAGCACATGGTGGATGAACTGAGAGGAAAGTCATAGAGCAGATTATTTATTTTCTTCCCATATTGTCCTTCAAGTTCATACTGTCTTTCTCCCTCCTTCTCTCTCCCTTTATTGGTGGCTGTCTGTCTGTTGGGAAAAGGGATTATTCTGTCTGCAACAGCCAGACTTCAGAAACAAAATAGAGAGGAAAGTGTTTTCCCTCTCAGAGAAAGTGAGAGAGAGGAAATGTGGTTAGGGACTGAAAATTAATCCATATGTATGTGGACAGAAATTTCACCCACATTCAAGGCAACACTGTACAGACAGGGAGCTCTTGAGGGTCCAACTTCCACGACCTGTTAAACTTCCCATTGTTCCTGTTCCCGAACTCAGAAGCTCCAGGAAAATGAATCATTTTCATGTCTCAGCCCATCACACATTTAGTCAACTCATTTGTAAATCTCCCGTGTCTTCCTTTCCATTCCTCTGCTCTGGTTGTGAGCCAAGGCAAAGAGAAACTTCCCGTTTCAAGTAAAGAGCTTTAAGGCTAATACGTAATGTGCACACACACTCAGGTTTTCTTTGGATTATTGATGTTCCAGTGGCCTAAAATGCAGTCCAGACTACTAATGTGGCTGACTGCTGGTTGGGCCAAAATGAGTCATTTAATATTACAGGGTAAGATGTGAATCACACGTGGGAACAGAAAAGCAGGTTTGGCCATGTGGAAGCAAGAGTGGAAGTGTACTAATGCAAAGAAGATATAGGGCTGCATGGTCTAAACTACCATGTGGGACAGCGACGTGGAAATAGTAGGTCACTGAAACCCCCTTCCCCCCAAACACACTCAGAAACTCACAAGTCTGAACTCGTCTCAAGTTTAAAGTATACTGTATCATTCCAGGTTCTAGGCAGATATTTCCAGCTGTCCTGTGAAAAAAGGAAAACAAATTGGTAACACTTTATAATAACTACACTCTATGAATCATTAGTTAAGCATTAGTAAATACTCAGCTCATCCTTTATAAAGCATAGTTCCAACATTTACACTCATTAGTAAGCAGTTTATAAATAAAGCTATAAATGTCTTGTTGTTGAGTTATAAGCATATCTAAATGTACAAAGATTTAAAGGCTCAGTTTTCTTCCTAACAGAACAAATAAACAAACATAACACAGAGGGATACAAAACTATTCATTTCAAGATGCAAAAAAAATGAAACTGTACAAATGTACACTTAAAAAAGAAAATTCTATTAAATTGAAGGTTTGTTTTTCATTTATAAGTGTACAGTTGTACGATTACATTTTTGTCTTCCCTCCTTTTCATCTTGAAAAAATATTTCTGTGGTCTGTATCCCTCTGTGTTGAGTTTATTTAACTTTTTTGTTTGGAAGATAAATGATCCTTTAAATCTGCTTTATAAATGCTTTACAAGGTATAAATAGTGCTCACTTTAGAATAGATGAGCTCTCAAAAAGAGACATCTGTCAACTACTAAATGCTTTATTACTACCTGATTTAATCATGAATTACAGGAGGAACGTGTTAATAAAGCATTTATTAACACACTGAACTAATAGGTTACTTCCGTAACCCAGGTTCCCGGAGACATGGAACGAGTACTGCGTCTGCTAAGACGCTTATGGGAAAACTCCTTTTTTCCCTTAACTGAAGCCTTATTTAATCACGCAGTGTGTCACAGTCAGCTGGAAGTGCCAGCCCAGATCAGGGGATGGCACTTCAGTGCCCAGCAAACTTTCTGTGTTTTATGTCTGTTTTCTTCAATGCACTCTCATCAATGAACTTATGTCTCCACCCACTTGTTGGTTGTCTTGGTGTCTGATTGTTTGCTCCGCCCCATGACCTACTTTCACTTGTATACAACCCGAATGTGTTTGTTTGTCTCCATGGTCCATTAGCACTGTCAACCCCTGTCGTCTTGCCACTTCGTGTTCCCTCCTCCATCCTCGTCTGCCGTTAACGATCTTAAGGCTGTCTGTTTTTACTTTGTGTCTGTCAATAAACAGCTTGCAAATGAACCTGCACGTCTCCTCGCCTCGCTCCCGTGACACAGTGAAACTGCGCGGCCATTGCTATTTGCATGAAGGGCGCGAACTTACTCTATAAGAGTAAGGGCGCCCAAGCCATTTCTTCAGGTTAATTCGACTGAAGCGGCTGCCTGTCATAGCACGGCGCCGAACGCAGTACTCGTTACATGTCTCAGGGAACCTGGGTTACGGAAGTAACCTATTAGTTCCCTTTCGACATTTCACTCGTACTGCGTCTGCTAAGACGCTTATGGGGAACACAGTATAATCCTGCCGTGCTGTAGGTCTTGAACTTGGAAGCCTGAGAGAGGACCTAGGAGAAACCCGAAGTCTGAAGTCACAAGCGTACTCTGTTCAATCACCCAAAGGCAAATGCACAAACTTGCGGCAATTTCGTGGCAAGTTTATAATTCATATGAGTGATATAGACATAATCATAGCACCAGTCCCCGCTGTTCGAAGGCAAACGGTCAATAAAGTGAAACCCGACATATGATTATTAAGTTCATAAACTAGGCTGGGTAAGGCCAGCTTAGATTGTATACTGGCGTTTGCAACTCAGCCATGACTGGGGTGTAATACAGCAGTCAGCCAGCTCATAGTCGTAGTAACTCTATATCCAGCTCACTTACATAGGGAGCTATGAATATGAGCGCCGTTTGCACGGCTGAAAAAAGGCGGAGAAGAATTCTCGTGCCGTTTAAGCAGCCTTGGTTTAGGTACCAGACAGCGCCTGGTTTAGTCAGAAATTGATTTGGTAGGCTATGACTGGAGGCGAACTGCAGCCAGAGAGCCCATCGGATTAAGTGCTTCAGGGATAGGGCTATGAATGAGCCCTTGTAGAGCGAAGCGGGTTCGCGGCCGGGATAAAGCAGCCCGAATGGTGATTGTCACTTAGACAAGGCAGAGTCCGCAGGCTTCGTGTGAATAAGGGCTGAAGCCTATCGTGCAAGATGGCAAGCGTGGCCAGCTCAACATTTAGGAACTCTATGCAGAAAGAACCCTAGCATGCAGTGCTGGAATATCCAGATTATAAAACTTGGCAAAGGTGGACGGCGAAACCCAGCCAGCCGCCTCACAGATTTCTGATAGAGAAACACAACTAGCCCAGGCCCAGGTAGAGGCAGTGGATCTAGTGGAATGTCACTTTACTCCTAGGGTACATTCTAGGCCCACAGACGAGTAAGCTAATAATATGTCGTCTACAACCCATTTTGCGAGCCTCTGCTTCGAGACCAGTAACCCTTTAGAGCGGACTCCGAAGCAGATGAACAGCTGATCAGAACGCCTGAAGTCAGTTGTACGCTCGATATAGATTCTCAATGCCCTTACTGGGCAGAAAGGGTTGGAATCCTGACCCTCAGAAGGCGGCAAAGCCACTAGTTAAACCACTTGCGCTCTGAAGGGTGTAGTGAGCACCTTTGGTACATAGCCATGCCTTGGTTTCTGGGTGACTTTAGAGTCATTCTGCCCGAATTCTAGACATGCTGGGCTAATAGACAGCGCTTGCAGGTCACCTATTCGCTTAACAGATGCCAGTGCTAGGAGCAGTGCAGTCTTAAGCGTTAGTGCCTTCACTGTCGCCGTCTGAAGGGGCTCAAAGGGTGGGTTCTTGAGGGCATTTAGCACCGTAGGCACGTCCCACGTGGGACAGTGTGAGGACGGGGGGGGGGTCTTAGCCGCCTCATGCCTCTTAGAAACGGGATGGGCAAAGTATCTTCGCCTACTGTTTGTCCTGCAATAAGGTCGTGGCAGGCGGCTATAGCCCCCACATAAGCCTTAAGCGTGGAAGGGGTATCCAGCCAGTATCCAGCAGGTGCTGCAAAAATGACAATATCAGTGATATGTCACATGTAGAGGGGTTTTCACGGTGCTCTTTGCACCATCTGGAAAACACTGCCCACTCCATAGCATAGACGCGTCTCGTGGACAGGGCGCTTGCCTGTGAAATTGTATCTTGAACGCGTTCTGGGAGGTGTGCAGGCTCCCGTCAAACGGCCATACATGAAGGGCCCACAGCTCTGACCTGCCCTCTGGACAGCATTTCCGCGCCCTGGATGAGAATGTCCGGTATGTGAGATGGTCTTTTTTCAAGCGAAACTTCGGCAGGGCCCACTTCAGGAGGCGCTCTGCCATGTCGTGGAGGCGTTTTGACGAAAGGCCCCCTTGACGATTTATATGACACCACTGTCATTCTGTCCGAGCGAACCAGAACGTGACTGTCCTTCAGAAGTAGTAGAAAGAAATGAAACGCATGACACAACGCCATCATTTCTAGACAGTTGATGTGCAATCTGCTGTCCTTCTCTGACCATAGGCCAGAGGCTGGAGAGCCTACGTGCAGCGCGCCCCAACCCGTCTGTCAGAAGCACTCTCCTCTTGTTTACCACGTAGAGGGGGACTCCTCTCTGCAGCTATTGAACATCTTTCCATAGGCGCAGCGCTCAAATGCAGGCTGCGTCTACTGTAAGCTTGTGGTGGCCGAGACGCCAGGCTCGCGGCGGCACCCGTGCTTTTAATCAGAACTGCAGGGGCCTCATATGCAGGAGGCCGAGCCGTAGGACTGGCGAGGCTGCTGACATCAAACCAAGCATCTTTTGAAAGGCTCTGGGGAGAACGCTGCGTTCATTCGCTTTGAGTCTAACACTGTCCCCAGAAAAAATATCTGTTGGCTGGGGGTCAGCTTGCTCTTTGCGAAGTTCACTCTGAGTTCTAGGTGATGCAAATGGTTGAGTAATATCTCCCTGTTCTCCTCTGCTTCTATCCGCAATCTGGCTAGAATGAGATAATTCAGCACACGGATTCCCCTCATTCTCAGGGGGAAGAGCCCCACGTCACATTGTGTGAAACTGCTCTTTATGTGAGTTGGTAGGGTCGCCTTTAAAAAGGTGTGCTGCAAGGGTGCTTTTACGGACCCTGTTAGTGCAGCAATTAGAGTCGTTTCCGTGCCCAGAGCTCTGTCGGGTAGAGGGAGCTGAAGGAAGAGCAGCTTTCGGGGCGGTCCGGCATCTGCGGGACCGTTGTCCTGACGTTTCCTTGCTAGGAGGGCTTTTTAACGGTGGGATCCAGCACTATCTTGGGCCGGGGACCCTGCCTCCTTGGACGAGGGAAATGTCACAAAGCAGATCTGGAGCGGTCTCTCTGCGGCTCCTTGTTCTGCTGTGGCTGAGACTGAGGGGTGGTGGGCTGCTCTGTGTAAGCGAGGAGCTTGGCCTGGAAGACCTGGAGGATGGCCATCCCGTGAAGAGCTGAAGCAGCTTGACAAGCTGAAGAAGAAGCTCTGCCTGGGAGCGCCGAAGTGGTCCTGCAGGGCTTTGACGGATGCGCTGGTTTCGCCTTTCAGCCAGCTGAGGTCGGAGGACAGAGTTGGGCTGCAACAGGCTGGTCAAGCGGCGGCAGCGAGTCATACCCCTTCTCGGCGCCGTCAAGAGAGGCGAAGGCGGTGGCGGCTTTGTTTTTAAGCCGGGCGGAGTAGGGAGCCTTCCAGGATTTTGTGAGCTCGTCATGGACCTCCGGAAGAAACGGAATAGTACGCTGACGAGGGGCTTGAGGGCACCCCGGCAGATAGCACTCGTCCAGCCTACTCCCTAAATGCTCCTCGGGGGGAGACCAATCGAGTCCCAGCTCGGAAATGGCCCTGGAAAGGACATGGAAAAGTTCGGCATCCGCTCAGGGCTTCGACAAGCTGGCTTCAGACAGAGCAGAAGGGGCGGGGTCGTCAAGCCTGACAGCTCATCAGCTCATCCGAAGCTGCAATAGAAACCCCTTCTAGCAGCTCTTAGTCTGATATGTCGAGGGAAACATGGTCACTCGCGGATGCAGAGAGACGCGCTTCCTCGGAGAGATAACAGACGGGAGAGAACTCTTCATCTCGAGGCCGCGAAGCACGCGGGGGCTGCGTCGGCGTGACTTTACCCAACTCGGAGCGCTGCTCTCGGCGCCGCTGTCTCTTACGAGACGAGGGAGTACGAGGGCTAGACTCTCGTCCTGAAAAGGACGCGAGCCTGGCGCGAAGAGTGGCGATGCTCAACAACTCACAGAACATGCATCCCGGTCCGGTAAGGGCGGCTTTGGCGTGGGGGAGTCCCAAGCAGGCAACACACTCGTCGTGTCTGTCGGTGGCTTGAAGAGGAGCTTTGCAGGCAGAACGACGACGAGGCATGATGAGGTGAGTTGGAAATTTGGTCTTTTAGCAAGTTCGGGACAGCAAAGGTTCCGTCGATAAAGGAGAATAAGCTGAAGAAATGGCTCGGGCGCCCTCACTCTTATAGATTAAGTTTGCGCCCTTCATGCAAATAGCATGATCAGTTTCACTGCGTGATTAAAAAAGGCTTTAGTTAAGGGAAAAAAGGAGTTTTCCCATAAGCGTCTTAGCAGACGCAGTACGAGTGAAATGTCGAAAGGGAACTATTATTATATGTCTAAATAATAAGATTAATTAATGTAAATTTAAATAATATATATTAATCATTTACTTAGACTTTTTAAAATTATCTTATTAAACACTGACAACTCCTAAATAACTGGTTTGTAAATAATGTAATAATTTAAAAAAATATATAAACTGATCATTAATAAAGTATGAAAATACAGTTATTAAACATTACTGTATATTTATGCTCACGAACAAGGCATTTATAGATGCACCTGTAAGCTTTTTACTAATAATGTTAGAACAATGGTTTATAAAGGATAAGCTAAGTATTTACTAATTTTTTTTAAATAGTATCAGTTGTTTCTTTAAAAATTTAACAAGACCATCAGATGGTGCCAAGAAGTTTCCAACATCTCAGTATTTTCCAAAAGAAGGACCCTGGTAACCACATATACCTCCTCTAGAGTTTTAAATGAGAACACAACAGTATTTTTTCATAGTCTAGCTACAACCTCATGGCTCCAAGTATTATGTATACGTGGACAGATTCAGTTTACATTTCACTAGTTCACGCTTTCTCATTAATGCGAGGGAGAGTTTAAGTAAGTGATAATAAAGCAAATTTGGCGAGCTGTCCGGGGAGCAAGCCGGGAGAATGGCAGGCTCCGAACTCCAGAGGCTTGAGCCCTAGCAAGGGCAAAGGTTTGGACCCCTGGGTCGAGCTCTCGGTGCCCCCCTGAGGAGAGGATTTGAGCTGGATGGAGGAGATGTGGGAGGAGGAGGGTTTTTGCAAAAGCGAAATGCAAGGAGAAGGAAAGCGGGAGTATTTATAGCTGGCAGGCGAGAGATGATTGGGTGAATAATTTGGCCACCGCTCCTCCCGAAACTCTGTTATTATCAGAACGATCACTTAAAGCATTTCACAGCAAACGCACAATGCAGGAGCAAATGATAGTCTTATGTATATATTCTGGAGGACAATGATAAAAATTTTTTTTATTAATTTGTTGGTCTGTCAGTTACAGTTAAAAAAATATTTTAGATGGACTAAATCATTTACATGATATTTTAAAAGACAAATTATTGCCTTATTTTTACAAAATGTTTGAGCATGCATGTAAATACAATATTATTTTCTCTAATATCTCAGACAAAAACAAAAAGTCTAAAAGTTCCATTTGAACAAAATCTGTTTTTATTACTCATAGGGAATTTTTTTTGAGAAATCCCAAAGACAAAGACTAGGCTATACTTAAATGAAACATAATTGGGAGCTCTATTAAGTCTACTGATCTTTTAAAGGAGAAACCTCTAAGGTTTCCTTTGGCAAGAACCTTCAATAAAAATAACTGAAAATAACTTGCACCCACCAAGTGGAGAATTTAGTGCTTGCAAACTGGTGCTTATCTTTTAAAGTTGCAAACAGCTTTGTAATTAGAGGCACAATATGGGATGAGGTGCCTACTGACGGACACAATGATGACAGAGTGGGACAGTGATCTCAGTATATCCAGTTCCTACTCACTTTTTACTGCAAGTAGTTAATGATGTCTTTGAATTCTGCTATTTCTGCTTTTGTTCAAATTGTGACTAACTGCAGACTGGTGTTTAAAGGCAGACACACAATTTTAGTAGTGCATGGGAACATCGACCTGTGGAAACTCTTTGTAGCTCCATAACAACCTTGTAATCATAATCTAAACCTTCGACAGACTGTGTTACCCGTTTTGCACCTGCATAACTGCTTATTAACTACTGGAATGGTTGTGGGCTGGGGGAATGTCTGTTTAAGCTCTACAAACTGCATGGTTGATTAAAATGAACCCGAACGGAAATTAAAATCACCTAAAGCAATAAAATGCATCACTACCAATTTCACAGGTGAAAAAACACTTAAATAAAATAAAGTAAAATAAAGGGTTCTTACACTTTCTGTGCTGTTTTTTTATTTTGTTTTTTATTTGTGACACATCTTCATTGGGATTATCAATCCTAGCCTTATCTTGGAAGCCTTATAGGAACAACAAAGTCTTCTTTCTTAAGGTTCTTCTACTGTTTTATTGACATTAGGTGAGGGTGAGACTGTTTTAACATGTCCCCGATTGACTGGTATTCTCTGACTGCAGTATCAATAGCAAAGACACCTGGGTATCTATCGTTTATTTTATAGGCCAGATGGATGCAGGTGTTTCTGCATGCTAAATGTTTATAAGGAACTGCTGACTCTCGCAAAGTAGAGCTTTATAAGAGTTCATGACCTGTTATGATAACCTCACAACTTGCTGAAATGACCAACATAGCTGAGTAGCTTCTCTAATATTTCATATAGATACAGCAGCTAAATGTGTATATATAGTGAAATTATTGTCATTTCTTTTGTTTGTTTCGTTCTTTTTAATTGTTTGCAGTTGTATTCATTCGTTTTCATATATATAGCTCGTGACAGCCATTTTTGATATCCTGCCGATGTATAATATACTGATAATGGCCTATATTTTGAGTTCGGACATAACACTGAGTCATCTTTGTGGCAAAAAATTGAGAGGGAAGCTTTCAGGGTGGTTTTTCCATGTAGATGTTAAAATGGAAATTTCATATAAATTCTCACATTCGCAAAATGGTTGACTAGCTTGCCACATTGACACAAAATGTCTGACTTAGCTTCATTGTGGCTTATAAGTGTTGTGTTCTGATGTGACCGTTGTGTTTAAAGCATGATCTCATCTTTTTGCAATGGTAACCCAATAGAGCACTGATGTTCCCACCACTTGTACATAATCGCAGAGATATATTTGTGGGATTCTCGATTAGGGGGATTCCACAGAACTGGAATGAAACAGATTGAGGGTGTAATTTATGTTTTCTGAATTTATGTTCATAAACTGCATTTAAAAGATGGGAATTACAGTGCGTAAGCTATATGAGCATGAGGTCTTGAATTCACATTTAAAGAACAGAATCAGTAATTAATGTCACTTTAATTTAGCCACTTTATCGCTGCACATCATGGCCCCTAGAATAGACAGAAGAGAGTGATAAATTTTTTGTCTAGTTTGCAAGTCATCGTCTTTTTTATCCTCTTCTATTTTAAAACGCTGTTAGGACAGGTCGAGTTCGCTAAGGGTTCACCTCGTGATAAAAGCTTAGGATCAGTTTACAGCTCTGGACTCCTCTCCATCATGCAGGTACAGCTGGTGTTGAAACTGTACAACAACAAGGCAGCCATTTTGTTTCTTTCTAAAGTTCTTCTCATTGTTAGAAACATTTTAGATTTTTAGTGTAAGAGGTTTGTTTAGACATAAGAGAAGATTCTTCCAGCGTAATATTCAAGGTAAGACAGTAGTATTGTACAACATCTTTGAATAATTCTCAAATCAGGCCTTAGGTAGCTCAGACATTGCACAACATCTAAAACATGTATGACTGATAATATACATTTTTTTAATTGAAAAACTGATGCTGTGTTAGGAAATACAACTTACACTGCTGTCATGCGAACTATCCCTAGCCCATATACTGTACATGCACGCGAAATGAGAACGTAAGTGTGTCTGGCGTGTTTATCAAGCTAAGCGTGTCTGCTATCCACTCTCTGACTCTATTTTTACTGCCAGTAAACAAAATAGACACCAGTGCGATGCCTAAACAAGCATATTCTGTTGTCACAATGATCTTTCTAATCAAGCCCCTCTGTTGAGAGGGGAGATTCCATAAATGATTCCCCACAGGAAGGGCAAAACAGCATTACGATTTGTCCCATCCTGTCCTAAGTGCCTACTTTTCCGTGATGTCATAAAGATTGCATGGTGATAAGGTTTCAGAGATCTGAATTTAATATCCAAACTCCTGTTTGGCAGACACTTGATATGCACAGAGGTGTTAGAATAGAACTGTTTGTATGGCAGTTCTGGGCAGTTCAGGAAATTGAAGGCTAGAATTATGGAACGCCTGCATACAAGCATTTATCACATGACTGACTTTGCAATGTCATAAAGTTGCTAGAATGTCAAAAGCAGCTGTGTTGGGTGGCCCCTAAAGAATTCAATTAAAGTCCTTTTATAAACTTTTGCAGGCTTTGGGATTGTGAAGGGTTGGGATATTTATGTCTTATAAAGGATACTAAAATAAAGGCTGCATTCTGTACGTAACAGATATATATTTCTTTTCTCTCTTTCTGCTCAACAGGGTAAGCTGCCCGTGCTTCTCCTCGGCCGATCCGCTGACCTCAGACCAGGAGAATTTGTGGTTGCTATCGGCAGCCCATTTTCCCTTCAGAATACAGTTACTACAGGGATAGTAAGCACCACACAGAGAGGCGGGAAAGAGTTAGGTCTACGAAACTCAGATATGGATTACATTCAGACTGACGCCATCATTAATGTATGTGAATTACTAGAGCTATGCATTTTATTTATTCATTTTTATTTATTTTAAAATGATTAATTACATATTTTAATATTTGATATTTTCCTCACACAGTCATGCACACACAAATCAAGGCATAAAACATTTCAGAAAGCATTTCTTAACATATGAACATGAAATATCTTTTTTACAGTATGGCAACTCAGGGGGACCATTAGTCAATCTGGTAAGCATTTTCTCATTCCAAAAATGCTGAATAATATCCCATATAAATATGCATAATCACTACTTATATTTGCACAGAGCATGACTCTGTGGTAATCTTTAGGGTCTACTTTCCCAGAATGCATGTGTCTGGTGTTACAGTAATGTTACCCCAGTGAGACTAATTTAACATGGTGAATATGGAAGGGTCTTCATAAACAATGATAGGATGATTGGACTGAGTGGAGTTTTTTCTCATCCCAAATGTGTTTATTTTGCCATTTACAGTATATACATAGCTGCCTGCCAAATAAATAAATAAATTGACATATTAATTTGAGTCATTTTAGTATTATAAATGTACTATCATATTTTTTATTAATAATGTTTATAATTTGCTTTATTTTCTGCTTCCAGATTTTTCATGTAATATTTATAATTTTTTTTATTATATGAATTATTTTAGTTGACTTTTTAATAGTTTTTTTAGTTGGCAGTAGTAACGTTGGTTTGATTTTAGATTATTCAAATGGTTTTATTTTAGGCTATATTATGTAAGACTATAGTAAGATCATGAGACGTGTTTTGGTTTACTAGGGGCAACAGTCAAGTATACATAATAAAATTAAAAAAAATAATATATATATATATACATGCCATTGTATAATATATATATATATACAAATATATATATTTGACTGATACTGTAAGGTTTATTAATTACAGAACATAAGTGACTTTTAAACATTTTTTTTACCACCTTATTTGCATTTATTAGGTATGGATATTCAAATTACGGTACAGTATGTGAAGAGCAGTACTGTATCGTTCTTTTTTCTATAGGATGGTGAAGTGATTGGGATCAATACACTGAAAGTGACAGCTGGAATCTCCTTCGCTATTCCATCAGACAAGATACGACAGTTTCTGGCTGAGTCGTATGACAGACTGGCCAGAGGTACAACAGTACATTCATATCCAGAAATAATATATGGAATATAGTTTGTTGTCTGCTGTAATTATTTGCTGTGTTGCAACTTTGATTATGTTCTTCTGGCTTTTTAACAGGTCGGGGAACGACTAAGAAAAGATACATCGGTGTTCGTATGATGACCCTTACTCCTGCGTGAGTACAAACCACGTCCATGCATCAAATTAATGAATACTTAATTTAATATTATCATAGAAGATCTTCCATAAGGTTGTGATAGTAACCTAATTATCATGACCTTATGGACGGTCTTCCATAATTATGTCATTCTGTGACATATCTGTTTTTATACTCTGTGTAATTTATAGTACCATATTATAATTTGAGGCCATTAGGTTTTTTTCTGGATGGAAAATAGTTTACCACTTTAATTCTTTGATGAAAACATATCTGATGTATTCCTCCTCACAGACTGTCCAAAGAGCTGAAAGGTCGTCTGCGTGACTTCCCTGACATCACTTCAGGAGCCTATGTGACTGAGGTCATCTCTAAAACCCCAGCTGCAGCGTGAGTCACCAAAACTCAAAGTCCCATAATGCCAAGCAGGTCAAGAGAGCAGGTCAATTAGTTTGGCAGAATTCATGCTGTTTTTACTGGCCACATGCTCTCTGCCGTCATGCTTGGAATTATATTGTCTTTGGCTCTATCTAACTCCACATGTTTTGAATTTGTATTTGACCCCCACCTATCAAAATACACTCATACACACACATAAATCCGACTGAAGTTTACTCCTACAAAAAAGAGAGGCATGTAGGGTGCTGAAAATGAAAGGAATAGTTCACGTAAAAATGAAAATTCTTTTTTTTATTTCTTTCCAACAAGAAACATGTTTCAAACAGGTTTGGAACTAAATGATGATTAACCGTTTAATTAACGAGAACACCTATGACTCAGGCCTTGTCACCGCCACATCATATCCTTTTTTAGAGTGTCTTGTTCATATGATGAAGTTCTTGTGCGTGAAATGATGTTTCGATATAATTCCACAACCACAGTCCTATTCACTGCCCACCACATCCTGACCCATTTTTAGTTTTCCAGAAAGCTTGGACATGTTAGGAACAAGCTCAGATGGCACCCAGACATAAAAACAACTGCTTCTTTCCTCTCGCCGCAACACCACCATGCTTATGAATCAGATGCATAACAGATGATCACCAAATGTCACACTTGCAGACCAACAAACAGGAAGTACTTGTGAAGTCTAGTATATAACCTAGATGGTGACACTGTGAGGGTGTGTGAATGTGTTTTATTTGACCTAATATAGGTGTAGCTGTGTATTTCTGAAATATGAGTTAATAAGTAATTTATTGCGATAAGGACTGATTATTAAGCCATTAGGCTTTTAATGTTAATGTTATGATGAAGCATACAGTTCTACAACAACTGTAAAAATACATTACGCAAAGCCTTAGGAGTTGGTTTTGGAAGCTGTTTTGGAGTAATTCTGGGAAAGCCAGCAGTATTTGATTTATACTGGAGAGGTTTCAGTTTCTGCAATGTAAACTCTGAAGATTAGGAGGCCTTAATCAATATAAATTATTTTAGTGCTCTGTAGTCTTCCTTAAATGCTTTTTCCCTCTCTGTCTTTTCTGCAGAGGTGGACTTAAGGAGCACGATGTCATAATTTCTATCAATAGTCAGCGGATCTCCACCGCAACGGATGTGAGCACAGCCATCAAAAAGGACACCAATTTACGTGTGGTGGTTCGACGTGGAAACGAGGACATTATCCTCACCATCATTCCCATGGAGATTGACCCTTGACCCTGAACAGAGCTGGTGTTCATGGACCCCACCAATGAACTTACCAGGTGTATCCTCTGCCCCGCCCCTACGAGGGACATCTGGCCAATTGTCCTTGTTCTTGAATGACGGGCAGGGTGAAAGCTCAGCCTGAGATTTTAGACTGTAAAGAGCACAGTGATGTAGATTCACATTTATTAATGTTTTTATTTTAATCATAATGTATGATTTAGAGGATACTACTACTGTTTACTGTTCGACATAAGCCATTGGACATGATTAGATTTTCCAGAATATAGATATGCTCTTTCATTACCCAACAGTTTAGTGCACAGCAAGTTGAGGAGCTTTTCGAAACTTGATTGGAATTTCTAACAATTTTTGTAAAATAAACTAAAATTTTTGTTTGTTGAAAATATTAAAAACCTTTTGATATTGCGCTTTTCTAGAGCAAAAATGTTTTATATGTTTTAATAAAAGTTTATTTGATAAATTGGCAAAGACTACACTTGCACCAGAAACTGAAAGAAGAAAAATGCTAAAAACCATTACGCTATGACAAAACATGAAGTTATGTTACCAAGACAATAAATGGAATACTGGTGGTACTTTTGACTTTTACATCACAATATGAGATTCTGTTTAAGTTCTTAGAACTTTGTATTCATAAAAATTTTTTGGAGGAAAATATTTTGGGAATTAATGTTTGAAAAAATATTAACCAGTGCAAATGTTTTTTGCATTAATAATAATAAATTAGTGTATTGATTTGTATGAGTATGATTTGTAAAGGATCATGAGACAAGACTGGCGTAATGACAATTCCACTTTTTTTTCACAGACAAAAATTACATTTAAAAAAATCATATATTAAAAATATATTTTACTGTATATTAGTAAATGCAGCATTTTGGAAAAGACTTATTTCAAAAACATGAAAAAAAAATCGTAACAGCCTCAGACCAGTGCATATGTATTTACACATCTTTGTAGATAGATGCAATTTAATTTAATAAATTGTATTTAAAAATGTTATTGAATAATATTGCTGAGTATTCTCTCAGGTAAAATTACAAACTTTCAGTGCAAGTCATACATGGCAGCCAGGTCCATTGTGGGTATTTCTTTAGACAGTTGAGTTTTTGTATTAGTGATGTTGTGTGAGTTATGTTCAAGTTAGTTTGAGTGGGTTTGGTTCATTTGCAGCCCTGTTATATAAAAGTTTAACAGTTACCGTCATGGAGAGAGGTGTGTATGGGGAGTAAGTTGTTGAAATTGCTAGTCCTTGAACATGCTGTATTAGGGCTAGAGTGCTATCCATGTTTAAGGTACTAGTAAACACGCGTGCAGCTGTTCGTACCATATTGGCAAGCGATCAGGTAAAAATATAACAATTTAGCTTTTATTGGTCAACTTCCTATTGAGCAGCAGTCAGATGTTAATAAATGTTCAGTTAATGTTTTTGAACTTGTTTTTTTGATTTAGTTATAGTATTTAGAGTATGCAATTGCTTTATTTAAATAAAATAGTAAAAAGTAGTGTACAAGACATACTATTAAGTTTCTTATGAGTGTAAGTACACTAGCAGTAGAATTAACTACGATGCAATAGGGCGTAACCCGAAAACTTGCCTAGGGCGCAAAATTGGTTAGAGCCGGCCCTGTGCAGCTGGCACTAATTGCAAATAATTGAACGTTCCAGTTTGTTTAATAATATCACTCTTGTAGCATGTTCCTGAGACATTATAAATGGTTTATGCAAGTGTTGTAGGACCTGACAAAGAAATCACTGATTTTGTATATGCAATATATGCAGTGATTTGAAAATTCCCATGACATCGAAAAGAGGTGAGAACCACTGGCAAACCTGGATGGTCACTGGTGCCATCTAGTGGTTATAGGCTTTAACAACAATTTACATAAAGTGTTGCATAAACGACAGACATAAACAGCATTTTAACTATCCAAAATTACAACTGCTATTACACTGATTTCCATATAATTATATTAACAGAAAAGTTTTTTTGTGGTGAACATCAAACAAAACAGTATGCTCTTTAATTATTCCAAGCATGAAAAAAGATAAAAATACAAAAGAAAAATTAATAATTAAGATCAAAACTAAGACAAAAGACATACCTTGTAATAAACATACTCCGCAAACATACTCACATGAGAGACATACATCCAACCTTCCCATGTATTCTATTTCACGCATGCAGGGGGCGCTATAATGCAGTAAAACGCGAGAGCAGTCGACAACACAGGCTTATTTAGAGCTCCAGCGTCCTCTTCCAGATCAGTCCATTCAGTGATGTGTCGTCATTATGATGTCAGACCAAAGGAGATGTATGTTTTGTATGTATGAGTGAATTGTAAAAAGTGAAGAGCATTTTAGAGTAACATCTTTCTCAGTTATAGACTTAATTCACTGTGGAGAATTTGATGTTTCTACCAAAAGCTTGTTTATTAAAAGTATATTAAAATAATATTGCCACTAAAAATAAAAAAGAAAGAAAGAAAAACGAAAAAACGAAGGAATGATACTTTTACTCAGCAAGGATTCAAATAGATCAAACGTGACATTTTAATGTTCAAATAGAAATGCTATTCTTTAAACAGAATTCAAATAGATTTTTTTAAATAATCAAAGAATGCTGAAAATGTATCTCAGAAATATTTATCTTAATATAGTATCTAGATATATTAGGCAGCACAACCTATTTTTTAAAAACAGCCCATATAATAACAAGAAGCACAAATAAATATACAAGTCAAGCATAAAGCAAGTAAAAACAGTGAGACAAATTATGCAATTATAAAATATATTATTTGTTTGTTACAGTAATACTGATGCTATATTTGAGGGTATAAGGTACCATGCACAGTGTTATGTAATGGACCACGTGAGAGTTGTGTCTTAAACAGTTGGTGGTACCATGGATTGCTGTCTCTCATGAGGTGACCTATGACCCCATCTAAGGACACAAGAATGAGATCATCCATTATCTCAGTGGTGATGCGTGTAGTTGAAAATGCATTTACTGATGCCGCCATCATTCAAATGCATCTGTTTAGACTGTACTAATTACAGTATCTTTACTGTAAACAGTCAGAAGAATGGACAAGAGCGCTGATGGGCAGAGTTTCTGCTTCAGTAAACATTAGCATAACAAAGTCTGGGTTTATTGTAGTTCATCCATAAATTTAAATTCTGCCATTATTTATTTATCCTTATGTTGTTCCAGACACATATGTCTTTCTTTGTTCACTGGAACACAAAAGGAGATGTTAGGTGGAATGACAGCCTTTCACAGAATGACACTATTCATTGTATAGAAAAAAAGTAGGCTATACAAAGTGAATGTTGCCTAAGGCTGTCAGTCCCTAACATTCTGCCTATCTGCCTAACACCTCCTTTTGTATTCCATGGAAAAAAAGATATATATATAGATATACTGTATATATATAATCATTTTATGGAAGCAAAATACCCCAAAATCTCAAAACTGACCAGTGCCTGGTTTGACCTGATCTGTCACCCGCCAGTACTGTGCTTTTGATCTAAAACACCAGGTGGCAGTATGAAGCCCGTTATCCAGATGATGAAAATAACATAAAATCATATTCTTTTAGAATTGCTTTAAGGCTCCTTTAAAATACCAGGTAACCTATTCTCAGCTTTTCAAGATTTTTAGGAATGCTTGGTTGTAATACCGCTCGCTTAATGTGTTTGAGGTTCAAAGATCAACAAGAGTAAAACAACAACTTTTTTATTTTGTGACAAGTTTGAGAAGACGGGAAAGTTTGACAGGTAGCTTTTTGTGTTTTTCTTTTTATTGACGTATAAGAAACCAACTAAAGGCGTGGCCTAACTGTGCCACGCAGCTCGATTGACCAATCCCACTATGGCGAAGGATATGAATATTAACAAGGTCAAGCTGACGTTGCTTGGTAACTAACCTTGGGGCGTCCAGTCACGTTTCCTAATGAATATTTACAAGCCGAGCCTTCAGTATAGTAGGATTTGCTTTCTTTGAGTCAATCAG
Source organism: Enteromius viviparus (assembly GCA_032353835.1). Taxonomy (NCBI): domain Eukaryota; kingdom Metazoa; phylum Chordata; class Actinopteri; order Cypriniformes; family Cyprinidae; genus Enteromius; species Enteromius viviparus. Next base: position 5,760,553 of record JAUCNO010000279.1, on the reverse strand, counting down.
AGTTTACTGGTTTAACGTCACGCAACGTATTTAATATTCATGAGACAAGCAAGGATGGTGTTTAAAGTTAAATAAACGCCGCGGCGCGATTCGTGTTGCACACAGTGTGCAGGGGCGCTGAGGGACAGGCGACGGAGCGAAAAGAGACGAACAGAACCGAACCTGCGCGACAAGAAGACTCTTCTAGAGAATGACGTCCATTTGTCCAAGATGCGATAAGACAGTATTTTTCGGTGAGAGTTTTTCCACTAGAATTTTCATTCAGCAGAAGTACATGCCAAGTTTATTTCATTGTTGTTGTATCATTGGGCCGGACTAATTGATTAAATTTGCAGGGCATTTATAATACGTGCCAAAAGATTAGGGGAAATATTATTATTTTATAGGAATTCACTTCTGCAAAACTTGAAAGAGTTGCATAACAAGGCATTGAAAGCGTGTTTGTTTGCTTACAGTCATTAGGTTATGAGCAGTGTGATTTGAACACTTTGTTTCCTTTTTAGGGTTTTAAATCCAATTTATTAGTTCAACAACACGGATTAATACTTCATGATTTGTGTTGTTGGTGGTGGTGGTAATGGATGCTCTTCTTCACTTTGGGCTCTCAGATATCTATATGAATAATTTCCATACTGATATTCTCTGCTGTACACATCAGTACTCCTGCCAACAGGGAATTGGTATAAACATGAAGCGTATGCACCTTTGTAAAAGAGTTGAATGAGTCTAATGAGTTAAACTGGGTCAGAGGAAAATATTTAGGGTGAAATAATAGGCCTATGTTAATTTTAAAATTACTATTATTATGTTTTATTTTTTCCTGCATAAAGCATAGACATCTGCAGAACCCCAAACTGTCATTCTCAAGAAGAAGATGAGGGTTCATTTGCAGCCTGTGCAAAACCAAGTATTGTTATTAAAAGGTCAAGCACAAGTGACCCTGACGCTCCCACGGCCGCATTGGAGGATTTTTTCTAGTCTGTCCCGTTATTGTCGGCTCCTGTTTAGTATTCTGTCCTGACATCCAGTATTCACGGGGCTAGTAAATGCTATAGCCCGGGAATAGAGAATTGGGTGACGGTGTTACGTAAGAATTTGGCAAGGGACTCTTGAACAAAGTGAGCGGATCTGTTGTGCTACTGTTGCAGGTTGGCGGATGGAGTAACTCTTTCTGGCTGCGTTAAAGAGGAGCTTGATGATTTGATATCCCCACTGAGCCTAGACTTCTGAATATGTCTGAGTCAGTGTGCTCTCTGTTTGAACTGATTAGTTTTGTGTGATGGAATGTGTGTGTGTGTGAGAGAGACAGACCCTAGGAATGTGGGCTAGTTAGTGTGGAGGGCATTAGGGAGGTGGGTTTAGTCCCCCCATATGCACAGTGCACAATGTCATCTTTGGTAAATGTTTTTAAATCTTATCATAGCTTTTTTGCTAGGTATATTATAACTATAGAAAATATGCTTATTGATTGTGGAATGATGACAGGTGAGTTTTTCTCTGAATTACTTGTATTTCTCTCTCCTGTGCTCCAAAGTTCATGACTGTTTACTGTGTCTTTGCTCATAGAAAAATATTGATTTTTTTTATTTCATGACCTGTTTATGAGTGCGAAAACACATGCAAACTGTTTTTTTTTTCTGCAATTGAAGTTATAAAAAAGTGTAAGTATACTAAAGCTAGCTGAAAATCAGCACATAATGTAATTGAAAAAACGGAAGGGGTGCAGGACAGTAAAAACAGTAATATTATAAAATGTTTAAATGTCAAGTCACAGTTTTCTTTTTTATCTACATTTTAAAATGCCATTTATTTGTGTGATGTCGTTTTATTGTCCAGGCTTTTATTGTGACCTGATCATTGTTTGGTTTGCTGCTCAAGAAACATTTCTTCTTAGTATCAATGTTGAAAACCATTCTGCTTAATAGTTTCGTAAAAACCATATTACTCAGGATTTGTTGATGAACAGAAAGTTTGAAAGAACAAAATAAAAGAAATCAAAAATCTTACAAACCTGAAATGTTTAAATGATAGTGCATCTAATTTTCATTTCTTTTGAAATATAAGTGAAATGGTTGTTCATTTGATTGTTTACAAAAACTGCTTGTGAAGATCAGAAAGATCAGAGATAAGATGCACTTCCGCTTGATAGGAGTAGAACTGACTCAGCAGGGTTTGTAACGGGATCTCTATTTCAAGCATTTCTTTAGGTGGTCCAGTTTGTTCTTCCTCTCCTTTGATGCTGCATTGTTCAACTGAAAACACAGATGCAGATTCTACCCTAAAAAAATGTATTTTGTGTGGATAGTCTTCTTAGACCTCTTGTAAATATTGTTTATAGATATCTCTTTAGACATAAATGCGCAAACACATACAAAATTGCAGTTGCTGTATTAAAGCTGTATTTCAGCTTTTGCTGGACTGGACACTACTGTAATGATGAATTTACAATAACAGTAACTATAACAGTCATATAAATAATGATTTTTAGCATGTAAATATTCAAACATTTGGAACATAAGATTTATTAATGTTTTTAAAGAAGTCTCTTATGCTCTTATGTTATTTATATTTAAAATAACTTCTATTTTAAAGTCTAAGTTATTCTTGAGATAGTAAAACAAAATTTTCAGCAGTCATTACTCTAGCGTTCAGTGTCACATGATCCTTCAGAAATAATTCTAATACGCTGATGTGCAGCTCAAGCAACACTTATTTTTTATTATTTAAATTTCATTCATTAATTAAAGTTGAAAAGGACAGCATTTGTTTGAAATAGAAAATACATAATTTTGCAGCTTTACTGAATAAAAGTATTAATTATTATTATTTAACTTTTAAATGGTAGACCATGTAATGGTAGTCATACAAAGTTTTTGACTTACATGTAGTCTGGTTTACTTAGCACCACCCTCGAAAAGACAAGGCCATTGGACTGACTCTATCACCACAGGACAACTGAAATCTTACCATCCATGTTGTAATTTAGATATGCATTACTGGAATTAAAGTGTTCGAGCTCATCATTATATATCACGCTGATCAGATAACACATTACGCTCTCTCCCTGTTCTAGCTGAGAAAGTGAGCTCTTTGGGGAAAAACTGGCACCGTTTCTGTCTGAAATGTGAACGATGTAGTAAGATTCTGGCTCCTGGAGGCCATGCGGAGGTAAGCAGAACTAAAGCTGATATTGCAGATTGAGAGGACATTAAAGAAATCTCTCTGCACTGATCATTGTATTTCTTTCTTTCCTTTAACTTGTTTATTTCCATGTGGATTTCAGTGTGTAGTTGATTAAATGCTAATGACGTTGATCAGACAGCACAGACATGATCCCAAATGACTGTTAAGGTTCTTGCACACTGAGTTCGAAAGTATGACGCACAAAGTCGAACCTGATCCAAAGCGTCCTTTACAATGGACAAAAATGAAGTTGTATGTATATTGTAACATGCAGAAATTTCGGACTTAGTGTGCAATGATCGAATGTGATTCTAGCTGTCCTACTTCTTGGTCTGAAGTGCATCAGCAGAGTTTCTCAGAGTGAAGGCTGCACATCCACAGTGTCGTAGTTTAGCAGGCCATCACACAGGCTCAATCCATTGAACTCATTGAAGGTCAACCTTGTCAACTTCTATTTGGGTGCCCCTCATTGTCCTTTTTCATTCTTCCTTGTTTCCTCTCTCTTTTATATTGAACTGACATGTGTGAGGGTCCTGCCTGATACAATAGGAGATGTTTTCTTGTTGAGTGATTAGAGTTTCCCTGTTTGGGTTAAACAATCATCAGTCTGTATTTCACCCGCAGACTTGTCACTCATCACAAGACGTTTATAGAGGAATGGTCTTAAACACAGATAATTAGTATTTATAGTAACCTCTTTGGATCTATCTGGAATGTTCTCTGACTGTCAGGGAGAGATTACAATTACAAATATATTTATTATTTATCTATTTAATATTAGATAGAGCATTTAAGTGTGTTTGTTTTCTTGAAACTGTTACATAAAGCCATTCCCATACTCCTTTTGAACCCTGGACGTCAAAATAGCAAAGATGAAAGGACAAGAAATAAATATCCTTGCTACTCCTTACAAAAGTGCATGATGTTGATTTTTTTCAGTTAGTTTTACAGTATAAAAGAGAGAAGAGATTTACAAGAACTACAGGGTGAAGACTGACTCGCTGTGGTAACAGGAAGTGAAATGAATTCTTTTAGTCCTGGGCTTTTCTGCTACTGGCCTCTTTGAGGAAATGTAAATCATAATATTCTTAACCGCTATGAAATTCCCAAAGAAACAGCAGTAATCTGTCATTTTCAAACACGTGTTTAGTCCGGTACAGCTAGTCCAGTTCAAATCATTTTACTTAACAAGTAGGTATATCTGTAAGCATATACTCTTCCTCTCCCACATTTGGTGTTACTGTGGGTCTTTACCAGAACTATTACAAGGACAATGGAGGGATAAAGATAAGTGTTCATTCAAACCAGAAAACAATTGTCTGCCTTTCTGCCTCTCTTCCTTTCCTCCTTCTTTCCCTCTCTCAACACGCTCCTGCTTGCATGCACACAAACAAAATAGTCACACACAACTTGAGTTTAATTATAAGGTGAGTTCTCGCATAAAATGAAGGAGGGTTTTGTCTTTTAGTGCTTTCTTATTTGCGTTGATAAAAATGGATGGACAAACAGATCTTCATTGTCTCGCTGAAGGATATATTTAGCCTTGTTACTCTTTTATTACAATCAGCATGTTCCCTTTATTGTGTATGTGCTCCTTTTCTCTTATTGTGTTCAAAACAGCAGGAGGTTGTGTTTTTGGCCTTTATTCGCTGCAGGTGTCGACTGCCTTTTCTTCCTAATGCTATTCTTTGGGAAACAGCTCTCAGTGTGAACATAAATGTATTTTTAGCTTATCAGAGACACTGAGATATATTTTTCTTTTAATATATAAAATATACATTCAAAATACATACAATACTTGATGATGGTAAATGTAAAAAAATAAAAATAAATTCTAATATGCATCACTCAATTTAGCATGTTAATTTGGCTTTTATGCTTTTAAGGGCACTGTTATGTGCACACACAGACACTAAAACGCATGCTCACTAAAATAGAGGTGTGTTTGTGTGTGTGTGTGTGTAAGGAGGCTTAAATTTCACTCCAATTTGAGCCTGACTGGGTCTTTTTATGCAGTCTGGGAGGAGCAGGAAGGAACAGAAGAAAAAACAGTGACTTCTAATGAATCCAGCACGACACAAGTCTCTCTCTTTCATTCTGTCACACACACATACTTCTGATAATTTAACCTTGCCTTAAAATGCAGGTTTTAGTAGAACAGTTCCTGGAACAAATTTAAATATTTAGTAATACACTTTTTTTTTAAATAGAAAAAAAAACATTAAAGGTTTAATTTACCCAAGTTCTGTCATTAATTACTCACCCTTATGTCGTTCCAATCCCACAACACCTTCGTTCATCTTTAGAACACAAATTTGGATATTTTTGATGATATCAGAGAGCCATACAACCCTCAGACAGCAACACAACTGGCAATGATTAAAGATTAACTGACATAATTTACTCTATCCATTCTTCTCCTGTGACTTACTTCTTCTGCCATTTTAGATAGTATCAATTAGTAATAGTTATGTGTTATTTTTGTTTCTTTGCGCAAAAACGTATTCTCCTAGTGTCACAAAAGTTAAGCCACTAGTGTCACATGGACTGTTTTACCAGTGTTTTTGCTACGTTTCTGGACCTGGATCATTGCCAGTTTTGTTGCTGTCTATGGAGGGTTGAATGGCTCTCTGATATCTCAAAAATATCTTAATTTATGTCCTGAAGATGAACGAAACAGGTTTGAAACAACATGAGGGTGAGTAATTAATGACAGAATTTCTGGGTGAAATAACCCTTTAATATTTCTATTTTAAGGTAGTTTCAGGTGGAAAAAAACATTTAATGTATTTAATTGAGTTTAGTGTGTTTCATTGACCAAAAGAAAGTTAGTTTTGTGCATGCTACAAAACAACAAAGCTATACAGAAATAAAAACTAAATGGACTAAAGGAGATTCTCTCTGTCACACACAGCATGATGGATTGCCTTACTGTCATAAACCTTGCTATGGAACACTCTTTGGACCAAAAGGTATGTACAATAAATTGTTGCTGGTTTTTCTTGTATATTTGAGTCTTTTTGGGCCTTTATTGCTAGTTGCCCTTTATGCATTATGTATTCATGTACAGGAAATAAAGGTTTAAATCAGGGCTCATTTAGCGACATTTGCCTCACAGTGACTAGAATAACCTTCTAAACAAAGACTGCACACTTACCACGAGAAACCTTATCCTTGGTGTTTGTGTGTGTGAGAGAGAGAGAAGCAAAGTAAGACAGTACAGGTTTTGAAGTTTATTCAATGAAGTCTGTGTTTTATGTACAATTTTATATATAAATAAGTATATATAAATACAGATAATGTAAAATAGTTTAAAGATACCTTTTTTTATATCTGCTGTCATGTTGGTTGCAATCACCGATCTTACAGGGACATCCTACAAATCATATTGATAGTGGCTACTTGAATGCATACAAATATAATCATCCACACGTGCATCCACAACAAAAAAAATGTTGCATTGTTTAAAAACCTCAGACACCAGAAGAGTTAAAGCAGATCCAGTGATGACATAAGAGAGACACGCATAGCGGCTGACTGAAGTTTGTGTGTGTGTTTAGGAGGAGGAAAATTAAGTGTTTGGTAAGATGCTAGGTTTTAGTGTGTCTCTTGTGCAAATGCACACATAAGAATATGCTTGTTTCAGGTTGTATACCATCTAAGTGAGTGCACAATTCAGAAGAGATGCATTTTATCAGGATCTGAAGAGGATATTTTTGGCTTTAGTCTAATGCTATCTGCATTAGGAGAGTCATTTAGATATGAGCTTTATCAAACACTTGCTCACTCAGTAATGGAATGGCATTCACTGTTCTGTCCTCTCATTGGTAGGTGTAAATATTGGAGGGGCGGGGTCTTACATATATGACACACCTCCTCAGACACCGGTCAGCAAATCATTTAACAGCCCTTCAGAGGGTTCGCCCACCACACCTTGGACCAGCTCACAGATCAGCTTTAATCAACCTAAAGGTACTGCTGGGGGAAAAAATTATTCAGCAAGGACACATTAGATTGATACGAAGTGGAGCAAATTCATATTTTATGTTATAAAAGATTTCTATGTATCACAAACATTTTCAAAGAGAAATTCTAAAGAAAGCTTTGACACAATCGAACAATAGTTAAAATAAATAATAATAACAAAAAGAAAAAAAAAAGTTAAAATAAGGAAAAAGTAATTAGTTAAAATCAAATCAAAATGACACAGAGATAATATATCATACATGACCTTTTTTTTTTTGCATCAAAAATGACATGTAACCACTTAGACACTTTTTGGTCGCCAAACATTAGTGGGACACCTGCTGAACTTAAAGGGAACTGACTTCATACATTTACTAAAATCACCTTGATATCGGTTTGTTTAAAGTTATTGAAAATGGCAATGAAAAGGGACGTTATTCCTAAGAAAAGGTCTAGGATCATTTGACTGCAGAAGCCTCTTGATGTGACATTCATTCATGGTTAAGTGTGTCCAAATGTGTCCATATGCTATTTTAAGCTGCTGTATATACAGTATAGACAAACTATTCTGAGCTGCATTGTTCCACACATTCCATTATACATTAACACTTCCTCAGCACTTTTAATACGCACATACACAGATCCCCCCCAGAGTGGGAGTCAGAAATACTTAAACGTGTTTGTTGTAATGGAAGGGTGGGAGGAAGGTTTTTATAGTGACCCCCTTGGGATTTTATGCACTGGAATTTTAATGGCCTTCGTTGATTGGCTCCTTTCCTAAAATATTTCCCCTTAATAGGTGTTTTCCGACAGACGGGAGATTGCAGGAATGTTAGGGGAGGGTTTTAAGGACCGTTGTAGAAACGTCTGGAGGAATGTCCTAGAACGTAATGCGTTTCCTAAACACGTGAGCAAAGCACCATGATAAAATAAGCACAGGAGAAGACATTAGGATCTAAAACTGGTAACAGTCTGTCATCTTTAATGTGAGACAGAAATGTTGATTTAAAGTCTGTAGATTTGTGAACGGAAGTGCAGCAGATTCTTATCAAAGCAGACAGCACAGCTTAAATCACACCAGCCTGGATCTGGCATTCATAAGCATCTAACCAGAAGTAAAATAAAAATGTGATACAGATGCATTTTTGCTTTCTCTGTAGCTTCCACTGTGCCTGCAAGAATGTTTGCTGGAGAGACCTATCTGTGTCCCGGCTGTGGAAAAGCAGTTTATTTCGGTGAGTCCCGTGAATCAAAACTATGACTTTTCAGACATTTGAGAACTTTCAGGAATGTCTGTGGTTGGTTGCTGTGTGTGAGTGTGTGTATGGTTTTGTGCTGCTGTATACATGCAGTATTCGGTCTCGCCGCATTTTTGAGTCCATTTAAAGGGAACAGAAAGAATTCCAGTCTGTAAGTCAATCAAGACAAAGACTTTTAAAAGTGAAAGTCAAAGATGAGTATTGTTTTTGATGGCCATCATTTCTTTGTGTTATTTTCTGAATAAACATTTTATATCATCATTTATATGTAGATAACTCTTAAAACAGTGTTGTGTTAATGTGGTGTAAAGTAATGTGATGTCATGGTCTAATGCTGCAGCTGAGAAGGTGATGTCACTGGGTCGCAACTGGCACAGGCCTTGTCTTCGCTGTGTGAGGTGCAAGAAAACACTGACCCCTGGTGGCCATGCAGAGGTACTCACAAATGTGTCACCTACTACTTCTAATGTATTATATGCAATTACTATATCTTTGCTACTTCAACATTCCTACTCTGGTAGAGATGTTTCCATATGCATTTTTGAATCATTATTGTTTTTTGGTTTTAAACACTAAATTATACAGTTAAAACAGTAGCTAAATCTGAAATGTAAATCCTACAGTAGCCTATATATAATGTAAATTATATATTTGGACAATATCTATCATGATGATTGCTTTATCATTTCTTCAGACTCCCTAATAATGTGCAGTATGTTCTCTGTTTCCTGCAGCATGAAGGCAGCCCGTACTGCCATGTGCCCTGCTATGGGTACCTTTTTGGACCAAAAGGTGTAAACATTGGAAAGGTGGGCTGTTATATTTACGAGAAAGAAAATGCAGAGAATGAAATGCCAAGTGAACATTAAATCACAAAGAAAAGCTCTTTTTTAATTTGTTACAGAAGTATTTTTTACATATTAATAAAAATTGTAAGGTGTAAAGATTTATTTTCACAATTTGCATGACATATACATGCATGTTGCATGTATTCTGATCATCAGAAATGGGCTTCTTATAAAAACAAAAACATACAAAATTCACTGAAACATTAACACATACAGACGCAGACAAAATTGTTGGTACCCTTCGATCAATGAAAGAAAAACTCACAATGGTCAAAAAAATTACTTCTGACAAAATTAATAATTAAAACAAATATTTTTTGTTAAATATTGACAAATGAAAGTAAGACATTGCTTTTCTACCATGCTTCAACAGAATTATTAAAAAAATAAATAAACTTATGGAACATGCCTGGACAAAAATAATGGTACCCCTTACTTCATATTTTGTTGCACAACCTTTTGAGGCAATCACTGCAATCTAATGATTCCTGTAACGGTCAATGAGACTTCTGCACCTCTCAGCAAGTATTTTGTCCCACTCTTTACGATCAAACTGCTCCAGTTGTTTCCCGTTTGAAAGGTGCCTTTTCCAGACAGCATGTTTCAGCTCCTTCCAAATATGCTCAATAGGATTGAGGTCAGGGCTAGAAGGCCACTTTAGAATAGTCCAATGTTTTTCTCTCAACCATTCTTGGGTGTTTTGGGGTGTGTTTTGGGTCATTGTCCTGTTGCAAGACCCATGACCTGCGACTGAGACCAAGCTTTCTGACACTGGCCAGCAC
>JAUCNO010000279.1:5716760-5744750 GCA_032353835.1 Enteromius viviparus | reverse complement strand
TTTTCTTGACACACAAGTACCATTACCATAACCAATGCCCACACCTACAATGCCCTGCCCTCCCCACCCACATACACACACACACACACAAATCCCCCTTTTCCCTCTGGTAGGCTATGTATGTAAGCATTTTTCATAAAATAACATAGGTCAAAATAAAAATCAATCATGTATGTTGTCATTTCCTTAGGTACACCGTAGCAGAGATCCTGGCCATGCTGCAGGACTCTGAAACTGTGGCGGACATCACAGTTGTGCCTGAGTCAGAAATGCACGCACATGACACAGACTGTGACAGTGACCAATCTGATGATGAGGCCACTGGTGACCATAACCGCCTCCCATCAAGAATACTCAAAGGTGAAGGCTTTCTACCTAATTCGGACATGCAGCTGCCAAATCCCCCCGATGATGATCCTGGGTGCTCATCCTCAGTGAGTCAGACAGAGACTAGAAAGGTCAGTGGCACAAATGAAAAGGTGACCAGTCAGATTGTTGGGCCCATGCTCCACAAAACTAAGAACCAAGACAGGAAATTCAAAAAAATCTAAATTGCGGCCAAAGCACCAGCACAAGCCAACAAAAAATATCAGATCCCTCGCTATGTCCCCAAAGAACATGATCCTGGCTTCACATCAGATGATCCAGTGGATATCTTCCTCACATTTTATCCCAAGTCCCTCAGAGATGTCACACTGGAAATGTCCAATCTCTACGCTGAACAAAAAGGAAAAACGCTCAACCTGACTGAGGATGAACTTCTTACATTCTACGGTATTCTGTTGATCAGTGGATACAACACAGTCCCAAGGCGGCGTCTTCTCTGGTCAGACGATTGTGATGTCAGCAACAATGCTGTAAAAGATGCCATGCGGAGGAACAGGTTTGATGAAATTATGTCTTCTGTTCATTTAGTAGACAACATGAAGATCACAGCTGACCCGTTCTTCAAGGTGCGTCCCCTTTTTAAGCATCTGAATGACATCAACAACGCAATCCCGATAGCAGAACATGTGGCAGTAGATGAGATGATGATTGAGTATTTTGGAAGGCATGGGTGCAAACAGTTTATTAGAGGGAAGCCTATTCGTTTTGGGTATAAAATATGGAGCTTAGCATCCTCCTCCGGGTTTGTCCATCAGATGGAGCCATATGTAGGAAGCCACACACATCTGGTGGAAACTGGACTTGGTCAGGGTCCAAGTGTGGTTCTTGGCCTGGCAGAGAAAGCTGAAGTGCCACCTGGAGTCAAGTTTTACCACGACAACCTCTTCACAACCCTGTCCCTGGTGGATGAGATGACCCTGAGAGGCTATGGCAGCTGTGGCACGATGCGACAAACTCAGCTCCATAACGTTCCCTTCACAGCACCCCAGACCTTCAAGAAGACACCCAGAGGAGATGCTGAGTATCTGGTTGAGGCAGAGAAGCTGATTGTAAGGTGGAATGACAACAGCGTGGTCACCGTGGTGTCGAACATGGAGAGGGAGTTCACCGAAACTGAGGCGAAGAGATGGAATAAACAGAAGCGGACTATGGACAAGGTCAGACAGCCCAAGTGTATCCAGGACTACAACACACACATGGGAGGAGTGGACCTGCATGACCAGTTTGTCAGCCGCTACAGAGTCAACATCCGGTCCAAGAAGTGGTGGTGGCCATGCTTCAGCTGGGCCCTGAACAGTGCCATGGTGAACAGCTGGTGCTATTACAGGTACACAAGGCTGTATGTTATTTAGTGATATCACAATCGAGTTTGTGATGTTTGACTCGAGGTCATCGCTAGTGCTCTTCGGTCGACAAGAGCAACAGTGATGATATCCAGACCAACATCACAAACTCAGGTGTGATATTGCTTTTACAGAACATTCTACATATGGGGCATGACGTTGTAGAAAGGATGAAGGGATGAAACGATGCACATTCATGCATCTATCATGCTTGTTTTGTCATTCATTTAGGTCCTGGAAAAGCGGGGAGAAGGATCTCCTCTCCTTCCAGAGGCTGGTAGCCCAGACCCTCCTCCTGCGCCATGGAACAAAGCCAAGTAGGCAGGGCAGAAGATCTTCAATGGCGGTGGCGATAACTGATGCCACCAGGTTTGATAATTTGAACCACTGGCCCTGCAACACTGGTAGCAGGTACAAGCGATGCAAGAACTGCGGCGGACGCACATCATTTGCGTGTGGAAAGTGTGATGTGCCACTACATGTGGAGTGCTTCAAGAAGTACCACACTGAGTAGAACACGCATGAAAGATGATGGAATGTATGGGAAGAAATATGTTATATATGTATATATGTTTTTAGAGGTTCTAAGAAAAAAATGTTTGTTGAGTTTTTGAGTATAAAAAAATTGAGAATAAAGAAATCAGTTCAAATTGTTTGATGTTTTGAATTTTATACAGGGGGAACCTGAGGCTCCACCTTTTTGTTATTATTTATTATGACTATATTATTATTTTGTTCTTATTATATTATTATTATTACTTCTCTATTATTATTATTATTAGGTGACATTTGACCTAGTGACAAGCTGTGTGACTACTGGCAACAATTGTTGCCAGTCATAAAAATGCTATTTTATTAAAAAAAAAAAACGAAATGGATAAAATAAATACATAACATGATTCAGAGGGACTCAACTGATAAAATGATATGCCTTACAACTCTGAAAAAAATCTGGGCACAAATGGGTTAACCTCTCATTTACTGACATGAATGACATTTATACATATTCTTCTTCGCTTTCATCTCTTTTTTCTTAAACACACACATGCACAGTGAAGTATGTGACTAGGCACACTTAAAATAACTTAAAGTAACAAAAACATACTGATGAACAGTTTGTATGATTCACAAATGGACAAGCACAGACACTCTGCACAAAAAAAATTGTACTTTAGTGTTTTCTGTTAGTAAATTAACATCTAACACAGAGGGTGTTGAAATGATGCTGGAAGCCTTGAGCTTCCACTAATCATTTTGTTGGATTTCTTCCTGCTTAATAAATGACAGCAATGTTGAAAACTGGGGACAAAGGCAGGTATCTAAAAAGGTATATTAAATATTTATATATTATATTATATTTTGAACTACCATGAAATATTATTACAATTCAATACAAGTTGTGTTTATTTTCATACATATATTTAAAATGCAGTTTATTCCTGCAATGTCATGATCCTTCAGAAATTATTCTCAGAAGTGATTTCTTATTATTTGCATTAAAAACAATTATTTTCATGATGAAAATAAATTCTCTAGGATTCTTTGCTAAATAGAAAGTTCAAAAGACAGTCAACAGTGTTTATTTTATAACAGGTATAAGTCTTTAATGCATACAAAACTGGCTGAATAAAATTATGTAGCTCCAGTTAAATCAAAATGTGACCTTTTTGACAGAACTACAAACTAGAAAGAGTCCAAGTTGTTCAGCCACATGTAAAGAATAACTGCTCTTTCTCCAAAACCTGTCACTTCTACTGCCATCTAGAGTTTTCCTAAAAAGGTGCAATTGTTAGAAGGACTGAACAGCAACAGAAACTTTCATCAATTATGTTCAAGTCCAGCAAAGCTTTTCAAACACAAAAAGCTATAGGTGTGAAACAAACTTTCGCATCTCACTCACTGCCAATACAGTAGAATGCATCTTTGGTCAGATAACCTGTTAAACACAAATAGTATGTATTTGCTACATTCAGGAAAATGGAATATTTCATTTTAATAGACATTTTCTATATATTTTTATATTTACAGCAGTAACATTTAATATAAAGTTTAGATACGCTAAAATGTTTACTAAACATTTTCTGAATGAGATGTCACATTCATTTTGTGTAGAAATCAGAATAATACATAGTATGTTTTCAGTAATGTCTTTGATTGGATGTGATTGATTGTATATATTGTGTATATATATATATATATATATATATATATATATATATATGGTTTGTCCAAAAATACCTTCAGTATTGCTCATCCAATTAAGAGTTAAGTCTTGAATTAATCATTTTATAGACATGTTTTTTGTTTGTGAATATGTGTTATATGTTGGTTTTTGGTGGAAGTTTTGAATTATGGGAGAGGACTTCCACAGCTCATTAAGAAAGGTCAGATTCAGGTAATGTGGAGCCCAGATACTAATTCTGGGGCTGTCCATGGTGCTGTGTGCTTTTACAAAGACTTAAAGTTAGAGATGAACTAAACAGATTAATTTAACATGTATCTAAAGGTAATGCACAAGCAAAAAGACTAGATTTCTTTCATTCTAAGAAAGCAAGAAAAACACCAAGAGTCCATGATTTAAAAACTTTAATTTCGGAAATCTTGGGACATTTAAAAAAGTTTAAATAAAATTAAAACTAAAAGAATTTCAAATCACATGATCCAATATTTTATTCGCAAAAGAACATAGATAACGCAACAAATGTTGGTCCCACTTTATATTAGGTGGCCTTGAAAACTTTGTACTTAAAACTTAACTTAAATTATGTAATTACTATGTGTAATTACATCTGTAATTAATTTCTGTATTTATATTTATAATTACACTGTTGACCCATCCCTTATACCTTAACCCACCTTTAAACCTACCAACCGATTCGGATGTTATCACGCGATTTGAATGGGCCGTTATTAGCCCATTCATATGGGTCAGTAGGGGCCTGCTGCACCTGGTAAAACTTAAAATGAATAATTATTTTAGCGAATAGATTGTGTTTATTTAGCATATTTACCTAACCCAACCCTAACACCTACCCTTTACAGTAAAAGAAAAACAGTATTATTGACATAAAGTGTTAGAATTTTTTTTTTTAAATTGATGTGTGCATGCCCAGTAGTTCTATGGATGATAACAGCCTTCTAAGCCTACCAGTAGATGCAGCAGACCCATATGATTGGGCTGATAACGACTTATAATGGCCCATTCAATCGAGTGATAACATCCGAAGCGGGTGAACCTACCACCAAAGCCCTAACCTTACCCGTAACAGCAGCAAAAGTGTCTTGCAATACACTATAAATACAAAAAGTACATTGTACTTATTTTTTGATATAAGTACTGTACATAGTAGTTAAGGCCACCTAATATCAAGTGTGACCCAAATGTTAAAACTAACAAATTTTACAATTACATGCACTAAATGAGCTCATTTCAAATTGTATGCCTATTACAGGTCTCAAAATAGTTGGGATTGGAGCATGTTTACCAAGTTGTAGAATCTCCTCTTCTTTTCAAAACAGTTTGAAGACATCTGGGCATTGAGGTTATGGGTTTCTAGAGTTTAGGTGTTGAAATTTGGTCCCATTCTTGTCTGATGTAGGTTTCCAGCTGCTGAAGAGTTTGTGTTCATCTTTGACATATTTTTCATTTGATAATGTGCCAAATGTTCTCTATTGGTAAAAGAACTGGACTGCAGACAGGTTAACTACCTTACAGCATTCAAAATGACTTCCAAAACATGTAAGCTGCCCATAACAAATGCACTTACGCTTCACCATACCATCATAGATGCTGGCTTTTGAATGCTGGTAACATACTGGAAGGTCTCTCTCCGCTTTGGAAGACATGGCATCCATGATTTCCAACAAGAATTATTATTTTTTTTTTAATGAGCCTTCGCCCACACAGGACATGACTGGACTTCAGGACCTTGTTCACATATTGGATGGCTTTCTTTTTGCATGATAGAGATCTAGTTGGCATTTCCAGATGAAACAGCAAATTGTTTTTACCAACAGTGGTTTCTGGAAGTATTCCTAGGTCCATTTAGTAATGTCAATGACAGAATCATACCAATGAGTTTGCAGTGTCATCTGAGGGCATCCATCAAAATGTTTTCGGCTTATGCACAGAGATTTCTCCAGTTTTTATTAAGGTTTTGAAGATGTTATGGACTGTCGATGATGAGATTTGCAAAGTCTTTGCAATTTGATGCTGAGGAACATCATTTAATTTTCATTTATTTATTATGTTCTATGTCCTATTGTAAATAAAATATGGGCTGATGTAATTTAAAAGTCTTTTGGTTTTCGTTTGAATTAAATTGAAAAAATGTCACAACATTTCTGGAATTCAAGTTGTACTTAATGTAGGATCTGATGTCGAGTACAGCTTATAAAAATATCACTATGGCTGGAGGTTTTTCTGTGCTTGTGAAGTGATTAGCATATCACTGTGTTGTGTCTGCACAGATGAGATGCCACTGTCTGTTGTGAAGTAGATAGGTTTCTTTCTGTCAAACATAAATAATAAAGGACATTATTTTGAATTTTAAAAATAAAGTAGATAGTTACTTTAGATGAAAGTGTTTGGAAAATGACTAAAAGCTAAATGCAAAATACAAACATAATAACAATGGAGGTTTTATGTCAGGATTGTAAGATGATTTTTTTTTTCTCTTGTACCTCATCTCTTCAATATCTTCTAGGGTTTCTGGCAATGTTATCTTGTTGGTTTCAGGGAGAAGCCAAGCAATGACACCAGAAAAGATGGCCACCGTGCAGAAAATGACCTCTGGGAGGAGCTTCCACATATCTTCTAAGAGCATGATCAGAGGAGAAATTGATGCTCCCAAACGTGCCATAAAACTAGCATAGCCAAGTCCATTTTGCCTATAGACGTGAAGGAGAAACATTTTAAAAACTGAGCGAGCTTAATAATTGAAAAGGAACATGCCAGACACTAACCTCATGACTGTTGGATAGAGCTCAGTGGTGTATAAGAACACAGTTGTGAAGGAAGCCTCTGAAAGTCCTTTACCCAACACTGCAATCACAGTGCGAAACGTCCAGTATTCTAAACCCATAGACACATTCACATAGGAGAGGCCTGAGAAAATCATCACTTAACACAAACTACAAGTACACAATTCATAAAAAATGTGCAAAGCAGTGGTTGCAACCTGACTAAACTATTTTAGTTACAGGGCAGGTAATATGGGTTTTAAAAAAAATAGCTTAATTGCAGTTTGTAATGTAGCTGTACTTCATTGTAAACAGTCTAAAAAGCTGTTTATTAAAAAAAGTGGATGATAAAGAAAGATATTGGGCGAATTCCAAACGGCTTTTTTGCTCCCTTCAAGGGTACTTCAGGAACGGGATGCCATTTGTACATGACGTGAGAAAGTAAGCAACTGATTCCCTTTAAAAAGTCCCCTTCCAGAGGTCCGTTAGTAAAGGGACAATGCCTTGGTCATTTCACAGAAGTGATTTCCGTTTGTGATCATGTGATGTTCAGTTAGGAGCTGCATTTAAAAATAAAGTTGGGATTAAGTCTGTGGTGCAACGTGGCGTTGGTGGGTGGAGCCAAACATGATGTTTATTGCGAGCACACGGAGGGCTGTGCTGCCCTCCAAAGACATGCCACCCCACACCATTACTGACCCATTGCCAAACCGGTCATGCTGGAGGATGTTGCAGGCATTTTGCAGGGCTCTGGCAGTGTTCCTCCTGTTCCTTCCTGCAAAAAGGCGGAGTTAGCGGTCCGGAAGCTGTGTTGTTGCCCTCCTACAGCCTCCTCCAAGTCTCCTGATGTACTGGACTGTCTCCTGGTAGCACCTTCATGCTCTGGATACTACACTGACAGACACAGCAAACCTTCTTGCCAACCTGAGCCACTTGTGTGGGTTGTTGACTCCGTCTCATGCTACCACAGTGAAAGCACCGCCAGCACTCAAAAGTGACCAAAACATCAGCCAGAAAGCATAGGAATGGAGAAGTGGTCTGTAGGAATACCATATTACCTGCTCTTTAAGGCTGGTTTTTGCATAAATTTGTTGGATTTGATACAAAAACAGTATTTTTAGTAAAAGTCATCATGTAGCCCCACCCCTATACTGTTTAACCATCAGTGTCATAAACATTATTAACTTGTCCTTAAATGGAAAATATTCTGGAATTTAAGCTTAATGTTACATTTTTTTCATATTAACATAAATTGCATACATTTTATTAAGGGACGGCATTGTTAATTTGGCTAGCTTCTTTGATCAGCATTAAAATGAATAGAATTTGATTTGATCTATGGCTTGGAAAAATGTGGAAAGTGTTTTCTCCCCCTTTTAAAAATTTTGCCAAAAAAAATATTTGGTAATTTGCATATTGTAAATGGCTTTTAGCATTGCTTTTTTCTGTTGGTCCTGACCCTGTCAGAATCGTTATGGCGAATTTGTTTTTTTGGTTGAGAACCATTTATTTAAAGTGCACATGAAACTAAAGGGCTGTTTTGTTACATTTTCTCACATTTGATCTACAAACCTGTAGGTGTGATGATGTTGATGAGTATGCAGAATCCTGTGAGCACCAGTGTCCCTGTCTGAGTGCTTCTACGGCCGAACTTATTGAGAATAAAGTAGATAAGGATTTTTGCTGGTATTTCTATGGCAGCATAAATGAAGTGTGTCAGGTAAAGGTCAAGCCCAAATCCGGTGATGTTCAAGCTGAGGCCGTAGTATGTAGAAGCAACTCCATACCTTCAAATTGGAGAAAGGAATGTAGGTTATTTGGTTCCACATATTCATAAGCACATTTTGTATATGAAACATTTAAATTAGCATACACAGAAAAACCTACCACACTATGCCAGTGAAAAGTGTGAGTCTCCTCAGCTGTGGGGTTTTGAACAGGTCTAAATAAGTGTAGCTATGATTCTGGTGTTCCACAGATGTGGACAAAGCCTGTGATGGAAACAGGGAGAAAGTTTTAAACCCTTGTTGAAACTGAGGTCTCTGCAATTACATATATAAGATCAAATGAGGCCATGTTTACCTCTAGTTTAACTCTAGATGTAAAGTCTCGTCTCCCGTTAAAAGTAGCACATTTTTTCAGATACTTGTATGCTGTTTCTGACTTTCCATTGGCTATTAGCCACCGTGCTGATTCAGGGATCCACCTATTAAGGTATTTAACAATTATTCTGTCTTTATTATAGAATAAGGTTGAAATTATTTTTCAAATCATAAGCTAAACTCTGAAATTGCACATTTTTTTATTACAAAATTTGAGATGAGGCAAAGAAAATGGAGAATTAAGTGGTCTGTAATAGCATAAAGAACAGAAATATATGTGATATAACAAGGTGTCAGAAGTTACAAAGCTCTTAAAGATGCAGTGTGTACATTTTAGCGGCATCT
The DNA here is from genome assembly GCA_032353835.1 of Enteromius viviparus. Classification (NCBI taxonomy): domain Eukaryota; kingdom Metazoa; phylum Chordata; class Actinopteri; order Cypriniformes; family Cyprinidae; genus Enteromius; species Enteromius viviparus. Next base: position 5,735,611 of record JAUCNO010000279.1, on the reverse strand, counting down.
AGCGGTGAGATTGTGAAATACAACCAACAGCTCATTCACCTGCTAACCCCTCCCTTTAGAAAAGCTACGGTGGCCGATACAAGATCATTATTATTTTTATATTGTTACTCATGTATGTCAGTGTTCGGCAGAACAACATAATGACGAAATGGAGATATACTTTACAGGGGACCCGCGGTGTATGTAGATGTAAATAGCTCATTCTAAGTTAATAAAAACATAACAGTTCGATACGTTAGGTCTATTTTCCTGCACCTCTGAAATCATAGATACAATTATACTGCATTTCTGTCAACAGATCCATCTAAATATTACACACTGCACGTTTAAGGTGATTTAGGACAAAAAGGAGCTCATGGATGTAGCCAGAAATACACATGAGTTTTATTATTGTTGAATGTACTGAGAGGAACAAATGAAAAAAAAAAAAAGTTATTTCCAGCTGAGAGAAAACATGACCTAACAAACAGGCCCTGACTGTGAGAAAGCCTCTCATAAACAACACTTTTTTTCTATAAAAGCAATAATGGTGCCTCCTTACCACCAAGTGACTGTAGCAATAATAAGAGGAGAAGTTACAATGAAAATCAGCATCCTCCAATCAGTGGCCAGATAGGCAAAACCAGCTAGCAACATGTTGCCTAAACTCCAGGAAATACTGCCGAACACACTGATTAAAGTACGGTGTTTAGTGTCTACCCACTCAATACCTGCACAACAGAACACATTCATCAAACATCAGAAACATTTTTTTTTTTAAAGTCTCACAAAACACTTGCAAAAGATTTGATATATCTACAGACATACATAAGCTCATTCTGTACATGGTTTGCATTTTAAAAACACGAGAGAAAGGTGTAAAAATGTTTTTTATTAAAACAAAAATCTTAATACTTTATATTTAATTTAGAAATGTTTTGAAGAAACCTTCATCTTTGTAATTCAGCTTTCCACATTTATTTATCTAGCACTTTACAGTACAGGTCTGCGTTTCCCAAAAGCATCGTAAGCCTAAGTTTATCATAGCTCCATTGGTGCCAAAAGCTCTACGGTGATGCTTTTGCAGCCTGGTCTCATGTTTATACGTAGATATTAATATGTAACATTTACATACATTTTTGTACTTTTTTTGAATGCTAAAGTTTACTATTTAGATGTATTTCAATCTTTAAAATGTACGATCGATAAAAAAAAATTTGCTAAAAAACTTTACTTATCTTTGGTATAATTAAGATATTACTGAAAGTGAGAAGACTTACTGAGAACAACTGATATGTTGGTGATTCCGGTCAGTGCAAATCCGGACAGGAAGCGGAAGGCAGCAAACATGATGTAGGTGCTTGAGAAAGCGCTAACAATGCTAAACACTATAGATGACACATAAGACACCAGCAGCATACTCCTACGACCATACCTGTGCAACAACACAGATGAACAATGAGAACATCAATAGTGCATTCATGATACAATAATGTTTCATTGAACTATGTTATACATTCTCTCACTGTATAATTTACTAATACGTACTTTTAAAGTACAACTATGGTACTTCTAAGACACAGATATTCTGTATAGTATTTTGGGGTAAATACGGTACAAAGATTAAACTTTTAAATTTTGTACATTAGGGTACCACCCTACTGAGACCTTGGTACCATTGCTTCAGTCTTGAAAGTTTCCAAATGGAGGTTATTGGTGTTTTACCTGTCACAAAGCACTCCAAAGAACACAGTTCCAACCATGACGCCAGCAAAAAATATGGTGGCTGATGTTTTGGCCAGTCCCCTCCTCTCACAAACTAAATCAAACTGAGTGAAAAAGGAAAGGCGGTAGTGAGAGAGCTGAGAAGGAACTACAGAATATGCTGTCAATGAGCTTTACCTGTGTGGCGAGAGTGCTGGTGAACGTGCTGTTGTCATACTCCCATCCATTCTGGCACTGGACTACAGCAACCTCTGAGGGGCTGGAGGAGTTTGAGAGAAGGTGGAACTGAGGATGGGAGAACATGTGACAGGAAGCAGGAGTCCCATCATCCTGCATTGGAATACTGACAGTAAGTCTCTCATCTTCACTCAAATTTCTAAAGATTCCCTCAGAGCCCAGTGAGCTGATATTACAATGGTGGGATGGGATGGCGGCTATGAAGTTGTTCAGCAGGAAGTGACATGGGATTGTGATTCGAGGTATAAACATCAGCAAGACCAGTGCAATCTGGTATCGCCCAAACCCATCTATCTCCTTCAGAATGCTCTCAAACTTCATTGTCACCTGGAATGTCACACAAAACATCAATATTATATGACTGAAATAAAGCAATATCAAGTGATTAGATTTACAGTATAGTTCAAACGTTTGGGGTTCAGTAAGATTTGTTTTATGGAAATTAATATTTTTCAAAAAGTAACTATAAATGCTTTCAAAATGTTATAAAAGCATTTTATTTCAAATAGGGGCTGTTCTTATTACAATTAGGAAATGGTTGAAACCATCTGGGATGTAACTCTGTAACGCTGTATTAAGTTATTGAGGTGGTAAACTCGGAAAACTCTGTGAACCAGCATGAACTCTCTTTAAGTCCATTCCTTCATTCTACATTAGTCACATAGCAGGCAATGGACCACAGGGGTCACAGCACTCTGTTGTTTGAATACTGTGTACAGCTGTGGAGATACACACCAGCTGGAAAAAGACACAGCCTGTCTTAACCCACTATATATGAAGAGTTTGTTTACAAAAACAGACAACTCTTTTTTTTTAAATGTTCAAAAATCATGTTTTTATTGTGTTAGCTGTTTTTTTTTTTTGTCCAACAGGAACAAACTAAAAAACTAGTGTGATTGAGATTAATTGGAATGCACAATGAAAAAAACATTATAATTATTGAGAATTGTTAAAAATGGAGTTATCTGTTTTTGCAAATTAACTGTGTGTGTGTTTGTGTGTGTGTGTGTGTGTGTGTGTGTGTGTGTGTTAATTTAACACTTCATCAAGTGATTTAAGACTGTCTGTGTTGAAAGTGTTGATTAATTTGAACAGAATAAATGGCAGGAGCTATATAGGGCATGCTCTGATTTTGTTCGAGATGTCCCTATAGGTCAACATATTTTGTTGACCCTGGAACAACATTTTAATGCAAAAATATAGTCTTGACCATATCTGTACACCTAAACCTTCACATAAAAGCAGAGGAAATGATGGATGACTAACACTGAAGTACAAGCAGAAAACACTGATTTTAAGCCTAAACTTTACAAAAAAGTGTGAACTGTTTCTTTAAATCTGATTGATTAATCACAATGTTGTCCCAGGGTCAACAAAGACGGTGACCCAGGAACATGTTGCAGTTGGTAAAATCAGGTTAGCGCTGCTGCTGATATAGGAGCCATACATACACTAAGTGACTGGAAGCTTTCTTCATCTTCTTGACAGTCAGTCTCTGCTTTTTTAGTTATAAGCACAATACAGTGTTTAAAATATCCAAAAGTGAAATGACACTTACCTCTGCTTTAACTTGATTTCTGAAATGTGCCGATGATGTTTGTAGAGTGCAGTGACGGTAAAGAGCTTCAACAAGCAGAGTCAAATAGACAGAAGATTACTGAAGGATGTAAATCACCAGTACTTCATAAATAAAGGCTAAATGAAGCCCCTCCCCAAACATCCTTCATTGTTCCTCCCTCTCTTCCCCCTTCAGTCTTAGAGAGATGCTGTTTTGATTAAGTAACTAACAGTTTCTGCATTTCTGTTTTCACTACCCATTTTTTTATTATACACTTTACAGTACAATTCTCCAGTTACTATACTGTCATGATAAAAAATAATAAGCAGAATAAGGGTTTAGCATAAGAGCGATTGCTGTACATTCCTGAGAAGAAATGGGGAGAGACATTTAACCATGGGGGTTCAATGTAGAAACCCTTCATACTAAAATCCAATGGGATCACTGTAATGGAAACTGACAGGTATTTTACAATCCAATCATTACACAAGACCAGTTCAGCTAAACAAAATGACCAATTGAAATGTTCTGTTCAGAGATTAGACTTTAAAATGACCTTTTTAGTGAATGAGTGTTTTAGTTAAAAAAAAATGTTAAAAGAAATGAACGTACTGAACGTTAGTAACTCAATAAGGATATTTAAAATTTTACAATTTTCTGGAGACTGGAGTACTGACTGAGGCTTTGCCATTACACACTGTATTTTAAAATGTACTGTTTGTACAACGTCTCTGAGCAAGTAGACTTAATAAGCAAAGGACTTCTTTAAGAAATATTTAAAAATCTTACCAACCCCAAACATTTGAATTGCAGTACATTTCTAGGACAGCTATTGTATTCCCACCATTATTAATGACCTTTAAGGTCATGCGGGGAACAGAACCATCCAGCTATAATAAGTTATTCCTGAACTAGTCTTAAGGACAGTAAGATCTAAGATGACGTGCATAGTGTTCTAGACAGGACATGCAGATTCCCTATGCAGAACATCCACTTTGTTATGGAAAGAAAGACACAGACCATCAGTCGAAAACAGTGATGGAACTTGCATTTATTGAATGGCATCATTTATACTTTTTAATTGTATAACTCAGAAAAGTTGCTCTTTAGTTTAAGTTAGTCAATCGTGATTCATGAAACGCATTCATGCAAATTCTCTCTATCTCAAAGCAACACACTGAAGAGAGATGACCAACCAGGAGATGTCTTTCCTCATATCTTGTTGATATTAGAAGAAGAGGGAGTCTTTTGGGTTCTCCACAGATGGAACATTCTAGAATATACCGTTGAGTATTTTCCTGTTATTTCATCCAAACAACAGCATGCAATGGTTCTGCAGTGGGCATGGTCCAAATGAAGCACTTTAAGTTAACTCACAAATAACACTGGCTAGTGTGCACTAGGACATTTTTCTCTTCCGTTAATGTGACAAACTTCATGGATGTTCGGGTTTTAATCCAAGCACAGGACGGAAAAAAACACCAATGACTAGAGCAGGCATGAAGAAACACTCTTTGATAGCACCTTAGTCATTTAAACTCCATGCCAGATTACCAGCCTTTGAACACATGCTGTGGACACCGCATTAAAATAACATCCTAGAGCACATTTACAAACCCCACACATGCTGCTTCAACACACATTATTGGTTCCTGCTGCTTTATCCTCCTTGGTGTGTCAGATTTTTGAGAAGCTTTCATGTTCTCTTCGACCTTCATTCAGCTTCCTCAAACGTTCTTTGAACTGTAAAGTTTGCATACAGATCAGAATGGTGCATTTTCAGCCTGAGACTGAGACAAATGCAGCTAATTTTCATCCATTAATCTTTTTTTGTTGTTTTTTGGAACAAAAATATAACTTTGTTTTTTCCAAAAGTACTGCTTACATTATCTACAGTTTTGCAAAATACAATAAACAGAAGCGGACGAGCATTTCCAAATGCATGCCGCTGGTCTGGGATCCGCTTACAAATAAATTTAGCAGATGAGAGTCACAGATGGAATGACCCAATCAGAGAAAGTAGGCGTGGCCAAAATGATTGTATGATTGACATCAAACTGTAGCAGCAAGGTTAGTCACTTTAGTTCTGTGTAAAGATTTAATTCAGAAATTTTTTTCTGCATCTTCTGCACAGAATCACCATATTTTGGTGCATATGACTATTTATTATTATTATTATTATTATTTGAGATAAATACAAATTTTAGCACACACAGATTGACTGCAGAAGTTGATATAAAAGTCTGTCCCAAACACAAGCTTGTTGAGTATTAAGCGCTATTGGGACTTTTGAAACATTTAAGGTTTTTGTAAATTTGAATAAAGCTATTTTTTTCCAGATTCGGATATGATGTGATGTTGGTCAAAAATGTATGTTTTGGAAGTAATTTCAATTCTAATAAATAGTACTGTAATGTATTTAAAAGCTTTAAAGCTGCAGTAGAACCCGATACTAATGTGTACAATGTAATTGGTTGTACTATTGAACATGACAGTGGCATTGACAGGAGGGTAGAGCCTGTGGAAGCTTTGTTGTGATGGCAGCAATTATTATTTTAAGGCATATGAGGTGTGTTCATCTGTCCAACACACATCATTAATGATAACTCGCCCGCACGCACACACACTAAGTGTGTGTGTGTATAAATGTCAGAGGTTCTCCTCATTAGAGGTATTTCGTAGCTGCTGCAGTCACTTGGCGGAATAACGAACACATCCATCCATATTGTTTGGCTGAGTTTGTTGTGTTTAATGAGATGAGAGTCCACCACTGATGATACAGAGTGATTGTGATAATGATGAAGATGCTTAGGATGAAGATCACCTGTCTTAATTATCTTGTTTTAGTCTTTGACTCCAGTGGATCTTTCTTTGCCTTCTGTGATGAGGTTGATGGGTGGGTTTTGATCTTTTTGGGGGTGGAATCCTGAGGTTTGGATTTGGACTGTGGTGGGCAAGGAGGTTTGGGCTGCCGTTGCGTTTCATTGGCTGCAGGCTGTCGGCGAATGCGCTGAGGCGAAGGGCTGTCGGTGCGAGAGGTGGCGTAGCTCCTAGGGGAAGTGCTGATGCTTCGGGTGGCATTAACAGCTGAGGTACGAGTAACGGTACGTGTGGCGGTCCGACTTCCCTGTGACTGGGAAGGGCCTGAAGATGGAGGAAGGGGTGGAAGTGTTTTAGAGGGACGGAGCTGAGGTTTAGGCGGCTGCTGATGGATATTTGTGTGCAGACTTGCAGACTTTTGAATCCTGTAATTGACAGAACTGTTGGCTCTGTTAGAGAGAGGTAAGATCATATCAGTCAGAGTGTTTTAGCACAGTCCATAGACCATTCAGTGTTCACAATTTTGCTACAAGAACATTTTAAGATTGAACACTGTCTGAACACTGTATTCAACAAAAATGGAAATAGATTTGCTTTAGTGCAGTTATCAAATCACGAAAGGCAGTGGTTTAATTATCGTCTTTTGCAGCATGTTTCAGAGTAAAGTGCAGCGTTGTGTTAAATTACACGTGAGGGTCTCACGATCCCGTGTTTTCAGTATCTCAAAGTTTTCTGCAGTATAAAAGTTAATGGTTAACACCTAATTTTAAGCTCCAATTCTAGCCATTAGCAAACCATTAAATATAAGTTTTGCCTCAATAGGTTATTGGATAGGATTAGGGATTTAAAATATGGGCTTTTTTATTAAGTATTAATAAACAGCCAATATGTTAATATTAGCCATGGTAAGAAGCAACCAGTTAATAGTGAGATTAGGTCCCTATACTAAAGTATTACCAGTTCATAGGTTTAATTATTGCAAGTGAAGAAATTAAGATGAAATTTTGCTCCACCCACCTGTATTGAATGAAGGACACAGATCTCTGGGTCTGTGGAAGGGACATGCTCCACAGTTGGTCGGATGACCCCCTGATAGGTGTGACTGGACGAGGGATCCTGCTCTTAATTTTGCCATCTGCTCCTCTCGCTGAGTCATCTGATTGGTGGGTTTCATCTTCAGATGCAGTGGTTGAGAGTGTCGGGGAGTGCGAGGAGGCAGAGCGAGAGCGAATCAGGTGGGTTTGTTTGCGCTCCAGGACAAGACGAGCCAGCTGTTGTTGTCGGCTTTTGCGTGTTCGCTGCAACTGCTCTTGACTCGTCTGCGATGACTTGTCCGAGCCTGTTTCCTCCTCTGACATAAGCACAGGGATACGGCTCCGCCTCTGTGGGAGTGGCTTTTTGTCAGGGGACTCCTCCTCTGGTGGAGACATATCCTTCTCATCCTCCACCTCTGCATCTTTGTTTTGTTCAAGTGTTTTGTTCAATGCACTCTCTTCCCGCTCCTGTTCCTTTCGCTGTTCTACTTCTGGTGAGACACCTTCTGGTCTGACTTCTAGTTTTACTTCTTTGGAGATTTCTTCTTCCTCAATAACCGTAGCTTCTGCCTGGTCAGGTGACTTTGCTAAAAACAAGGCCTCTGCTTCCTCTCTGTCATTCTTCTTTACTTTTTCTTCAGCTTCACTCTCTTCCTTTTTTCCCTCATCCTCTCCTCTTTCCTTTCGCTCTCGTTCACTGACCCTTTCTCTCTCCTCTTTCTTTCCACCTGCCTCCTCACGCTCAGTAGACATCAGCTCCTCCAGTCCCGGCCGACGGTGTCTTGCTGTCATGACATTGAGATGTGTCGTCTCAGCGATGTGGATGAAAGTGCGTTCCACCTTGGTGAATGGCGGTGAGGAAGAACCACTGGTGATCACAGCTGCAGATGTCATAACAATAGGCCTGGGCTCCGACCTAATGACGGAGGAGAGAGTGCCAGGTTCAGATTCATCCGGCACAGGTCGCTCTCCCTGAGGTGTCAATGCAGCGAGAGTTCCCTGCCCATCTCCAGGTGAAACCTGCCCATTACCAGCAGACACAAGCACCAGTGTGCGTGAGCCCTCTTCCTGGTCATGGTCTCGGTGGGCCGGGGCGAGTAGGGTGGATGCAGCACCCTCTGGACTTCCCTCACTACTCCGAGGGCTTCCATCACTGCCTGAGCCTCCAGTCTTGACAACATCCTCTCTCAGATCATCAAACATCAACACACCAGACACAAAGTCAACTCGCTTCAGACGTGTCTGAGAGGACGAAGGTGAAGGTTCAGCCACTGCAGCCTCCTGTAGGAAGGCAAGAAAAAAAATAGTGAATTAATTAATGATGAAAGAATAGGAGATATTTATATATAGGATTTTTATAGGATATATAAATTTGTTGCTAGGTTTTCAATGAACTTTCAAATAAAAACCAGCACAGCATGGTACCTTTAATATACTACACTATACTAAAGTACATTTATTAAAAGCATATAGACAATTTGATTTAGCTTATGATCTGTTATACATAGTACAATATATATATATATATATATATATATATATATATATACTGCATATATAAAAAAAATCCACTTTTTGAGTCATTTTTGAGATTATTTACTTGTGATTTGGTTGTATACAAGCTTTGCAGGATTGTCTTTTTAGAATGACATACATGGTTAAAAAGGCACAAAAGTCCATTTTACAGTGTAATATTTTCTCTGTTTTTTTTTTCTTTAAACAATTTAGCCCATTTGTGATTTCAAGTGTAGACTCAAAGACAGTGCTCAGCCAACAGTATGTACAGCAGTGGGGACACACAGAGCGATGAGAAAGAGGAATGTGTTAATACAGCAGCATGTTCAGCTATCTGTCCAAAGAGTTACAATTTTACAAAAGCTTAAAATACATGCTTGTACATATTACAATATACAGTCCCTATAGTATTTATTGCACTAGCTATTTCGTGAAAATCTTGCTTTTGAAGGTTGACCCTGATTCACACATGTAATGCTTCTATGAGCAGGTCTGGGATCAGCTGATGAGTAACATTTTTCAGCAATAAAAAGTTCAGCGTATGATATAAATTTTGACTCATAAAATTCATTAAAATTGATTCATAACAAGAAGTAGGTGTTCTCTTCTGTGAGAAGCCACCTACATGGTTTTAGGTTTTTCTCAATACATTATTAAATACATAAAATAATACTTTTGAATGTTGTCCTATACAAACAGATCTGTTGTTGTACACTGCTCAGAGCTCAAGGTTTCATCTGGGGAATTTTGAAAAGCTCAAGTTTGACCCAGTTAGAGACAGAGAATGCGAGAGGTCATGAATGTTGAATTGCATGAAGCTAAAAAGCCATTCAGATTGAATGACCATTAAATTTAGCATAAAATATGGTACTACATGGAACACCATTCAGAAGTAAGGGACAACATTATATACAGTCTTTCAGAAAAGACATTACTGATTTCCTCTAACCTTCTTCAAACTCTCTGAATATGTTAGCTCACATTACATTTACTGGCTCTGGTTAAATCTTCACCAGTTTGGAAACACTACATTTCCTGGATTTTCCTACATTTTCCTTGAAATTTTCCGAATTTAAACATGCCAATAACAAGATATCTGAATTTTGAATGTGATAGAATGTGCATACACTAGTTTTTTTAATTTTGTGGTTAGTAATATTTTAAAGAAATAAAAATTTTGATTTAGCAAGGATGTATAGAATTGATCAAAAGTGACAGAAAATGCATTTTTAATGTAACAAAGGGTTTCTATTTATATGCTGTTTGATTTTAAAAAACAAATCAAAGATCATGGTTTTCAGAAGAAAAAAAATGCATCCAGCTCTTTTCAAAATAATAAAAAATGTAAAGAAAAATCTTGAGGTCTAATCAGAATTATTTCTAAATTATACAAAAGTAATACTGAAAACTAATGTCAACCGAAAATTCAACTTTGCCATCACAGGAATAAATCAGATTTTATAGTATATTCCAATAGAAAAAAATATTACTGCAGTATTGCTGTTTTTCTTGTGTTTTTGATTAAATATCAATAATATCACAAACCCCAAAATTTAGTACTGCAGTGTATGCAATATGAAGAAATCGATTTGCTATTATCTATTATCCTGCAAAAAAAAAAAAAAAAGCTCCATTACAGCTGAGCTTTTGTGTCTCTAAGTATCGTCATTCAGTCTGTGCTCATCTTCTTCTCCATTAGGAAGACATTTGGATCAGCTGTCTCACACAGTTCAGACTACAAACTCTTCTGAACACACACATTACAGTACAATGGTTATTCCAGATAAACAGTGATTGGTGTAAATTGCATTAAAACACCCAAAGCAGCACAGATACCAGGAGCCAACTGCTATGAACACTGAGTACACCAGTATGAAATACTGTATTTTTATATTCATACATTTGTTCACCACCCAGAGTTTGTTGCAGTTGGCCCAGCGAGGCAAATTAAAGTTTAAGAAGAAATTCTGCATCTTCAGCAAGATTCGCATATGCACTGATATCCAGCATTGAGTCATATAGCATTTTTACAGCATTCATTTGAAACATTAATACACCGATAAACAATCAATCATCATTTCCTCCCACAGATATGAATATATCTAAGATCAACTGAGGCTGGAGGACTTTGCAATACAGATAAAGCAAAAATGTAATTGTGTAAATGCTACTTTATGTTTCATAGGAAGTATTTAACACTCTGTCTTAACCAGGCACAACCAGAGGCAGTGTTCTAATTAATTAAATCTATTAAAAATACTTTTTATTAATTTAAATGAAGCTAAAATAAAATACAATGCAAATATTAGACAAGAAACCTAGGTTTAAAAACAGAGAGTTAAGCTGGAATAAAAATAAAGCTAAAACTAACATATTTTAAAAAAGCTTATTCAAAATATTAATAATTACTATAATATGGCATATAAATGCTAAAATAATGTACAGTTTTGTGTGGAGCATAATTTTGGACTAGAAATGTAACCGACAAATTGCTGTATTGTGGCTATAATTAGTTAGCAGAAACAAAGTATCAATTTATTGCGTTATGCCTGGTTATGAGATAATGTGTGATCTAATTTCTATGACAATAATGCTGCACTTCTGCAAAAGCTTATTTATGCATTAATTTAAGTGGCTGACTATTATGACTTTTATACACTTAAGTAGCATGTCAAGTCTATGGCCAGAAACAAAAAACGGAAACATTCATTTGCTGAATGATAAACTATACTTAAGTTCAAATATATGCATATGTGCATCAAACCACTAATGTATGTGTGACAAAACCAAAGGAAGAGGCTCAGTCTTCCTTTCACACACCTATTGCCTTAAGCTCTATTGCACTTCATTTATTTAATATATCTTTATTCCAGAACTCCCTATCTCAACTCCCTATCAGTCAAACGTCTTGACATCGAAGATGTCATGCTTTTGATTTTTTTTTTTGCCCACAGCTTAAGTTCACGTTGAACTTAATTTCATCTAAAGGCAATGTGCATATGTTTCTGTAATACTAATAGTTATGGTGGAAAAATGAAAATCTTTATTTAATATGTTTTTATAGCTAATCTGGAAGACAAATGTAATATCACAATTAATCTCCACGGCCAAAAGTATGTGAACACAAACTAACCGCACATTTATTTTTTTTTTAAACCATGGCCATTCACCTAAAAATGTCTAAGGAGGTTGTATGGCCGTATAACTGATTTTCTGCACCTGTTAGTGAAGGGTGTAGCTGAAACAGCCAATTTTATTTAATAAAAATGTGTCTACATACTTTCAGCAATGCAGAGCATTTACTAAAAGCCTAATACTCACACCTGTCTTTGTTTACTCATTTTCTCTTTTATACAGTGAAAATACTCTCCTTGAAATACCAGAGGATCCAAGCAACTAAATTATTTTACAGGTCCAACCCTGTGAGGATACACACACTGTATGTGGGTAATGTCATGCTTTCTCTCAGCTATGAGGGAAGGCTATAAGAATCTATATAAAGAGATCCATCAGTTGACATTCTGTCATGTTTTCTTAGGAAAGCCATATATCCCGCCTTGTGGCGTTAGACAGATTCTATATGTGCTGAGATCGTATTGATGCGAATAGACTGTGCAAAAAATAGCTTAGCAAGCACTCACTGTCCTTCTAGTGTCCTTTACTAACACGCAGCAGGCGAATGCATACTTTTGAGCATCTGCTGTAGGCCAACATTCATTGTAATGACATTCAACCCTGGAAAACATTTTCACACTATCCAGCCTGCATCACAACTCTCCTCTTACACAGAAGATGACGGAATCTAAGAAGCCTAAGAAACAACATAACAAAAAAAATGATATTCTCGTCACTTTAGTCAAAGTGCCTGTCCCACCAGACACCAGCAGCTCTGCACGAAACATCCTTGATGGAGGTAAAATGTGTTTTTGTCTTTGTCTATTTCTTTTTTTTAGTTTTTTACAAAAACTGTAGTGTACAGTGCCTCTATGAGTTGATACATCATAGTACAGAATTGCTTTGTTTTGGAGAACACAATATAATTTATCTTTCTCCAATCGTCCCAAGTGCTTAAAGGGAAAATTCATCCAAAAATGACAATTCTGTCATCATGTCGTTCCAAAACTGTATGAATTTCTGTGGAACATAAAAGAAGATAATTTGAAGAGCTGTTTTTGGAAATGAAAGTCGGTGTGGTACAAAGCAACAAAAAACAGGAACATTTTTCCCAATACCTTCTGCTGTGTTCCACAAAAATCATAATAACATGAAGTCGAGTGATGACAGAATTAGAATTTTTAGCTATCCCTTTAATTCCAAATATCCAATAAAAAAAACCCTTTAGCTGGAGAGTTTCTCATATCTTGCTTACACACACGTTCACACACACACACACACAAATCTCACAATCACAGACCAAGTTTATTGCCCGTACTAAACTTAGTTTATCTATGGGCACAAAAGTAGGCACCCCTTAATGTCATCACACATGTGTCTGTGTACGCTGATGGTGGGGGGAATCATGTCTTGTTCATAAGTTTGGCCAGCATTTGCTGAATGTGTAGGCGTGGGAGGTTTAGTACTGAATGCCGGGCTCTGGGGTTGCCTGGCATAAGGGGCATGTGTCTGCGATGGGCGTGGCGGTGGGCGGGGCTGCTTTCAGCCGAGCGGCTGCGCTGAATGGCCGCTCCCCCGAGGGCGGGGTCGTGGGGGAAGGGCTCCGTGTCCATGGTAGCGGAGGAAAACACGTACGACGCCAGTCTTCTCAAATGGGCGGGCCTCGGGAATGAGTGATGTGGGTGTGGCCTGTCCTCCTCCAACTGAAAAAGACCAATAAGAGCGGAGGAAAAGAGGAATCAGGCTGAGAAAAAACGTAAACGCGAAGTATTAAAAAAAAAGCGTGTTTTTTGTCTAAGATTGTGTGTGATGCACACACAAAAACATACCAATAAAAAACAGGAGATAAACGAAACATTATATCAAATGGGTGGTACAAACACATAGATGTGCTGTAACTCATTCAGAGGACAAGACCAGCCCACATCTGTCTGAACGCTAAAGACAGGCTTGTTTAAGCCTACGTACGGGTGAATGTATGCTCTATATGTTGTGAAGGAGCCAAAGTGTTCACACAGACCCCTGTATGACCAATGGGCAAACTAAGCTTGGCTGTGAATTGTTGAGCGAGACGCATACACATACACACACACACACAAACACATACAACCACAGAACCCTAAAACGTGCTGCCCAACATGAATGCACATGATTACATAACACACATAATGTACATCAAGGGTGTATACAAAGACTCACATACAAACAACATATGCTAATTATTCTGCAGTACAAGTAATCAGAGCTTATATGCGCCTTTCTTGTACTGGTGATGTCATTATGTAAAAATATTCAGCAGCTAAGAACAAATAGTATATCATGACCTAAACTCACACAGATAATAAAGCACCTAGCAAATGGTGATTTTCAAGGTACCAGAAACTTCTTAATAGATTCTTAATGCATTATGTATCATAAACAACAATACTCTTACTCTGTTTATTAATCTAGCTTTTAAACTATTATTCAATCAATTTGCATTGTAGACCACTGGTGTGTGATATTCTGATAAAATGTGATCAATTATATGTCAAAATAAAACTTTATCTTTTAGAAATCTGTGATGGTTTTAGCTAAAGATCATCAGATATTAAGTGATCAGGATAAGCCATACACACACATGCCCTCACATACACTCTCAGGTGTGCCTTACCGGTCCATCAGGTCCAAACGGCTCCGACTCCCTCCTCCTTGGGCATGTATGAGGCAACGAGTGACAAGGTGAATGGACAGGGCTCGGTCCCGCCCCTTCCTCCTCTGCTACAATCATCATCCCACGTTGTGTTTTGGGTCGTACCACAGCCTCAGCTCCACCTATCCCATGCATATGTCCTCTCCTTCTCCTCTCCTCGTGGTCCTCAAGGGGGCGTAATTCCTCTGGTTCCTCATCCGTGGTGCCTGAAGTGGTGGGCTCTGCCCCAGGATGGAAATCTTTCAACTCTGTTTCTTTATCAATCATTACCCACTCCCTGCTGTCAAAGTCCTCCTCCTCTGCCAGTGGGACTGAGCGGATGAAGGCATTGCTGTGGGCTTCCTGGTCGCCATCTGCAGAGACATCATGGTGGCCACCGGCCAGCCGTTCTGCCTGCCCAGCTTCTAAAGAGAGCATTTGGGCAGGCTGGGAAGAGTACACGTGCCTGGATGGAGAACCCAGTATGTCCAAACGAGAGCTGCCACAAAACACACAAAGGCTAAGACACAGAATCAACTGGACAACAACACGTTTAACTCCTGACTTCAAACTGTAGGAACATTACCATTCAAAAGTATGATACATGGTATGGTACACAAGAGTCGGTACATTTCAAATAAATGCTGTTTTGAAAAATACTAATACTAAAATACTAATACTAAAATACAACCATTTCAACATTGATAACGATAAAAAAATGTTTCTTGAGCACTAAGAAATACTAGAAAGATTTTTGAATTGTGATGAATTTTTTTTATTTAATAATAAAACATTTTAATTAATTTATATATTCATTGTTTATTAAATTAAATATTGTAATTTTGAAAATACTGATAATTACTTCATCATTTTCCTATAACTAGAATTAATGTATAAATTTTTAATTACTAATAATCCCAGTCTGATTAATAGTCCTATGAGCTCATTTATAATTGATTAATTAATTAGTTAATTTAATTAATTAAAGATTAGACATTCATAAATTTCGACAAAAAGAGTTACCTCAAGGTCACCCAACATTACATCCGTTCATTTTAATCTGTTCTGAAAATAAAATGTTTCTTTAACATGCCAAGCTGTTTTGATCTTAAAAATTGCATATGATACCATACTAAGAACAATATGCACTTTCCTTTTCATTAAATTCACAGAAGCATTCCAAAATGCCAGAGCAAAATGTTGTATTACAAAACAAAAACTTTAAATGTTTTCTTATCAGAAAGCCACTTCAACATGCTTTTCTCACTAACAAGACACATGCGGTCAAATGACCTTTAGAAAAGCTAAATGTCAGCCAGAAGAACAGAGCTATACATTTTCAAGCACACACTTCTCACCGTTTATCTGCGGCATCTCCTCTATCCTCTGCAGCAGACAGGCGGTCAGATTCTGGGCTGTTTACTCTCCGGTACCTTGGTGGGCGGGCATGAGCGTCTGCTTCTCCTCCCCTGGCAGGTGAAACAAACCTCTCTCCACCTGCAGGCTCCTCCCCATCCTCTGCTGCTACTTGCGTCTGAAAAGATCAACAGTATTAAACACTCAAAAATCATGTTTTTATACTAATAAGACATTAAAATTTAAGTGAACGATTTGATATAATACATACAAATAATACCTTACTGATGCTGATCCTGAGTTTGTTTCGGTTGAAGTCAGTTTCATCCCACCCTTCACCAGCAGGTGGGGCTGGAGCGGGTTCGCTAGGCCTGCTGGGTATCAAAGCAGGTGGAGCATTCTCTTGGTCACTCAGGTGTTCGTCTTGCAGAACATCATCAGTGTTTTCCCTCGGTAATTCACCAGGAACCGGGGTCACATTCACCATCCTAAAAGAGAGACAATTTAAAGCCATATCAGTATCACATCAGTACTATTTTCAAAGGCCAGAATCTTATCCCACTGTGCAAATGGTCTGATACTGTTGTAAGATCATGTGTACAAATTCTTACCCTACAATGGCAGCGGTTTGCCTTGTGTTTTGTTGTGGTGGCGTGTGTGTGCTGGTAGGGAGAGCTGTATCTGTTCCAGATTTTTCCCAGTCATAAGGCTCATTTTCTGTTATCAATCTCTCTTTCATGCTATTCTCAAATACTGACATTAGCAACTAGACCAGAGAAAGGAAAAAAGAAAATTATTTTCAAAATAGTTGCATAAAATGAAAAAATATATTTATATATACATTTCATACATAATACATCTTAAGTACATGTTTATACTTTATACTTTGTTGTTCATATGTTTAGGTTTTTTTATGCAAAAACAAGGTTTCATTTATATTATTAAAAAAAAAAAAAACAGTAAAGCGGTTATAATGTGACATGTTTGCAATTTCCTGGCTGGTGGAATGATCCTCCCATTGCCCTTACAACCTTCAAACGACTTCTGAAAAACCCATCTCTTTCAACACTATTTGACATCATTAAAAAAATGCCTGTTGTACGGTATTATGAGCACTTCCTAAGTTGTTTTTGCCTCTTTATGACTAATTGCTTATTGTTTTCCCCACCTGTAAGTTGCTTTGGATAAAAGCGTCTGCTAAATGAATAAATGTAAAATGTTAATGTAAAATAGATGTTTTCTGTTTTATTGTGTGGCGACACTACTGTTCTCCGTGTTGCCACAATATTGTTTATTATTAAATGTAGTTTATTCCTGTGACGGCAAAGCTGATTTTTCACCTGCCATTACTTTCTATTTCTTTCTAATTTTCTATTACTATCAGCATGAATCCCAACTCAGGAAGGAGATTGTCAATATTGGGCAAATAACCAAGATAATGGTCAAAGACACAGGACATCATTATCAGTATTACATAGGCAAGATAATTAAAGATTTTGTTGGCTGGATCTCTATCCCCCAGCTCAGGATTAGACTGAAATTTCTGATTAGACCTTTAACCCTGGTTTTCACAAAACTGTCCTCACGTTCACAGAACTGCCACAAAACTGCTTCTTCATGCCTATCCAGGCTTAAAATACACTAAACTGGACTTAAATCACTGAAATGCATAACTGCATGTAATATGTAACCCACACCTTCAATTATCATGTGGCAATCACACAGTTTTATATCCGTGTTTAGTATGGTTTAGCCTCAACCTTCTTGCTTGAAATGTTTCTTCAATTCTTAATCAAATGTATCATATTCATGTTATAGAAATCATGCCCAAAATTATGCTCTGAAAGAGCAGAAAATTCGGACCATGTGACTGATAGGATAACATTGTGGATTCATGATTTGGGAGGAGAAGTATCACCACACCTTGAGCTAGAATGATATTAATTGGTTAAAACAGGATTTTGGGATGTGTCCAAGGATGAGTTTAAAAGCTCAAAACACGCTTAAAATTACGCTCTTAGCCTTGGCTTTTGAAGCCCTTTGAATGCTCTTTGTCACCTTTTGCGTTCTTTAAGGGCTGTTCCACGCACTCCAGCGTGCTTGCTGCTGCTGCCTAGCCACGATGAGAAGAAAACCCATCTAGTCTTTTTACTTTATTTCTGTACTCTCTTTTCTTTCCGTTAGAGTTTGTCAAAGTCAAGTTTTGCCTGCCATGTGTCCAAGTATCCAACTGCACAGCATCAAACTTTAAACGGACTGCGACTCGCTTCTTCTTCAGCCACCGCCCAATCATCGACCTCCCAAGACTCCCACGACAACTGACTTCCAGCCAATCAGCAACCTCTGAAACTCCCTTTCTGCAGCGAGGACCACAAAAGGAATCCCAAAGCACAAAGGCAATGCAAGTACAAACCTCCAGATTGAACTTGACGTCCAATTGATACAAATGTTAACCTCACTGACAAACCAACACAGTCTCACAAGCAATTCGTACATATACGTACAAGGTGCCAAATATGTGCCAATTCGTACTAATTCATACGAACTCACTCGTACGATTTGTCTAAAACCATGTGATGGGTAGGTTTAGGGCGGGATTGTGTTTAGGTCATTCGTACAAATTCGTACGAATTAGCCACCTTGTAAAATATGTACGAATTGCCGTGAGATCAGGGGCCTCATTTATAAAGACTTGCGTAGAAACCATCCTTGATTTTATCTAAGGACTTTTCTGATTTGATCGTAAGAGCGATTCAGAGAAAACAAACGTACACACGAAATCCATGCGTACGCCAGTCATTCGGTTATAAATCACAAAAGATCGTGGAATTGTGTGCAGCTG
>JAUCNO010000279.1:5701187-5715405 GCA_032353835.1 Enteromius viviparus | reverse complement strand
GGGCAGAGCTCGGAGCGAGGCTCGGTCCCGTTCGCCCCCCTTGAAGGTGCGAAGGAAAAGGCGGAGAAGGGGAGGAATGCAAAACTAGATACCGAGAAGAGTGAGACGATGGTATTTATGCCGAGGCGGATAAATGAAATTAGGAATAATTAATCGGCTAGTGGGCGATACTACTAATGCGCGTCAATGGATACCGGCTGTGCTGACACTCAGCGTGCTCTTCCCGAAACTATGTTAAAACCTCCCTTATATTCTGGCATCTGTGGCATTGTTTTTCATAAATACAGGTATTTTAACTTAACATGTTTCTTAAATATCTGCAAACATATTATGGTATTTTTATACTTTAGCAGAATCAACAATTTACATACAGCACCTTTAGGAGCATACTGTACATCATAAATAAACATAATCTAAATCGACAAACAGTACAAGTACTTCAGCCAAATTCCTGTATTTCCTGTAATAAATTGTATGACAAAAATAGAACAGCTGAGTTACTTTAGCTGCTCTAATCAAAGAACATGTTACTTAACATGAAAGATTTCAACTAAATTCTAAACAATTCAGTTCTAGTAGCATGAACTAAGCATATTGATTAATCTGGGCTTAAACATATGATATGAGTAACAAAATAATTAAGTTTAAGCCAGTCACTGATGAGTCAGACTCTGTTTTAAGGACTGCTACTATCCCCATTAAATATTTTTTTACAGTAAACAGCCACAAATCATTTCTAAGGACATCTGCTTAAAGGAGAAATGCTATGAACTGGCCCACAACCAAATGGTTTGGTCGCATTTTGGAGAGAAGCCAGAACAAGTTGATTTGAAAGCATCTGTTGTCATATGTGGACCGTTTTGTCTTGTGCACTGAGCCTGCAAAGGCAACAGACAATTTGGGCATCTTTATTCCACAAACGCAATCCCACCTAAATATAGACACACACTTACCACTTTCCAGCGCTCTTTTACCATGCAGTTGGAGGGCAGGATGTCGACCTGCTCCCCCGCCCCGTTCATGTTTTCGTCGCCTTGGACTCCGGGCCCTACGCACTGCATCGGCTGGCCAGCACTTTACCAAACCCTGCCATTTACCTGCAAGACAGTGTGCAAACAACAACTGCTGAACCTTGCATGTTATAAAAAATAATAGTGCATAGTGGGATTCATAAGAGTTTTCTTTTATAATTGGTATGGTATGAATTGGTATTTGGTAAATTCTTCTTTTGCATGTGCTTGATTAGTTACCCTTAAATACCATGAAATCATGAAAAATATTCCTTACTTATTTTACATAATTTTTCTATGTTTTGTGTTTTCTTAACCTAAACTTTTTGAATATCTCCAGGTTTGAATACAGTTTAAAATTTCAGATTTTCCATCTGAACAAAAATAAGGTTTCCTGGATGCTGCAACAAGAGTAAAATATTTTAACACATCAAAAATGGAGACCCCCTACAAATAATCCACATTCAGGGCAAAACCTCAAACTTCTCAACCCAAGACAAGTGACAAACTGATAAAAAAACAGCATTGTTTCCATGAGAATGAAATATACAATACGGACACCAGAAGGAACAGACATATGTTTCTCTGGAGGTCAGTATCCAGGGCCAGGCTGTTTTCCATAATCAATGATCCCATTTTTAGGTCATACAAGGGCATTAACTATACAAATGTGGCCAAATTGACAGAAATTTCATTCATTTCAACAGACATAAACCATCTTTTAACATATAATACTGAAAATAACCAAAAATCATTGATTGTCTTAAAATTATTCAAAGGAAGTAAAATATCTATTGCCTCTTTGAGATTTCTGTAATGTCTGCAGACTATCAGGTATCCACAAGAGCCGGCCAGAGTCCTTTTCTGTGAGAACTGGACTACACCCTTAAGCATGCTCTCATAATGTTACAGTCACTTTCCAACCTCAGAAAAATGGAAACATAAGAGATTATTTTTCACATGAGTGTCTACATTTGCAGGCTCTGTGTGTGCTTAAGTTAAATCCTTAAAAGATTTCAAACATTTCTGTTTACCATTACAAAGCACAATCACTCTCACCTTCTAAAATGATTTCTTCTCCTAAGGAACGCAATGGGTTATAAGTGGATCTTATTAATAAAACTGATGAAACACATTAAAATACTCTCGCCTTAACACTTCTGTCACCTTTGAGAGAGCTGATGCAGAGACACATTTAGACATTTCAGGAGATTGCAGGGAATACCTCCTCTGATTCGGGACTGCCTAAGAAGGCATCTCAGCATCCATAATTATGCCATAAACTGTCAGGGCTAATTTTTCCCCATATTTTAAAATACAGTACACAATATTGTATCTAATTGCTAAAAATCTGTGCAAAGTAAAAGAAAAATGCTTTATATTTATATATATAAAAAAATATATTACAATGCTTCTTGAATCTGCTTTGCTCTGTTCTCATGCATTTTTAAAAGTTTGAAATTAATGTCCAAAATAACCAGATTTTTCACACTTCACATCAACAAACCTCAACATATCCTCTACAAACTTAGGGGGTAATGTACAGTAAAAACTATTGATGCCATTTTGGTGACTGCATTTTACTAACCTAATCACTAAAGCATATATTGTCTATAGTGAACAACGAACTAATCAAGTAATAAACAAGCTAAATAAAATGTTAATATAAAAAAATACATTTTTAAAATAAATTTCAAACTTTGACAAATTACAAATAAACAAATGACTCATACTTTTCACTAATAAAAAATGTAATTGTACATGTATTTGTTACTTTAAGAAAATAAAATGTTTATGTAATAGCCTATACATTTCCCAGGTATGTAAGGTAGAAAGTACAGCTAGTATTTATTTTCACAAAACATGTTTTAAAGTACAATCACACGACTGTCTAATAAACCTTAAGAGCAGTCGCTAACGAATAAACCCCAGTCGCATCTTGCAGCAGGCTCTTCACCTGTTTGCATAGGAAAACTCGTACACTTTAACAAAATGATAATAAGACATAAAGCATTTGCTGAGAGCACTTCATTATTCTGACATAACTAAATGTCAGGATCTCAGGACTGCGTGGGTTCAGCCTCCTGACATCTTCAGCTTTCTCCGCAGTGCCAAAAGGACCCGTCTGAACGGACCCCACCCAAACACGCTCTGCTCCAATGAGCATCCCTGAAGACTAAGCACCGCCCCTAAACCATCATTTGATCACCTCCATTGGGGCAATGCCTAACAATCAGCAGAACATTCCCCTGCTCGAGCCGGGAGCGAAATGCACTTTGGGATATGTGGTTCTTCAATGAGACAATAGACATAAACGGCATTGGACATTGTCACCTCTGAAAAACTACAACTCCCACTAATAGGCCATGCGAGTTGTTGACGTACACCTGCATTATGTGGTATGTAATGTAAATTATTCATGATTTTCCTTAAGCATAAATAATATATATATAGAATGGGCGAGTTTCTATTTTTGACTCAGGCCCAAGTGCCTTAATAGTTTGTCAAGACCGTGACGAATTTTGTTTTCGCGTGCACGCGCATCTTCCATGGAAGTCTGCGGCTCGCGCCAGCTCAGCATCACTATTGACAAGGTGCCAGCATACACGGGACAAGCGGATTGCTACAGCAGCGCTTTGTTCAAAAAAATATCTTGGCGAACAAAAACAATTACTAACCTGTTCTTCTGTCGACGGAGTAAAATCTCAAAGTGAGAGTTTAAGGAGAGCCGCATAATTCCGTTGACGCGACCGCTGCGCCTTTTCCCCTTGTTGATGCTGCACCATTTCCAGCCTCTTCTGCTCCTCCGCTCCTGCACTGATTCAGCATCGCTCGGATACTCCCACTATGCACCGCGCACATGCGTGACAGAGGACGGTTGTTGCGTAGCAACCTGAAAGGCGTGAATCCCCCTCATCTGCAGACTTAAGCCATTGAGGAAATTCCTTAAGAAACGTCCTATTAATAAACTACTCATAAACAAGTCGAAGAATCTACAGTTGTTAAAGAATAAATACATTATTTTGAAATGATGTTAGTTGATGTACAGCACCTTCTTGTTAAAAAAACATTTTGCCTTAATAATGGCCTTTAGATTAAAAAAAAATAACAAAAGGGCTATAAAAATGAGTCTGTGAGTGAGAAAAATTAGTTTTTTGACTGATTGCGTCTTGAATAGGAAGAGAAAAACAAATGTGGTCTTTGCTTTGTCGTTCTGCCTGAAATCATCAGGTAATGCTTCAACATCTAACTGATCTCAAAACAAATTAAATAATGAAACATAATATTAAACCATCTTGTAAAGATTTTTGTTTTGTTATATATAACATTTTCCATTAACTGTTCAGAAACGTTTTGATGGCGTTACAGTTGTTAAACAAACGTCTATCATCATTATCACATACATTATATTCAGTATTTTAATGTATTTTTGAGTTGAGACATTACAAAGTACACAAAGGATGAAGCCAATGTTGATCCAGGGACATCTTGCACTTGGTAAAATCACTCTCACCGTAGAGAATAATGCGTTTTGTTTTATAAAGTCTATTGATAACATTTTTTGAAGAGTCTTTCACGTTTTATTTTACAACATAAATGGAGCGCAGTCGTACCTGAAACACGAGTTTTGCAGCAGCTCAACAAGTTTCTAAACAAGGTCCACGGCTGTCAAAGAAAAAAAGGAAATTAATGTGATAAACAAACGTGGTAGATGTAGTCTTTATTCAGTTGGCATACAAATTGGCGTCACGGCGGCGCAGTCGGTTACGCCCAAGTCACGTGCTGCAGCGACTTCTATTCTCGCGCTCGTGGCTCCTCCAGGAGCGACTCGCGAGCTGTAGCCGAACGGAGGTTAACATGGCCGATGTGTCTGAGAGGACGTTACAGGTCGCTATAGTCGTTTCGTTTGCGGCTGGTTTTGTCGCCGGCTGGCAGGCAAACAGGATGAGAAGAAGATTCTTGGACTGGCGGAAAAAGAGGTTACAGGACAAGCTCGCAGAAACACAGAAGAAGCTAGACCTTTCATGACACATACAAAACAACATCAT
Organism: Enteromius viviparus; assembly: GCA_032353835.1. NCBI lineage: Eukaryota > Metazoa > Chordata > Actinopteri > Cypriniformes > Cyprinidae > Enteromius > Enteromius viviparus. The sequence goes on along the minus strand of JAUCNO010000279.1, from coordinate 5,710,346 downwards.
GTAACCGACCTGGTGAGATATATGTCTTTCATAATGTCATTATTTTACTTGCAGTAGCCTAACGTTAAATGGCTTTGGTTTGACGCTATAACCAGTCTAACAGCTCTTTCACTTTCTAGTGCCTCGGTCGTCAAAGCCTGATATAGTATTCCTGGTTTACAAACAGATCGAGGAGTCTGTAACAGCACCTCTCCAGCCCTCAGCAGGATCAAGCTTTCAACCTTGGATCAAAGACACAGTCTACAGGCTGGAGCAAACCAATACAACTTTTTTAAGGACTTGAAAAGCTTAGAAGAATGTTGTTATAAGATTTTTTTTCTCCCATGTTTGTTCAAGCCATAAATCATGTTACCATGTCTGTGATTTTAATTTGTCGCTATCATTTGCAATAAATGAATTATTTTATTAACCGTTGACTCATTAATCTAAAAATTGTGCTTTTGTTACAACAAAAGTAAGCTATGAACAACAGTGTGTATGTCTTATTCTTTAACTGAAACTCAAATCAGGAAATGTGGTTCTATATTTTAATGCACATAAAAGTTTCCATGACTTTTCCACAGGCTTATAAGATTTCTTTAGAACTGGAATTCACAGATTCGTGTATTTAAATGTGGATCTCAAAAGAAACTGGGAATATGTAATTTATGGTGATATGACTCTGTATGCATTTTTATTTGCTTAATAGCACTTTTCCAAGAAACCTGTTTTACCAGATTCAGTTCACAGCCCAAAACAGGAATTAATTGGCTTTCTGTCATAACAAAACCGCACTGCAAGACTCTGAATCTTATATAAGATATGTCATATATATACAACATCATAACGACAACCAAAATCATGGTTCACAACCTCACAGATGCATTGTCATAGCTCAGCCTGCGTCCCAATGAGCATACTATCCATCCTAAATACTATGTGATATTAATCATTTCCGTACCATTCAGAGCAGATGGATAGTATGCACATGGGGGCGGAGGGTTTGACTGCACTTCTATGCGCTCTCGACTCGCGCGTAGTGATGATGTAATAACAGCGTCGCGTAAAAAGTATCTTAGCAACATTGTTCGGAGCGTCTGTCATGGCGCCTCCGATGCTTTCTGTTTTACTAAATCTGAGCACGTTTGGGAGGTTTCATCAAATCACACATTCAAAATACCGTGCATGACCGTGTTTTGTTTTGAAATAGACAATGCCTCCGAAAAGGAGAGGACCTCTTCAGACGGTCCAAAGAGAAACGGATGACATCAAGAGAAAGGTTGATTAAATGAAATATTTGTTCTTTTGCTGACGCGAACTGGATTGTGTTCGTTATTTAACCTCTGCTTACTGACATCTATCCTGAAGGTGGACGCTTTGGTGCAGCATGCTGCTAAACCAGATCCGTCAGACAGGACAGAGACCCTGAAGAGGTAAAGTCTTTTCTCTGTTTTGTTTTTAAACGTCTCTTCAAGAAGCGCATAGTTTCTGTGTTTTGGGTATTTTTTGTGATTTGTAATGGTGTTATGTAATGGTGCATTTCAGGTGCAAAGAGTTACAGCACGCACTGGAGGAAATTATGAAGACCCTGAATAAATTATCTAAAGTAATGTTTATGATACAATTTATGTTGGCATATACAGTATATATATATATATATATATATATATATGGATATATTATATATAATTTATTATAAAATGTGTATGTATATTTCTCTCTCTCTCTCTCTCTCTCTCTTTTCTGGTGAACGATTACTGAACCTTATACAATGTATCATAATCAGATCCTGCTGATTATGCTGAACTCTATGTGTGCAGGCAGATGAGCTGGCTCCAGTGGGGAATTATGACCAGTGTAAGAGGGAAGAAGAGAAGCGTTTGTTGACTTTACATGAGCGTCTACAGTCTCTGGCTCTTCAGCTGCACCCTCATGATGAGTAAATACCTGGATCCATTTCTCACCTGACCAGCACATATCCCAGAGATTTGATTATTCATTCATTCAAAACAAACCATTTTTAGATCAATATGAAATCTTTTATATATTATTTATATAAAATTTAAACATTTAATACCATTGTTTTTTTCGTGGCTATGTAGAACAGCTAGACCTAGTTGGTCCCAGAAAGATCAGGAGAGCGAAGAGGAAAGTAGTGATGAAGAAGATGAGAGCTCTGAGGATGAAGATGCTGAAGAAGAAGTACAGGACGATATTGAGGATGATGATAATGCTGAAAGTTGTGATGAGGATATTGGTCAAACTGCCACAGGGCAGGAATCCATCTCCTACATTGCTCTCAGTGCGTTTACGGGAGAGGAAGAAGGGGACCTCAGCATCCAGGTAAATGTTTAACATTTTATTTAGGTATTGAATAATTGAGTCCAGGATATTTTTTTGCACCAAGCAATTTGTCTTTTTGTGTTGTTTCAGAAAGGAGAGGTTTTGAGAGTTCTCTCTAAAAATAAGGATGGATGGTGGCTGGCTCAAAATACAAAAGGCCAGAAGGGCCTGGTGCCCAAAACCTTCCTGAAGGTGCGTATAATATCACAGGCAGTGAATGCGTTTACATGCACAATGTAAACTTTTAAGAATTTTTATATGTGAATTTGGACATAGAGATTGGAGGAATTTAATCTAATTTTAAGATTTGGTTTAATAATGTTATACAGTACTATTGTTTTGATTGACATTATGCATTTAGGGACTGGTGTAGGTTGTGCACTTTTATATATATATATATACACAAATTAAACTCTTGAATGAACAAAATAAAAAAAAGACTAAGCAATTAATTGAATTCACAGATTAATTGCACCTGTAAATGTATCCTAATGTCTTCTCCACAGGATAGTGAGAGAGGGAATGAGAATGAGGATGATGGGGAGAGTGAAGAGGAAGAGGAGAATCCTGACATAAAGTCCAGGTGATATTTCCTCTCTCTCCACTAGATGGGAGCATTGTTTTCATATTTTGTTGTTTGTAATGTTGCTTTCAATTTCTGAAGTTGACAATGATCAAATACTGTCTCTTGTCTTAGTAGCAAAGAATCCAATTGGAACACAGTGCGTAAGGCTGTTACTGAGGTAAATTCTATTTAGATAATTACACCCTTAAAGGGGTACTTCACTCAAAAATGAAAATTTTGCCATCATTTACATCATCATCATTTTCATAAAAATATCTGTCTATATCCATCATTACCAACATTTTTCAAAAGAAGAAAGAAACTCATACAGGATGAAACAATTTGTAAATGATGACAGAATTAAAATTTTTGGGCTCAATTATTCCTTTAATAATCAAAACACTAACACACATTACCATAACTTTCTAACTTCACGTACTGAAATGCGCTTGTGTGTTGTTTCTGCAGATAGATGCTACTGATGTGCTTTCAGCGATGGGTGCCATCCCTCCAGGCTTCAGACCGTCCACTCTCTCTAGACTCCAAGAAGAAGGTCACTTCCCGTATCTTTCTTTTTCAAAACCTATAGATAAAATGCTATTTTAAGTCTTTAAAGAGCCTAAAGTTACCTAAATCCAGTTTATTTGATTCACATTATGAATTCAGATTTTATAACCATATATTACAGTGGTATCATATGAATATCTTTTGTGTGTGCATGTTTGTTTTTGTGCCAAGTAGGGAGATCTTATAGAGCAAGTCACTTCATTCAGCCCAAGCTTAGCCAGTCACAGCTCTCCTTCAAAGATCTTCATATGGACCCAGACACAGGCAAGGTACCTAACTGCAAAGAACACACTACTTACATTTACTAAGATAATCTATAGAAATAAATTTTAATACGGAAACTGTGATGCTTTAATTCAGCAAGTATGCATTAAATAATGTAAACAAATTTTTTTTTAACATTTATAATGATAAGAACCATAATTGATTACCAAAAGTAAAAGAGCAACAATTCAGTATATTAAAATGATTTGTGAAGAATCATGTGACACTGAAGACAACTGTAATGGCCGCTGAAAACGTAACTTTGCCAAGACGTAGTTTATTTTAAAAGTTATTAAAATAAAAAATGGTTATTTTAAATTGATATAATATTCTAATAAATCCAGCCTCTGTGAACATAAGATGTTTCTTAAAAAAAAAACAATTATTTGAAACATTTGACCAGTATTATATAGAGAAAGAAAGAATGTGTGTGTGTGTATTTCCCAGGTTCATGGCCGGCCATCTAGAGTGAGTTTAACCCTGACCCTGTGGAGCTGTCGAATGATCCCATCCCCCGGGGTTGGGTTACAGGTGCTCAGCAGGCACGTTAGGTTCTGTGCATTTAATGGGACCCAGGTAACACACACACATACTGCTACACCTACAAGAACAATGATTGCCCCTTTATGAGCTTAAGAAAGAACGATTTGCATACAAATGTTTTGTGGAATGCTTGAGTAATGATTCCTGATTTGATTCTGAAATTAAGTGTTGCTCATGTGAAAGAGTAATCAGTGTGGAACCGTTTGAAACCTAAAGCAAATAACAAAGCATCATGGTATTAACAGCTGGGGTGCTAGAATCAATACAGGTGCAATCCAAAAGCATGAGTGTAAAATACTACACCATACTTGAGTCTTGAGTGTCAACACTTTTATATTTGTCTTTCACAACTCTGGATTTTTTTCTGCACACTGTGGACTTTATTTACTTTTCGGAATTTTATATTTAGGAGAGAACCTGTTTCAGTGCATGTGTATACATAGTAAGTGGAATATTTTGGTGTAATGGCCAGCGTTCATTGTGTTCACAGTTTCTGATTGAGTCACTTGTAAACGGCAGAATAATTATAACGCATTCAAAAATCTTTTGTCTTCCCAACTGTGAGACACAAATGCAGTGTACATAATACCATTGTTTCTCTCAGTCATTGTTCCACCTTTTAAGTTTACTTAAAAATTTTCCCTGTCAGGTTTTGAGTAACATTCACACTGTCAGAGCCACTTACAACTCCAAGAGCCCAAAGACCTGGAGCTTTTCTCCACGGGTAAGAATGAGATACAGTAAAACCTGGAAATCTGGGATTTGGAGTCAATTTAAACCTAGAAATAAAGTTTTTGGAAACAAAGAAATGTTTTAATTTAAAATGAATATAAAGATTATTTTAGATAGTAAGATAAATATGTACTATGTACTATAGATAAACTGTTTATTTCCCTGTTTGTGTGTTTGAGATGACTGGGATGCTGCCCTGTCTACTGGATGGAGACTGTTTCCTGCGTTGTGACTCTGAGACTCCTGATCTTGGAATTCTATTTGAATTGGGTGTAACCTACATAAGAAACGTAGGCTCTTCATTGACTTCCTTTGTATTTCTCAATATATCTTCTTTCATGTTCCACAAAAGTAGTTTTGGAACAACAGTAAATGATGTGGTAAATTGTAATTTGTAATTAAAATATCTCTTTTCTGATGGACTGAAGTGGTGTGACTATCAACAAGGTCTTCTTCCATCTTTTGAATTTGCTATTGTAAATCAAAATGATCTCAGTATAATGCAAAATCCAACTTGTGCAAGAGTAACAGGGTTCTTTGGTAAGAATATTTGTACTCTCTTTCAGTCCACAGGGGAGAGAGGAGACCTCAGCTGTGGCTGGGCGTTCCTTAAACTGTTTGATGAAAGTGGAGGCCCCATTGCTCTACGGTACACACTAATTCCCTTATTAGAATATGACAGATGCATAGCTTTTTTCCTTACATACAAATTATATGCATGTGAGTGCAGGACACAAGAGCTTACTGTCCATGGTGGCACACCATTTGAGAAAGACACTGATATGGATACCACATCTACCAAAAGAGGTAGCAACATTCTCCTACAAATATACAGACACAAATATATATACACAAGCTGATCAGTACTGTCCTGTCCTCAGGATATCCTACCGGTGTGTTTCAGCAGATGTTGATGTCCAGGAAGATCCCTAAACTTGTTGTTAAGCTTAAATCAGTAAACACACGCAGCAGAGAGCTTCTGAAGTAAGACTGCCTACATATAATTGTATTCCTGTGCTGGAAAAGCTGAAATTGTCATTGTTCCCGTATTTTAGTGCCTCATGATTTTTCAGAAATAATTCTAATATGCTGATGTGTTGCTTAAAAAATATTTTGTATCATTCTCAAAGTTATTCTTAAACAGTTATGCTGCTAAATATTAATTTCTTTACACAGTTTTAAACATTTTTTTAGATTTTCTTCATCAGCTTATAGCTCCACAGTGTTATTTATTTATTTATTTCAGTAAGTATTCATGAAAAAGTGAATATTTTTACTATTTTTTCCCCCTAAATGTTTAAGTCTTCTGCCAGACACTATAGTTGGAAGTCTGTCCACATTACATCTCCTGGCAACATACAGGCAAATACTCTCTGATGCTCTTTTATTGGACAGAGTCACCATGTATAATGCAGGTAACACACACACACACACACACACACTTCATTAGAGCTTCTTATTAGTTTTGTCTTTGTGCTTGGTTTGTATCTAATGTGTATGTTTCTGTCACAGCACAACACTGTAGTTTCTTTGTATATAGAAAACAAATATAAGTGAAATTGTAAAAGTGAATGTAAATAGCTTGTTTCTGTCTTCTACCTAGACCTGATCTGCAGCTCGGTTCTAGCATCCTTCCCTGATGTTCTAGATCAGCCAGACCTGATGGATGCATTTAGGGTGAGACTGGTCAGTTAAACACACACTTTTACTTGCCGTGTTCTCGTTTAGTAAATACTATTTTTGTTTCCATATATAAAAAATAAGTGTAGTTACTACCCTGTATCTGAACCCTACCTTTAAAAACAAAAAAAGAATTTTAGAATTTATTAAAGATTGTAATGTTATTAAATATTATTATTATTAAATATAACTTTATTTTTTAAATATTTGATTTTGAAATGAATTCTTAATTAATTTAACTATGAACTATTAAAAATTACTATTAACTAAATTACTGTTGAAATATTTTAATTGATTTACAAGTAGAACATAGAAAAAGAAGGGTTTTATTTAAATTAACTCCTTGGGACAAAAATATACCATCATATGCATGGGGTATAATGTCATAAATGAGGTAGATGTTGTTAAAAGTACTAAACATTTTGGTTCTTTTTGTGATTTTAAAGAAATCTTGGACCGAATCAGAGAGTAACCTGAGAAGATCTGATAAGGTATACAGTGTGTGTGAGCAATACATAATGCCACAGCATTGCTTTAATGTATTTATTTATGCTTTTTACATGCACCTTGTGTTTTGTGTATTTCAGCGGGATGTTAACGTGTTAAAGCAGATGTTTGTGAGTGTTTACATGGGCAGCGTGTTTCCAATGTTGTACTCCGGGGAGATGCCTGCTCCCTGCTGGGCAGATGAGGAAGTGGAATCTCAACGTGCTCGTATTATCTACAGCCCTTCCCAAAAGACCTCAGTGGAAACTCTGCTTTCCTCTCAATGTTCACATCAAGCCTTTGACATCACACAGGTCACCTATGACCTCATCAGCAGTGCCCAGCATTGATCAATAACGTATCACATGGGCTTCCAAAAGTGTTTTTTTTTTTTTGTAGTCTTTTCTTTAAATATTACACATATGAATAAAACTGTTTAATCTATCATACCCTGCTCAGAAAGCCTTTTTACAATTATGCTAATATGGAAACCATGCCACACTGTGCATACAGTTTTCTTCCATGTTTTTGTAAAGCATCCCATGCTCGCCCGTACCTTAAATAATGGTCTATTTTTAAGTACCACACCTCCTGAATACAACTCCTCCCTCTTTCTTTCTCTCGTTAATTTTCTCACACAAACTCATAACTACGTGGTTTAAGTACACACCTCTCTATCTTTAACACAAGCCTCTTATTTAAACATATTCCACTCCTTTAAAGCATGTTGTTCACTTAGAAACCTGTTCCCATTCTTTCCTAGTCTGACACACAGCCTCACCCAGCCATCCCGAGGTGTGGTGTCAGGTGCTTTTAAAGAATCAGCATTAATTACTTACTCTAAAGACTGATGTAAAGAGGTGTGAATACATGCTGAATGATTAGTCCTCATATTATATAAGTTAGCTGCTCACCCATAATATTTTTCTGTGCTGTAATCAGTGTATTATGAATCACAAGTAGTGCAGCAACCAGTAGACACTGGGTGGATATGTCCCTCAATATCCAAATCAATACGGCTAATAATCTAAACTACAGTCAAGCCACTAACAAATAGCTTACTACATTGAAGCTCTTCAAGAGACCTTAAATATTTTTTTAAAGGAGATTATGCTGACCTTTCAGATATTTTTTTGTTTAAATTCTAAGGCCTCATCACACTGTATTGTGAAGAAAGCAATCTCAGTAAGCACTGCAACAAGCTCTGAATTTTTCAAGACAAATATTTTATATTCATTCAGAGTTTGCACTTCCTCATAACAATAATAATAAATAGTAAGCATATTTGGCGTGCTGTCCGGGGGGCGAGCCGGGAGGACGGCGGACTTTCCAAGCCCTAGTGATTGGCATCCGGCTCAGACCCTGCGTGCCCCCCGGTGAAGGAACGCGCAAGAAGGGGTGGAGGAGGGATGCACAAAATACGAGATGCGAAAGGGAAGGAAATGGGTTTATTTATAGTGTGTAGGATGGATCTGATTGGGCAGGTGAGATGAGAAGCTTCATTAGATAACGCGGTGCCAGCCACGGTTGATTCCTACACGCTCCTCCCGAAACAATTTTTATTTACAAAACATCACTTATTGATAAAAATAGTTCAGTTTAACTGAGCTATAAAGTTTACTCAGTATTCATGTGGGGTATTTTAGTGTGATTAGCTTAGTGACATGCTAATATAGTTGTGCCTTAAAGGAACAGTTCACCCCAAAAAGAAAGAGTTATTTACGTACACTTATGTCATGCTAGCATAATTTTCTTTTTTCTATGGAACATTTTTCAAAATATATTATTATAATAGATATACACCAGGATAAAACAAACATTTATGTGATATATTTTCTGTTACATTTCATGCATACAATCTTTAACTGAAAATTGTGAATAGAAAAAATGGTAATATTATATTAATTAATAATGCTAAAACAGTGTGTCAAGTCAAGTCACTTTTATTTATATAGCGCTTTTAACAATACAGATTGTAGCAAAGCACTGAACATTATCAA
>JAUCNO010000279.1:5682892-5694089 GCA_032353835.1 Enteromius viviparus | reverse complement strand
TTCAGTTAGGGGGAAAAAAGGAGTTTTCCCCATAGCGTCTAGCAAGACGCAGTACGAGTGAAATGTCGAAAGGGAACACACCTCCTACTTTAACAAATTATTTTAAGCAACCAGCACTGGGATTTTTGAGGAGGTGCTTAGTATGAAGCTAGGAGAAGAGATATGTTTGCAGTGCTTATGTATGGCCAAATAATAAGTACTCTGCTATAGACTACTGCTAGATCTTTTTAAAACAATTTTTATATAAAGACTTTGAAGTGAAATTCTGATCTGATCCGATGCCCTTGAATTTGAGCTTTGTTTGAGATGTAAAAACAAACTCAAATATTATACTGAAATTGTGTATGTCTACTAATCTGAAATTAGCCTTTTAAAAATAAAACCATTTGATATACATTATAATCTCTGTCCATTATTTGACTGCATCAACATACAGGTATATACTGTAGGGTATGTCAGAAACTGAGACTAGACTATATTTCACAAGAATCCTACAAGTAATAACCTACTAATTAATGGACCCTCCCAGTATTTTATACATGTTTGTTTAAAGGTATGATGTCACATTATTCATTGTCCTTGAAGAGAGTGAAGCGAGAGACACTCCTTCTCCTTATCAACTGTTTATACCTTCAATGTTGCCACAGCCCAACTGTTTTGTCCCAAACTTCATCACTGCATCTTCCCCTCCACAAACACTTGGTCAGTCAAGTGTGTTTGCAAACACCTGAGGTTACTGACCTGTTCAATAATACTCAGCCGGTCCTGTTGCCACACTGCACCCATATAAACAAAGCCCGCGTTTCTCAACCTCGCATCCCGCTCAGTGAAAATAGAGTGGCCCGTTGCTCTCCTCACAGAGGGTGTGTCCATACGGAAGTTTAGTAATGGAAGAGCAGGTTTTTCTGGTCTGCAGTGGACATTGAAAAGACGCGCCCGTGGCTCCGTTACTCCATTCATTCTTCTGGAGGATAGCGGGAGCGCGACCATGGCAGCGGTCACACAGCAGATGTCGAGTCTGCCCAGCGGACTCCGGGTCTGTTCCACCATACCGGACATCCTCTACCTGCCAGAGCTGGTGCGTTAACGCAATATCTAATGCTCAGAAATGGCCATGGTTTATTATAGTCTTATCCGGTTATTGTAAAATATCAGATAGCCTATTTTGGACACTTAAACAGTGTAAGACGCTTTTATAATATTTTCTTTGCTTCGTCCATTTTTTCTTAACCATTTTCAGATTACTTTTTTATATAAAGTACAAATTTAAAATGGAAAATAGAAATAGATAAAATCATTTTATTTTATTTTTTCACCTTTATGTCTTGTAGGCTAGTACAATTTGACGGACAAGGTTATTGTTAGACTATTTTAATAGGCTAGATAATGTAGTTTTGGTGTAAATATTTATAGCTATATTTCAAAGAAAATATGGTACGTTACATGTTTTCAAAACAGTATGTGTCCTATTGGTGGTTCCGACTAATTTAGTTGTATTTATTAAATAAGAAATTGTGACGGACGGTTGAAGTTTTATTATATTATTTTTATATAGACCTGTATTTTTTCTATTTTGGATGTAACTGTGAGTTTCTATTGACGAGAGGTCTCAGTCCAGCACCTCCACAAACATTAGACAGCAAGGTTAACGAGGGACACATACAGTTCACCCGCATATCCTATACCCTTGAATTAACCTGTAATGCTGGGTCAAAGAATACTGGTTGAAAGAAAGAGTTTGTTTTGTGGTTCCTTGTCTGAGCTCAGTATAGGAGCTTTGAAGGGCATGAATGTGAGCTCAGGTCATGTATCAGTCATTGAAATGAAAGGCGAGATGAGTCTGTGTGTGTTAGGAGGATTAGTGGAACAGACAGAGAAAACAGAAGACTGCGTGCTTTTTATCAAGTTCTCTGACTGTCTTGTTCTAGCACGGCTATTAGATTTAATACATTTAAAAACATGCATGTGATAATAAAATGCCTCTATAAACACTCCTGGTCTTTTAACTCTGTCAGAAAAAAAAGTAAGAGTAGCTGCACATTTTTGAGTGCACGACGGTTTTATGAATTGTTTTCTTTTCTGGTTTATGCAAATATCATGACCTTTTAATGAAATAGTGCCCGGTTGTTTCTATTTGATTCTTGTAAGCGTAAAATAATCCACAGGTGTGTAAGAGAGAAATGCATGAATAATGTGTTATCGTAAGAGGAGAGTATTGTCGCATTGCATACTGTGTAGCTTTGTCTCTGTGTTCAGAGATAATGCACAGTAGCCTGTCGTGATCATGCCTAAACATTATTAATTTATTTTTAAAAAAGCGTTATTTATAATCACTTGTTTGTTTGTTATTAAAATATGTCTGTAACTTGACATATGGACATACACATTTTTTATAATCTACATTATCTTATAATTTACGCTTTAAAAAACACAATCCCCCAAAAATAGTATTATATATTACAGCTTACTGTATTATTACTGTATGGCCAGTCGCTGCACCAGCGGTGTACTTGAGGACGACATCAAGAAACACTGAATGGCAGCTCCTGACCAATCAGAATCGAGTATTCCAGAGATCTGTGTAATAAATTAGTAGGGATATATTCTTTTTATTTATTGTTGATAATATATAAATAAATAAAAAATAAATATAGCGATAAATAACAACAAATAACATCCTCTGGTTACCTGAAACGTATAAGTCCCACCCATTTCAAGTAGCCTGGCAGTTTTTGTGCTGGTCTGATGAGCTGTAATTATCAGGCAAGGTTTGAACCTTGTACAGACAGTTTATGTGGAGCACGTTTATCATTAACAGGTGTGTTAATAAGAACGAATACATTAAACTACTAATTATCTAAATTCAAAGCTCTAGTCTGGTTGTGGTTGCTTGCACTATGGGTATGCATAAATTGCTATAATGAATTTGCATGTGTGTGTTTGTTTGACCTACAGGTGTTTGGAGGGCTGGTATGGATCCTGGTGGCGTCTACACTTGTGACACCGCCAAACCCTCTAGGATGGGTGATGTTCGTATCAGTCTTCTGCTTTGTGATGACTTTCCTCTGGCTCATTTTGTTCGCCTGCGGAGTGCACAAAAACAGCAGCGCCTGGGCTACAGCGGTGAGCAGAGTGCAGCCTAGCCTATAGTGTATAGATTTACCTCTATAATAATTTAAATGCCTAAAATGAAAATGTATTATGACATGCCTATATTATAATATAGATTTAAAATGTGAACTGGCTTTGATGATGTCTTCTGTGTACAGGATTTTATTTATCACCTGATTGCAGTTACATTCTATTTGAGCGCATCAGTGATCCTGGCCTTTGTGACAATCTCCCTCAGCGATAGTATATCTGGATTATTTTTTAATGAAAAGTACTATCGAATTGACATTGCAGCTGTGGTAAGCACAAAATTCAGATTTTATTGGTATCTGTTGTGCTATTTTTGCCATCATCTAATGCTCACTCAAAGGCAAATCTTGATAAAAAATGCAATAATATATATATATAGCCTATTATTTAATAATATTTAGCAAATTAACAATTCATTTACATTTTTGAAAGCTATTTTAAGTTCAAGTGTTTGGCTGAATTGTTTCCCCTTTCTCTCTCCCTCAGGTGTTCTCGTTTGTTACCACATTACTTTACTTCGTTCACTGCATCCTTTCAGCTGTGCGGTGGAAATCCTTCTAATCAAATAAACTGAGCAAAAGGAAATCAATTTGACACAAATTGTTAAATAAATTGAAAATAAACACTGGAAAACCACAGATATTTAAACTTGAATGTCAAGAGCCAGTCCTAAGCGCTCTCTACACAGAAAAATACAACAATCAAGATGGAATAATAATTTCAGCCTTATTACTTTTTTTAATGATGATGCATTCTTATATATTTGGGAAAAGGGAAACTTTTTGAAATGCTATCTGTACTAGTACAATGACACTTAATGTAGATGTGAATGAAGAAACAATGTGGGTTTTGTATACTTGTACCTTTGTAACTGATAAATACATTTTTGTATATTTAGTTAACACACAATGAACAGCATATTATTTTAATAAAAGATTATGAACTTTATAAAAAATTGCCATAAAGTAAAAATAAATAATAAAAATTATTTTACATTCCAATCTACTCATATTAAAATTTTATAAAATGTGTGTACACTAAACAATGTTACATATAAAGTGGTAATATACTAAAAGTGTTGCTTTTCCATGAGCTAGATTTTTTTCTTTACATTTTTTTTTCCATTTAGTATTTCATCTAGATTTCATCTAGCATTTGACTTCAGTGTGAGCTGTGCGTCATATATAGCTGCACAACTCATGACAAACACTTTTGGTCACAACATCTCACTGAAATTAAGCTACTGTGACTTTAAATTTACAGCGCAATTAATGAGCTGACACTGAGAGTGGGTTTATTGTAGATTTATTGGTGCTCATGCATTTTGTAAGTAAGTGTCTTTATACATTTACTTCCATACTCCTTATTCACAGACTAGTGACTAGTGACTAGACCCATTTCTGGGGATTTGTAGCACATCAGGACCTTTACTGTGTGGTGAAATGGTAGTACAGCAGCATAGTTCCAATTCAAGCATGTGCCTCCCCAGCAAACACTTATCAGTTCTGCACTAGACAATCAGCCTGCAATACGGATTGACTGGACATTTCTGTTCAGATCACCAGATGGTCCTTTTAACCCCTGCCCACACAGATCTCTTAACGCCCTGTGAGGCCTTCACATCAGCCCAATGCAGACGTGTGTTGGGCACATTGTCCTCCACTTCAGGTTCCTTACGGGCACCGAGCTGCGGTTGTGCCACCACGATGGGCAGAGTGCCTTGTTCTGCCCTGAACTCCACCACATTGAGCAGCTTTTTATCAGCTAGATTTTGATGAGTCTCCTATAGAACAAAAGAGGAGAGAAAGACTGTTATAAGCTTGAAAAATAAAATAAAAATAAAAGGTCCATAGTTTACTGTGATATACATATACCCAAAAATTAACATTGCCTCTCTCTCAAGTCATCTAAGATTTAAATAAGTTAGTTTGGATGAGATTTTGCTTCTTATTGCGGTTTTACCATTACATTTCTCCAAATCTTCCTAAGGTCCTAGTTAAAAACAATCATTCTTTTTCCATAAAGTAGTGCAAATTTCATCATTAAATATTCAGATATTAGGAGTTAAATCGTTGTAATTGGCATCAAATAAACCACTAAGGTTGGTAAAATGACAGACTGGCTATTCTACTGTTGTTATCTCTCACCTGATTGGCCAAGCCATGGAAGAGGGCTCTGGTGATGTTGAGGAGGTTAACTGAACCATCTACTTTAACATACATATCCTCTATACCAATCAGTTTACAGAGAGTGATTACCGCCCGATGACAACGCAGACCATGACCTGAAAGAAAGAAATTTTTCTTAAAATAATAGACGTCCAAGGAAAGTCTGATCAAGGTCACACAACAACGTGACCCTATAGATGGGAAAGGTGGAAGGTTCCTGGTCCAATTACCATCAGTAATTAACAGTCATAGTTTCAGCTCTGATGTCAGGAATCAAATAAACCCATCATGGCTCAATGGATGTGATGGGAATTCTGATACTATGCAAGTACAGTTCTGAGATGCGTTTTTCAAAAGCAACATTAGCCAAGCATGTTCTCCAGTTCCATAGAACTCTATTGGCAATTAATTGATTTTTGGAAATGCACTCCTGGATAGCAGAACATTTCCTTTACCGTTTGAAGTTTAATTGGCATATTTGTACTTTGTCAACTTGCAGTAACACATTTACATCAAAAGACCTCAAAATCCAATCCAATCCAATGTGGCCACAGGAGATGTACATGAATACTAGACCAAATGAGCAAGTACACAAGTCCTAAATGATCACAACGAAATGAAAAGAGTTTTGGATCTGGGAACTAATATGTGGCTGTGCAAACACAACCCTGCAAAATCTCATTTTAAGGAAATCACATTGCAAAACATACATGATTAGCTCTATCACATACTCGGCAGAGATCTGTTATCAAGAAAACTGTGATTGTTCACAATCTGTGATCAAAACTGTGATTGTTTATTGTTACTTACCTTTGTTCTGTTTCTTCATTCTGAGTGTGGTCCTTTTAAACGTAGACTCAATGTCATGATATACTACGCATGACAAAAGAAAAACAATAAAGATTACAAATTAACAACAAATACAAAAAATCTACAAAATCATTGTGATATAAAACACTTCAAGAAAACGTTTCTTTTAATTATCAGCAATTGTAAGAAGTGTGCTGTCGTGTTGTGTAAGCTGTGATACATTTCTTGCAGTATTCTTTGACAAATTGTCAGTTCAAAAGAACAGAAGTCATTTGAAATAGAAATATTTTTAACATAAAAATCTTTATTCTTACTTTCAATAAATCAGATCATTTTAATGCATCCTTGCGAAATATAAGCTTTAAAAAAACTCTTACTGACCCTAAATTAGCATATATAAATGCAATGGCATTTCATTAAATTATAAAGGAAACAGGTGGCAAAAACCAATAGAATCGCCCAAACCTAAAAAAGAGGTTCTCAAAAATACAAATACCTAAACATGGAAACTATATATTATGTAAAGGTGTGTGTGCTGTGACACAACAGAATGCTTCTCTCAAATGGCACACAACAGCACACATATACACCTGAGATTTACGATGTCTGTTTGTTATATGATAGTCAGTGACGCACGTATGTAACACTCACACACGCACAAAGTGTAACGAGTGACTCACTGGTATGGTTGTTGTATCTCTCAATGTAGTAGAGATAATGCATGGCTCGGTTTTTTGCCTGTAAAACAAAGCAGCATTTTTAATATCAAGATGATTTCACTGTAACCTGATCTGGTAGTTCAAACACAAATGCTAGAGGTTCAGAGCTTGTAAGCGTGCCATGGGAACTGAGGAATTATTGAGCTCACAGCCCCGTTCTGTCATTATTGTGCCCTTGAGCAAGTCATTTAACCTCAGGTTGCTTCAGGGGGGAATCGTGCCTGCAATTAGATTCTGGTATGTGACTTTGTGTGTGTGTAAATGAGTTTGCATGTGACCGTGGCTTACTTTTCTAAGTGCGGTGTTCCTGTCTACTGCTTTCCCCAGTGCAAAACCTGCAGAGAAGTGAATAAAACAGCTCATTAACACCGATAATGGCCATTGTTCGTTTTCCAGCCACATATTAAACTAATGCAACTGCCCGACCAGAGATGGCCTTATTGGAGGGAACTAGTTAAGATCTAGATTAAGGCATTTAGCCTTCAAAGAAATCACATTAATGTTACTCTATATATGTATCTGTATTTACCTGCGGCTCCATTTCCATTGCCCACAGCGACCAGAGCACTGATGGATCTCTTCCTGCTCTCTCTGGCCGTGACGTTAAACACACTCTTGACCTGTCAATCAAACAGCAAACATCCCATATGACTTTCAACAACTGCAGAAAATCACTTTTCTTAATGTGTGCTTCATTTAAGAAACCACCAGGAGGCAGCACAAACCCACTAGAAAACAACACGCTCCATTGAAACATCTCATATACCGCAGTCGTTGTCACACACACACACAATCTCTCTCTCTTTCTCTCCTCGGGCTGCAGATGTGTGCGTAATTGCATAGGATAAAGTACTTGTGCAGAATAAAAGCTTTCTTGCTCCTGCTACTTACTGCAATCTGTTATGTAACGTTTGCTGTAGGAGTATTATTGATATGATGAGATCTTTGTGCTGAAAGAAAAAGCCGCCCACTGGCAAGAACTAAATATGTTCAGAGGAAGTTACAAGGTGGATTTCAGCCTATTCAAAGAGCTCAAGCTCAAACGTTACACAGCTGATTAGGTCCTAAACCAGCAGTCAGCAACCTTTTAAAGTGCCTTATCTGGTTTCATTGTATTATTCAAATGCCGAGACATACTCGTCTCATTCTACAGAGAGCCTCGCTTTAAAACAGTGCCTGCAGTAATTTCTCCTTTTAAATATGGTATTATTCGGACAGAAAAAAGTACATCACTTAAAGTGTAACTGCACACCCCACAAGGCAGTTTAGTTGGTTTTTCCACACTGCACGGATCATTAGGATTGTTTGGCTTCAATACAGTTCTAAACAAAATAAATATGGTTGTGTGAGGAATAAGGATACCTGCAGGTAGGTTTGCATGCAATAGAAGGGAGTTCAAATATCTAAATCATTTTAATTAATCTGTCTTGCTCGTGCCAACAGTTACACATGCATGAGATTGAGAAAGACGGTCCTAAATCTTCAGTATCATTCAGTTTCACTTGTTCGGGTGCACCATTTCTGTTTATCAAAGATTTGTTTCCCAGCCTTTTTGGTCATTTTCAATTACACGACACAACTGAATGCCTCATTAGAATTACATAATTGACAAAAATGTAAAAGTTTAGTGCAAGTAAAATAACACTCAGTTGTAGTATTGTGAAAAATAAATCAATCCCTGTTTTAATATATTTCAATATGTAATTTATTCCTGTGGTGGAAAAGACTGCAGTTATTACTGCAGTGATCAGTATCATGTGATCCTTTAGAAATCATTTTAATATGCTCATTCGGTGCTCAAAAAGCATTTCTTACTATTACCAATGTTAAACAGTTGTGCAAAAGCAGATCCATTTTTTAAGGATTATCTGACGATCAGAAAGTTCCAATGAACAGCATTAATTTGTAACAATGTAAAAGTCTTAAAGTTTTGAGTTAGAGTTTTGAGCAATCTAAAGGGTTAGTTCACCTTAATTTGGTCCCCACTGACTTGCATAGTGTTTTTTTTTCGTACTATGGAAGTCAAAGGGACTCAGCAGCTGAAGGTGAACTATCCCTCAGCAAGGATCCATTATTTTGTTAATAATAATAAACAAATAAATAATACAGACCTTATATGATGTACAGTACACATTATTGAGGAATGAGGAAAACATCTTTTAGTCACAAATGTTTACATGTTGAGCTATCTAGTGTATAAATTGGTAACTTCTAGAATCCAAGATAGTCTCGGGGTGCAGTCTTGAACCCATATTTTACATATATAAACAAAAATCACCCAAAACTCCATCCCAGGTGGAGAACCTCTGGTGTGAATCCACTGATACACGTTAGTAGATCAATATATTCACAGGAATCATTAGAGGTTACAGTGTCCAACGCTCTCTCTAAGATCCACCACAATCGCTCCCTCCGTTTCTAAATCCCTGAGTTATCAGTTACAGGAGACTGCGTGGTTCAACTAAAAGCACTGAAAGCATTCTGTCAGTGTGATGCTGAAACACATGCCATCTGTTCAGACAGCTTACACAAGCACGCACGCACACACACACACCTCAGTAAAAGCAAAGCAATTCTCTTCTGAACACAAACAGCTCCTGAACAATGACAGAGGTTTGTATAGACACACACGCGCATCTGCTCATTAGCTGTACTTGGTCTCGGTCATGTCATTATGCAATCACTACAATCTTTGTCTTAACCCGCAATTATCATTTAAATGACATGCAACAACTCCACCAAAAAAAAAGGTGTGTTTATCTTTGCTGATTGATTAGCTTTTATAAATGAGCTATTATAAACGTACCACAGTCTCACACCAAAGATATAGTATCGGATATTATTTAGCAGGATTATTAAATCTAACTGTTCAAACTCCCATTGTAATTACAGCGATTGTATTATATTGTTACTGTACATATGGGTGTCACAGCAATCATTCTGTGTCTCTTAATACCTACTAAAGAGAAAAACACATATGTAGTCACATGAAAAACAGCAATCTGATTTTTGGGGGAAAATTTGGGGGGCTTAAAGGGGTCATCGGATGTGACTGTGTTCTTTACAGCTCATGATTCAGTGTTTTGTAACTACAACATAACTGTAAAGTCTGCCGACAGTGTAGGCGAGTACACACTGTAGTCAATTTTACAGTCTTAAACATGTGAAATAAATAGTGTGATAATATTAAAATGATCATCTTGACTAGACAATGCAAAATAGTGTGTAAGACACAGAAAATGAGAATGAGATCATTTAACCATTAAAGACATGATAAACTGCAGATGGCCTAAAATTCTCCTAAAAGTCTTCCTCTTGCTTTAATCTATCTCCATAACCATTACATCTTTTATCACTCTCTTCTAACTATCAGCCATATCTCTTGCCCTGTCTGTCTCACTCTCTCAGTCTTGCTCATGTATCATCCACTCTAGAGCACTATGGCTCTCTTCCCTCTGTCTTGGCAGACGTTGAGTGTCCTTGGGAGAAGTTCTT
This sequence comes from Enteromius viviparus, assembly GCA_032353835.1. NCBI lineage: Eukaryota > Metazoa > Chordata > Actinopteri > Cypriniformes > Cyprinidae > Enteromius > Enteromius viviparus. The sequence continues at coordinate 5,683,756 of JAUCNO010000279.1, read as the reverse complement.
GAGTTTACAAGAAATATTTGGCTTAATTAATGTGGCTTTATAAGTATTTGGGCTCTTTCAGACTTTACTCTTGCCTTCTCTAGGACACCCAGAAGACAGCAGGATTGAGGGAGAAAAAGTGCGCCACTTTAAACACAAGCCTGATAATGTCACCAAGCTTTTCAGAAACACTTCAAATTAATCTGCATCCACAGAGACGGAGGTCCTGAAGAACCGCAAATACTCTTCATTTCTGTGTAAGCCCTCTAGTGTGTCTGCACTGGGTTATCTCATAAGCTCTGGGGCAATGTGAGGACAACATGCCGCCATGTGCCCAATTACATGTGATATACTGTTGTCCAGACTCAGCGCTAATGTGCTGGACACTGCAAAAGACTGAGGGGGTCTGACTCACAGTCTGTGGTGGTTCGTTCTAGTCACTATTGCCAGTGGCCCTAAAACATCAATCAAAATGACAGTATGAGAGAAATGGACAACAGAAGACTTCAGTTCAAAACCCAGTGAGCTGTCTTTATAGACCGTATTTGAAGGCATCATGGAGATGCTCTTGAATTCTGTTCCAAAGGTTAGGTAACTTAATTATGTGGCCTGCTAAGACACATCCTTTTGGCAGCACTGCACAGAACTTTTGCAGAGACAGCAATTCTATAATGTATGATTACAAGCTCGGTGGAAAAAAACAAAGGTGAATTTGATTCAGTACCTTTTTTTCTTTTCTTATTTACTTTATGTGTTTAATTTTATTGTTTACTGCTCCGTGTGTGTGTTCATGGTGTGTGTGTGTGCATGGTTGTTCACTTCTCACTGCTGTGTGTGTGCACTTGGATGGGTTAAATGCAGAGCACAAATTCCTAGTATGGGAAA
>JAUCNO010000279.1:5666170-5678265 GCA_032353835.1 Enteromius viviparus | reverse complement strand
TATATATATATTTTGTAAATTATCTTTATTGATATTATAATGTTTAGGTACAAGAAATAAAAGTGTAAAAATCTAAATGTTTTTAGTGTGTTCTGTTAATGCTTTGAAGCAGGCAAAGACAAGAGGATCTTATGGGTAGGATGTACCTTCTCCAAGATTCTGGCCTCGGTTGAGATCTTTTTTTATTTTACGTTTGGTTCTCTTTCCTCTTCCCTTTCTGGCACCGGTGCCGGACTCAGCTAAGACTCCCCGCCAGAGCTCATCAGCTGTCACTAAGGGAATAAATGGATGTCAATAAATCACACACACCTACAATCACATCACTAATACAGTCTATTAGACTCATACACACTCTAATAAGGTGAAGAATGAATAATAAATGTGTTAACCTGTGTATTTAGATAATAACTATAAAATTCCAGCTGAAATTACATGAACTTTCATCTATATTCTGTGTGTGTGTTTAGTGGGGTTGGGTAATCTGGGACGTTGGGAGTTGTTTGATGTTGTTCTGATTTAATTAGGACTTAATTAGATGAGACCGAGAGGCCTGCTAGGCTTAATGAAGCATCCGATTCCAACAAAAGCAGTTCAAGAAATATCATAATTCTATCTGACAACCAAACATCCCCAATACACACTGACGCACACAAAACCAAAGCATTCAAACGTACACTCATGTCCGTACATGCAACAACACCATCTGCAAGAAAGATGCTGAAGGCACATGCCTATGCAGTTTTTAAAGTTAAAAAAAAAAGTTTTGGATGATTTTCCTGGATGATAACTGTATTATTTCCTAAGCTTGCACTATTCAATGAAGAGGTGTTTATGTCATAAGAAGCATATCCTTATGAAAGCAGAAAAACAAAAGAGTTGGGGGAAACAACAAACGTTGCATATATATTAGTGAAAAGGGGTTAAAAAGCAGGTGTTTTTGTCTTATTTATAGTTTGATTTCACGCTCTAGCAAAGACAGTTGACAGTGACTCTGCAAAACAATTATTCTGTGCTTCACTTCTACAATATACTCCATATTAACAGGATTTCATATAGAGGCAATGCATGCATAAATCCCTTCCCTACAGTATTTACACACCATATATATATATATTTAAAATATTATATCATATTATATGTATTAAATATAAAAAAATCCTCAAATAAGCATTCATTTTTCATTATTTATATGCTATTATAATTTTAAATTAGCCTTCTTTTTTTAGATTTGAAATTTTTCAATTTTACTGTCATTTTAATTATCATTTTACTATGCAGTATGTTTTTAATATTCAGTTATTTTAGTTACATTTCAAATTTTTTAACTAACATTTTTAATTACTTTCAGCTTTTTCAATTAAAAAATATTATATAGTATTAGTTCTAATAATAATAATAATAATATTAATCTAATAATACAAATTACCCTAAACTGCACACCAATGGTATACTCCTGTTTAATGACATGGAAATTAAATAATGCTATATTGATTGTTTCTGTATTGTTTATCGAATGCTTTACTCATCTTTTTACAGTAGTTTAACATCTGCCAATTATCTTTATTTAATTAGGGATCCTTCACTTAATTAAACAACTTATAATGTTATCTTGTATTATATAATTTAAAAAATTGGTAAATCTTTCTGTTGCACTAAATTTTTTGTGACATCAGGACTGTCAATTTGTCAACTGTCATACAGCAGACACTTAAAAACAATTATGGTAGAGTATCTGCAGTCATATTCCCCTCTGGAGCGGCTCGAGCTTAAGTACTATGTTCAAGAGTACAACAGTGAAAAGAGATCTCATAAAACTCTGTGCTCATGATATTGAGAGTCAAACCTGTGACCTATGGGCTGCCAACCCTGAGCCCTAAGCAATAAAGCACCATCACTCCAGGATCTTGACTGACACTCACTAAAATCAAACAAAGCATATCATAGCTTGTTACGTTTGTTGAAGAAGCTTGAATGTCTGTTCTGTTGCAGGGCAGCAGTGACTGGAGCATACTGGGGGGGACTACGACATGCCAAATGGGAAAGGTGAGCAGTGCCCCCTAGAGCTCTCAGAGACCCAACACCTGTTGACAAGTGAGACAGAGGAAAGGACATAAATGTAAAATTTTCTGATATATTCCATTTTGCAGGACAAAACCAGATGCACATAATCTAAATTACTGACTCTAAACATCAATGTATAAAATTCAACACCTAAAAGCCCAGTTTTTTTTTTTTTTTTAAATCTTATATACTTGCCTCTAAGTCAGGGGTCACCAAGTTCAGTCCTGAAGGGCCGGTGTCCTGCCGAGTTTTGCTTCAGCCCTAATCAAACACACCTGAAGCAGCTAATCAAGGTCTTACTTGGTATACTTGAAACATCTAGGCAGGTGTGTTGAGGCAAGTTGGAGCTAAATTCTGCAGGACACCGGCCCTCCAGGATCAACCCCTGCTCTTATATCACCTCTCTAAAATTTTAGTTCACACCGCACAGTACATTCCCGATCACTGATTATCTTTGGTTTCCACATATTAAATACATGCAAATATTATACCGTTAATTAAACCACAACAAAAACAAACAAATAAAAACATTTGACGGATTTATTGGAAATTCACAATTCTCATACTTCAGATCTAGAATGACTATGACATTTAAAACAATAAAAACAAGCCATTGTTTATGAATGATGATAACAACAACAGGAAAGTACACATTAAAATAAACGTCACATGCTTCACATTTCAGAGGTCAGTGTGACACTTTACTGACAGCTATTAACTTATAAAGATGTATATGATTAGGACAGACATTTTATGGTCTCTATATGAGGAATAAATCATTTTAGAGTGTTGTATTATTATTTTTATGAGCCAAACCATCACATTTCGTCTGCTCTGACAGTGACTGTTAGCATGTTGACGCTAGCTTTAATTTTAAACCTTTCATAATCTACACATTATTTACGCGGAGCTCACACCAAACTCAAAGATAACCACCAATAGAGGTTAAAAAGCGTTAATTCAAAAAAGAATTGTTAAACATGCACCTTCAAATGACAACCGGAGGACGGAGCACAGCCTTGTGACCGCCGCCATGTTCGAATGCTGAGGGGTCCTTAAGAGCCGAGTGTGCTGTCTAAACCTGTGCCTGCGCAAAATTACAGGAGGAATTGTTTATCCTTGATAAACTTCAACGAATAAAATTATTCTGTTTGAAAGCGAGTGGCTTCTTCAGATTTTATAGGGCATTTTCAAGCAAAATAACGAATGTATCAGAAATATGTTGTATCATTTATTGATCCAAGGAATCTCAAAAATAATAATAATAATAATATAATAATAATAATAATATTTACAAATAACGTTAATACTTTTATATAGCTTCTTTATCTTCACAGTTATTACACTGGGTTGCTTTAACACTAGGATAGTCAGTAGGATTTAGTCGTAGGCTAGCATATAGCTACTAACATTACACAATAATAATAATACATAGCCTGATTGTATAGCTTTTAGACAAGTAGGACTACAAGTTTATTAAATTACCAGAGTGGGTGTTTTTGGGTGAAGTATTTCTAAATCTACTGTATGCTATTGCTATTTTAAGTATGTCAGACTGCTTAAGCGTAATTTAGGATGTTTCAGCCCACGCATGCAATTACCCTATCAAATGTAACATTTGCATTGAGGAGCTGAGGGCTATGATCTGGAGCTCTCTCCAGGGCACACATTGATGTCTGTGCTGTCTTCTGGGACATTACACCCATCTGTGCTCTGCCTGTGATAGAGCACTAGACTGGAGGAATGACACCTGCGTGCTCAGTAGAGCCTGGCCTCATATCCTTTAATCAGCAGCTCCATTATCATCTGTAGTCAGGCTGCATCAGAATCACAAGGGAACCTGCCAGTTAGAGGTGAATAGAGGATCTGAATCTGTGAAAAGTTACCATAAAGAGGAAGAGAGAGAGGAAATTAAGGGAAATGAGAGGGGTAAGAGGCTATGCCACATTCCACTCCCTATATGGCATAAACCAGTATATTATAAATATTTGATCAGGGCCTTTAAAAAAAATTGTAACATTTGTTGTGACCTGTAGCACGGTCACACATTAAAATGGCATTCAGACAATACACATACAGATACACTCTCAGAATTAAGGTACTTAAACACTTCTGTACCTATTAGGTTCAAATATGTACACTTTAAGTACTAATATGTTAATATGTATACGGACTCTTTAGGTACAAACATGTACCTTTTGAAAAGGTACTGCCCCAAGTATAAATATTAATGGTAGAAAACTGCTGAACATAATATAACAAATAAATAGAAATAAAAATTGGGTATACTTTTTCTAGTATGTCTAATTTTGGGTTATTATTGTTAAATAAAACAAATTTCTTAATTGAAATGAAACATGAAAAATTATATATATATATATATATATATATATATATATTATTTTAAGTATTGGCAAGACAACATTTCTCATTTTCATTTAGTTTAACTATATAAAATTGTATATATATTAAATATAATATATATTTACAATAAAATAAAAAACCTTATAAATAAAAAAATATATATTTAAAATATATATTTAATAAAACTAATGAAAATAATGGATACACAACAAAATTAATAAAATACAAACTAAACTAAAATGAAGAAAACAGAAATTCTAAAATTCAAATTCCATATTATATGCAAACTGAAACAATATATAAGTGATATACTAAAAATAGCAGTACTCTAATTGGAATTGTTCATGAAAATACGGATCAAGATCAAAAAATAAAAATAAATGGAGAATATGGCCTTTATGTTTATGTGTATGTATGTGTGCATGCACATACAATTGAATGGTATATCAGTACTTGTGCTTTTCCTCAGGGAACTTAAGGGACACTTCACTATATTTTAACATTAGTTTTGGGACAGTTATGAAATTGGCTGACTTCCTATTTAGTGCACTTGATGCTGAACTACAGTATGGAGCTGACTAAGACTAAAAGAGAGAGAGAGAGAGTGAAGAGTAAGGGTGCAAGAAGTACAGAGGGTGAAGAACCACTCATTCATTTCAACAGGAGAGAAGGGCAGCACAAGATAACAGCCAGGAAAGGCATGAATGACAAGATAGAGGGGAAGGAGGAGAGAACCCATACATAACATGAAGAGTTGCTTCAGTGGAAGTGACAGTGGAAACCAGGCTGTCAGAGAAAGGCAGCTGATAGGAATAAGCAGTAGAAAGAAAGGTAGAGGACGAGAGCTTGCAGAACTGTCGGCCTGATAAATGCTGTCTAAATCTTAGAGCGCTGTTTCTGCATGCATCCAAACACAAGCTTTTCCAATTTCCTGTGTGACGGCCCAAGCTGTCGTCAGTGCGACAGGAAATAGATTAAGGAGCCTCTGGAAGGGCTCTGTCAGCATGCTGTGAATGTTTATTAATCATTATATCTGCAGAAGCAGAATAATCTTGATGGATTATGCGGGAGGAAGGAGAGGTGATTGGTTTGGTTGAAGGCGAGTAGCCAATAATAAGCCCACCTGTGGCTTTGATTGCTTTCATCTCTCTGATCCAACAGACTACAAATCAACACCCAAAACTTTTGTGTTTTCTATAAGAGTTCAAACCCATTCAGAGATTTGCCGCTTCATTGCTTCAATTTTATGTCAAATCAGAGAACTATAATGTCTTATTTAGGGCCAAGGGCCAAGCACACCCATTTAAGTCCTTGGATGAGTTTTGGTCCTGGCTCTGACAATCGTCTAACTGTGATACAAGCTTTTAGAAGCTTCAGCACATCTGAGGTTAGAGGTCAAGTAAACACAAGCACATTTTTTTCATTCAGAAATACACCATTTCTAAAAGACAACAAGATAATGTAGAAAAATGGTGGAAGTCTATAGTTCAAGTGTTGTGAGATGAGATTAAGCTGATAAATATATTTAAATAAATAATTCAGAGTTTTTAATGACAGGCTTTTTAGATTAATTCTATCTGATATTTGGCCTTAGGGTACAGTTCTAATGCTTAACATATGATCAGTCAGTGTCAATAGTCACAAGCCTTAAGAAAATGCTAAATTGAATTCAGTAAACAGGCTTTGGGATTCAGTCTACACTGTTTTGTGCTGAATGTTTTTGATTCAGTTTAAAAAAACTAATTTGGGTAATTTGTCTAGAAATGGGACTAGAGTACTTTTTTTCATAAGAGTCATTAGTTCAATAACCAGTATAGACAGCATGCGCTGTATGTTTTTGCTTTACTAAAGACATCTAACATCTTTTGTTCCAGATTTCTGACTGTATGTATGTTGTTTTATATATGTATGTTTTACACCAGGGGTAATCAAACTGATCCTGGAAACCCAGAGTCCTGCAGAGTTCCAACTTGCTTGAACACCTACCTGTTAGTTTCAAGTATACCTATTTAGAGCTTGATTGACTGCTTTACGAAGATAAACTTTACAGGGACATCAGCCCTCCAGGACTGAATTTGGTGACCCCTGTTTTGCACTATAGATTCAGTTATTCTGTGTATTTTAATTTAGTGTTCTGTCCGTATTGGTGCTAGAATGCATAGGAGAGGAAACCAATTATTATTTGTTTTCTTTATCTAATGGTCCCCAATCTTGCACATGATGAAATTTTGAATAAGGAGCATTCTGAAAATAATCATAAGAATTAAATGCCCGATTCTCGACTTCTTTTAGGTAACACTGATTGTTTTTGTTGGTGTTTTCATTTACATCATAACCCAATGTGTCCTCAGGTAGTGGCTCTTGTGGTGAAGCTTCTCTGCAGGGATCTGGGTCTGCAATCACACACTCACCAGTGCCACCGAACGTAATTGGCGGCCTCTTGGCTACATAATCATCTGAGATTGAGGCCAAAAGCGTGTTCTCTCACCTGTGGGTCCATGCAATTTTTAAAATTATACTTTGCCTGTGAGCAGCAATCAGAGTTGGAGAGACAAACTACAGACCACAGATAGCGAGGATCAAGAGTGTTCTTTAAAGATCTTTAAAGAGAGAATTAATTGAGTTTGAGGCACATGGCAACGCACACGTTTCTCAAACTCTATAACATCCATAAATGACCCTTTTTATCAGTGTAATCACCCTGATGAGACATGTTACAAGTTGGCATTTAATTAAAATTGTTTTGTTAAAGTGATTTGGAAATTACAGGAATGAGTTTTTTACTGCTTAATGCATTTCATCCGACTGCATTTCATCCGACTGCATTTATGATAATTTGAGGCTTATTCCCGTCAAATGTAGAAGAAATATAACTGTGAATTTCCAGGTTTAGCCTTCAGAGCAGAGGAGATATTTTTTAGGCCATAGCACGGTGGTGTTTGGGAGTGTGTTTTAGCGTGATATTGATGGGCCTTTTGCAGAGCTGCTCTCATCAGCATAAATTCTACAAGGCTGCCATGGAAAAGAACATCCTTGAAAGAGCCAGGGCATCTTGGCGTAAATAAAAACTGACATTTTCATTCTCAGTGAGTTTTTTGGCCTTTGCAGCGTTTCAATCTCCCACACACACACACACACACACACACACGCACACACAGATGCTTGAGAGCGGGGACAATCATGAATTCATTATTTGATTCTGTGCAATACAAATGTGCTTTCCACGAAGTGTATCTCAGACAGAGATTTGATATGAAAATATCAATATATGGAGCGGCTGTAGTTGTGTGAATGTATGAGAAAGTATGTGAGATGTTTGTCCAGCACTCAGTAGATAATAGACTAACTTATTTCTATAACCGCAGAGCAAAACAACCATAACAAAATCAATAATCAATAAAGATGTATAAACAATGTTCAGTTGCTTATGTCATAAATGGAACAAGGGTCTTGGGTACAAAGACATACTGTAGACTAGTTTTTCATTGGAACAGATTTAGCATTACATCGCCTGCTTACCAGTGGACCCAGTGAATAGGTGTGATCAGAATTAGTTCTTATAAATATTATCTTATATATATATATAAACTTATAATAAAAGCATTACAATAATCCACAAGTATTTCATGACTTCATTTGTTAAGTGTCTTGTGAAGTGAAAAGCTGCATGTTTGAGAGATCTATAAAGACGTTTTTAACTGCAAAACATTGATTTTGGCTAAAATACCTCTATACATGTCCTCTGTGCATTATATTTCTTTTTTTCCATTGGAGAAATAAGGATATTATCTGAATAAGGAAAGAAATATACACAGATGGATTGAGTGACATAACATTTTTATGAAATTTTTATATGAAAATAGTTATTAACAAATATATCGGTGGATTTTGATGTGAGAGCACAACAGGGGATGGATTATTATAATGTTTTTTCATTGGATGTGATGGCACCCATTTACTGCAAAGGATCCATTAGTGAGCAATTGATATGATTGGATTTATTAACACCCTTGCAGTGCTCTTTTAAGATTTTTAAAATTAAAATCTGCAAGAAGTCAAGTGCCCATCAAATATGCAGTCTGGGACAGACCCTAAAAAGGTTTGAGGCAAGGGCCAATACACCAAGGCTAGAAAGGTTGTTGCAGAGGGAGAGAAAGTTATTAAATTTTTATGAAAGATTACAATATATATATTTTATTTTATTATTATTTTTTTTTTATTTATTACATGCACTGGCAAAATAGGTAAAGTGTATAATAAAGTAAACAGTATCCATTTTTACTTCATACTGACTTTATCACCTCCATCAAGCAAAAGTGAAATTAACAATTATAACAACGCACTAAAATAGTACACAGTTCTAAATAATTAAAAAAGAGTTTGAGAAAATTGCAGAGGCACATGAATAATGAACAAGATTCAGTGTCAGATGAAATATTCATGAGGTCAGATGAGGTAGCTTTAATTGGTGGGAGTTTTAAACGGAAATCTTGACCTCCAGAAAAGGTCATCTGAGAGACGTGGGAAAAAAGACTTCAAATGACACAGTTTGAACATAGAATTGGTTGCCAACTACCTTCATTTAACATGCTTGAAGTAAACTAGATTTAGCATAAAGAGCTCTCTCTGCTTTGCTTCTGTTTCTACTCTATCAAACCAGTTTAAAGTTCCATAGATATGAATTAGGCCAATTAACATTAGACAGACAATCTCTATTATACAGAGAAAGTGAGAGCAATATGTGGAAAGACAGAAAAGGGGAGGGAAGAAAGAGCGAAAAGAAATAAAAGCCGACTTGCAGTTACAGGGCAGACAGGAGGGAGAGAAGTGACCCTTGTAGAGAGCAAATGAGGGAGCCAAGAAAAGAGTGGGGAAGAACAGGCCATTAGACTAACAGCAGATTTAAAATGACAGCGAGCAGAGCACAGATAAATGAAACAGGAGAGGAGGTGACCCTGTAGTGCGCATGCATTCGTGTGTTTGTTTTCCTGTCACTGTGGCGACTTTTCATTGACTTCCTTTGTTTTTTGCTATCATAAGATATATATATATTTAGCAGTTTTTAAGAAGATCAAATTTTATTGAATGTATCTTTTTTATTATTTTTTAAAATGTATTACATCATTAGCTTCCAGTTGTCATTATTGTTTTATTTTTCATTTTTCTAAATGTTATATTATATTATATTTTGAAACTCAAACCATTTTGAACTGCATTTTATGCATAAAAGATGCTGAACAAATAACTAATCTTGATTAAATTTTTTTCTGGTGATTATAGGATAATACAAGACCTCCTCACCTTCCAAATGGTTGTCAAAAGCAAAAATGATACGGAATGCATATCATAATATGCTATATGCTACAGGAATCAGCACCTCAATAAGAATGTATTGCAATATAGCTATGCAAGGTGAAGTAATTTAATTATAAATATTAGTGTACAACACACACACACACACACACACACACACACATATATGTATATATATATATATATATATATATATATACATATAAAAATAATTCTTAATATTGTTGTCAAGTTGCCATTTTCTTAATGTTGCATCATGTAGTGTATGCTGTAATCTGATTTCAGGTTTTATAACCCTTGTTATGTTACTTCAGACTACATTATTTTTGCTCCTCCCTGTTTCCTCTTTAAAATGTATGTAAAGATAAAACAGCATGAGGAAAAATGCATAAAGGAAAACTAGAGAGGTCTAAAGCGATGGCGGGATGGAGGAGTAAATGTCAGAGAGAGATGGATTTGTGTGATATATCGGCATATAAATCAGTGTAATTCAGCATGTGGCATAAAGCCTGGAGCAGATGAGCAACGTGTCCCTCATCTCTCTCTCTCTCTCTCCTCACTGCTTATGTCATCCTGCTTTCTCCTCTCCTCCATCAACTCCCCCCATCCAAACCTTCAATCCAATCGCTCTCTTCCAATGTAAAACAGCTCAAATAACGACATTGTGAATAAACTTAACAAATAATAAAAATCCAGTATTGAGCGATGTAATATATCACGCATCTCTTCCTCCTTTTCATCCATCTGTACTTGTCTATTTTTAAACTGGGGCCCAGCCAAAGTTGTAGCCGAAAAATGTGCTTGAAACAATTCCCCCCTCCATTATTCAAGCTTGCATTCAGAGGTTATTATGTTTTATGAATTATGAATGAACCTTAATAATTTAGCGTCACATAAAAATGGTTCAGTATTAACACTGAGCACAACTAGCTAAACGAGCATGCATCAAGCGGAGCAAAGATACCACAAGAACTCTGAGAATACATATGTGTGCGTATGTATGCTTATCAGCACTTTTATGAATGAGTCTACAGTGCTTGTGAAAATGTGTGTGTGAGAGAGGGAGGGAGGGTGTGAGAGAGATATTGTGCAAATTTGTGTGGACATGCATCTTTGTGAGTGTTCAAATGCATTAGGGGGAAGGTGAATTCCTTTTTTCTCTTTCCAGATTCTATGGATTTTCTCCTTAATCCCTGTGTGAAATATTTACGTGGTTATTCAGCACATCTGTCAACCAACTGAATAAAATTCATGTATTATTCATCGCTGTGATTACCGTCTTAAAGAGAATTTAAATACATTAAGCCAGATAACATTATCCGGATGTAAATATCTACAGTAAATATCAATTCTTCATCTTCTTTTCAGTCTCTGCTGCTGATGGACGAACAGTGCTAATTGGATGCATAAGATTATAATCTAATGTGTAGGGGTATGAACAGATACACAGAGGAAAATTATCTCACTGCAGGTTGCTGGGCAGCTTAAGCAAAGGTTATTGCATGATGACCAGGAATTGCAGTCTTGTGCGTGCAGAAATATGAATTTGTTAACTCTATCGACCCATTTACCATGTAGCTGATGGCCTAATGTGAATATTATGAACTTTGTCCTTTGTATAATACGCTAATCTATAAAACATAATTGCATAACGGACCACTTTTATTAGTAAATGTGATACTAATTTCTGAGCATCTTAAACATAGGAAGCAGTTAGCTTGTTTACTTGACCATCAAAGCAAAAGTTTTCAACTAATTAGGGTTAATGCAGTCGGGAAATGACTTTTATTTTTCTTACTGTATAGGCATATATTTTTTATGTAAAGTATTCAGTAAATTGTGATATATTTATGCTTAAAGCAAATTAATTCTTTAAAGCTCACACGTAAACACCCCTGCTTTTAAAGGAATATTTGTGTTATTTATTTATACTATTTTATATTTTTTGTTATTTATTTTTAATTACTTGCCTGTCAGTTTGTGGCAAAATATTTTGTAGTGTTCACATGCTGTTTTTACTGCATGTTATTCATTAAAATACTTTAAATTCATTACAAAATGCACCTAAAACAAAAATATTTTTTTTCCCAATTTATTTTACCATTGAGGATTAAAAAGTCAAAAAGTCTCGTCTCGTCTCGTCTCGTGGGATGTGTCTCGTCACACCTCTACTCTATGTGTGTGTTTACATAAATAGATAATAAATATAAACAGTACAAGCTTGTTTATTATGAGAACAAAAACTTTTATTTTGGATGCGATGAATCATTGGACAGCACTTTTATATACACTATATTACCAAAAGTTTTCGCTCACCCATTCAAATGATCAGAATCAGGTGTGCTAATCACTTGGCC
>JAUCNO010000279.1:5628056-5655218 GCA_032353835.1 Enteromius viviparus | reverse complement strand
ACCGACATCATATTGAATTCTATGAGTTAGGAATGGGATGGCACTTCAGTTCATAGAATGAGTAAAGGCAGGTGAGCAAATACTTTTGGTAATATAGTGTATGTCTGTGTGGTATAACCACTTTTATTTTCTATATTTTCATGAGATCACTGTCTAACTCATACAGAAAATGGTTCTTAGTGGGTGAATATTTTGTAACAGAATATTTAGTTTTATACAAAAAAGGATCAGAAGCTGAGGTTAATCTAGAATACTAGGTCAGAAATGAGTATCTATCTGAAATACTGGACCAGAAACTAATATTAAATTCAAATTTTAGTCCAACATTTTCTTGTAGAAGACATGTTCAGATACTGCGTGTTGGATTGGTACAGAACAACAAAGTTTAAATACAGGTACAAAATAACTGCATTGACAAAGTAATAAGATATCTCTGTATATCTCTGCAGACAAGTACACAAATGGAATGACATCTATATAGATTGTAACTTAGTTTTTTATTCACGGTTCTGGCCTGTAAGGAAGCTGCCGAACTCTGAGCTCTGGAACATGCATTCTAGAATGTTCTGCATTCCCCAGTGAGCTCTCAGACAGATGTAACCTTTGGAAAAACAAGTGATTTAATACCACAGTCGAATCTATAAAGACCACCTTTATTTTCCCCTAGCATTAATACACAGCATCGTCTCCGCAGGACCACGACTCACAAACCGGCTGTTAAATTACTCCTGTGAAGAGGTTCACCTCTTCAGATAGATAGAGATGATGTGATAGGGTATAAACGAGAGGGGAGGAAGGTTGCGCAAAAAGAGAGAACACCAGCGGGAGAGGAAATGAAATCAGAGAATCTATATAGTGGCTCTGTCTGCGAGAGTCTGCCCACGTTGTTCGTCTCTTGAGTCTCATGAAGATGTTATTGCACGTACCGCTCTTGTCCTGCTCAGAAAGAAAAAGAAACCGAAGTAGAGAGATTGGGTGTTTGACCTTGATGAAAGGATTTGTTTTCCGAAAGGTTTAATGCACTATTGTGTTTGTTTATTTTGATTTAGTAGTACAGTGTGAATTCATGTTATGGTTTCCATTGTATCTTTCATACTTTTCTGGACCTTTTATTAATTACAAAATGTTCTATTTAGGGTGGAGTAACCCTTTAAGGTGTATGATCCCATTTGCCATGCTATTAAGAAAAAGCAACCAATATTATATTCATTGCATTATTAAAATAGTCTAATTTTGCTACTAATAACTGTTTAGTCATTCCTCTTTTCCTTAATTATTATTAATAATAATAATCACTAATATTTTTGTCCACAACAAATTGTCAAAAGACAAGTTTTCAGTAAGTGTGTGTGTTTATATGTGCTGAGGCACTACCTCCCTTGCCACTTCAGAAAAACTTTTATATGAATTATATTAATGTGATGTATTGTACTTATTAGAGTTATATTAAAATATATAAACTGTTTTTAATTTCAGAGGTCATAAGTGTCTAAAGATTTATGGCTGTGTGGCTCAGTGTGTCTGTTCAGATGTAGTCTTTGGTGTGTGTGTGTTTGAAACTAAGTGTAATAATTAAATATTGATTTTAAGAGCACTTGACTTTTATGAAATTGATCTGAAGTTTCTAAGATTGCCTCCTCTGACAAAATCTTTGCACATACATATATATACAGTATATGTATATATTTACAAATATGATAAATGAATAATAAATTATATACAACAAATGTTGAAAATGCTTTGCACTCTAATGCAATTTCAAGTTTTTCTTCATTTTTTATTGTTTTATTTTAGCTATTTAAAAATGATTTTATGTAAAGATTACCGATAGCCTTCAATTCGGTCTGACAAAATGAGACGACAGATACTGCTTTCCTGTAATAATAAATGCACAGGAATCTGCAGATTTATCACTTTAAATACATGACTAAACTGTATTTATTACTTGACACGTACATGCATAAACACACAATCACACGCTCAAACACACTCACACACATCTTGAGCAAAAAATAACCAAATGTTTCCCAGGAGTCCATTGCCCTCGTGCTCTGGCGTTCATTCGTGTTGGCACTCGGCCACTCTGAAGTCTCACAGAAAGTGCGTGCACCTGCTGTGATTTCACGCCTGAGGTGAGTGGGCACAGGACTGCACCACTGCAGCAGAGCAGCAGAGGGCCACACAGGGGCCAAACATCAATCTGCTCTGCTCACCTCTGACAGACTGGCCACAGGACCCAAGGGTAGAAACACACACAAACACTCAGACATTAATTATTGACGTTATTGAGGAGCTGTCATGTTAGTCGAATTACAGTTGGGTCCCAGGGTTACAGTGTTAAAAACTGCTGGTACAGTTTCTCTCTCTCATTCTTTACATTTGGCTATAATATTTGTATCTGTTACTTCAGTAACATTGCTCTGACCAAATCATAAAGGATTTCTTGGGCTAATATAGCAAATAAATCCCTCATGAATATTCAAGCTGGATGGTAGCGTGTTTTTTTTATTGTGTATTGATTTATTTATGTATTATTTATGTTTTTTTTTGCATTTTCTGAAATATAATGTTATATATATGTGCATAAGGTCAGTTAATACTATCTCATGTATTTTGCCTTCAAAAGACGTATTCATTTAGGGCTGTTTAGTCACTGTTTGTTAGAATTTATGAAAATAATTATCAACGACATGTAACGCATTTAACATTATATTACAGGTTTCCCAGACCTTGATGTACTTTTATTTTATTTGTGTACCTGCATGTCATGTGACCGTAACCATCATCAGAGAACAATGAACATGCAAATGTGAAAGTAATAATTTCATTATTAAAATATATCTAAAAAAAATATTTAAAATATATTTAAAAAACTTTTTAGAGGTACTTCAAATAAAGATATATAAAGACAGATAAATAGATAGGTGTTATTTTTATATTTATATTATTTAAAATTATTTATTTTTGCCTAATACTATATTTTTGAACATTTAATATGGAAAGTAAACACAGTAGACTCCAGAATGTCCACAAATAAATAAATAATGATGAATTTCTTGGCTGGTTTATGGTAGTTTGTACTAGATTAGCTGGTAGACATACCTTTCTCAGCAAAAACTGCCAACCAGTACATTTTCAGGGGCCCTGCAAGTCTCTAAGGAACGGCATTCATAAAACCACTATCTAAAACACAACATATGCTACTGCCCAGCTGTGCTTTTATCATTTATTAATTTATTTTAGGAGCTGGGTCTGGGACTGGATGGCCAAAGGTTGCAGATTCAATCCCAGCAGGGGGCATCCTGTGATTTGGAGAGTAACATACACAAGCGTCTAAACATGGTGCCATTTAACAAGGCATTTAAGTCCTGAAAGCTCGAGGCAGACTGTTCCTGCATCTGGCACACCGAGATACTAAGATGGGTGAAATGTATCCGCTAAATGCCAAGTACCCTATTGTTCACAGCAACCTGTCTGACATGTACCCTGAGCTCCCTTCTGAGGTAATTGTTCCAATCAAAATAAATGGGCATTTTTGTAAACTGTTTTGGTTCACCAAGATCATTTAAGCAAGCTATTGTTTTTCCTTTTTTCACTTTGCAATATTCCACTGGTAATTTAAACGCTTTGGCAAACAGTATCTGATTCCTCTCAGCGCTGTGCTTTGAGCCAGACTCCAACCCCTCCTCTTCCCATCTCCAAGGTGACCTCAGCGTTAAACCGTGCGCTGTGGGATGTGAAGACTCACCGTTGCTGTGGTGTTCTTCAAGGCTAGGGCAATTGCTCCCCGTCACCATCCACTAAGAGCCCTGCCATGGCCCAGCGGAGCACCGTCACCCAGATTCAGGATGATGGATGGAATCTATGAAGGGACTGTCAGAGGAAAAGCGGAGGAGAGAGGAAAGAAGGGATTAAACAAAGGGTGAGAAATAAAAGAAGGAAAGCCTCAGAGAATAGATTGAACGAGAAAAGGAAACTCGGGAAGGTAAAGACAGAGCGAGAAGAACGAATGGAAAATAGAGGAGACATTTAATATCGGCTTTTCCCTCTGCTCCGAAGACATCTCTTTCTCTCTAGGACTGAGATTCCAGCTGCCAATTCTACTTCCCTCTGTCTTCGCACTTTCGATACCTTAATGCGGTCGGCATTTCAGACATCCGAGAACCTCCATAAATCACTCGCCGCTCAGAAGGGAAGACCTGCTTGTCCTTTTTCCTGCCCTGTGAAAACCAGTCAGGTGTTTCTGGTTTTCACAGGGTTCAATCTGAGCAGATAACAGAAGGATAGACTGCACACTCCAGCGGCCCAGAGTGGTTGACAGCGATTGAAGAAAAGAAAGAGAGGCAGATGGCAGCTGTGGAGACGTTTTTAGAGGCAGCTCAGATAGAGGCACTGCTTCTTTGATGTTGTAGCTTTAAGCCATGTGCATAATAGGGTTTAAAGATCGGGTCGGTCTAACACACTGGAGTCCATACCAGAACACATTCAAACTTTGATTCTGCTGCAGTCATCAGAAAGAACAGAGGAGCGGGGAGAGAGAATTAGATTCACCGCAAGAGAAGCACCTCAGTGCCCTACTTAAAAAAGAGATGAAGAGATTGGATAAGCAGTATCTCAGAGTGCTAATATAACTTGGAGGCAGACGCACACATGCACAGTCACACCTGCACAAGCACCTCCTTAAATGCTTCTCACAGTTAACTGAGACCACCAGGTCGGAGAGTCAGTAAAGTGGGTGTTCAATTGTTAAATATATAGCTACTCAGTACTATACAGCTTACTTTTATTCAGCAATGCTGATCGAAAGTGACCAACAAAGACCATTATAATGTTATATAAAATTTGTTTCAAATGAATGTTGTTATTTTCATTTTCCCCAAAAAACTGAAATCTGTTATTTTTATTAAACTTCAGCAATTTTTCACAGTATAACAGTGTTCCTGTATTTTTGACCAAATGTATGTATCCTACAGTACATGAGCATGAAAGACTTCAAAAACATTTTTAAAAATCTTACAGAACCCAAATCTTTAAAACAGTAGATTACTGTTACTTTTAGCCACCATACAATAAATACATTACAATATTTATTGGTGTTAGTTTGCTATATATATATATATATATATAAAAGAAAAATAAAAAAAATAAAAGAAAAAGAGGTAGATCAGATATGATATGATGCATTTTAAAGGGTTATAAAGGGTATAATGCATATAATTATTTATTAAGTGCATTGTAATAGATTAGAAAGTGTCATACATAATGGTGTAACAGTGAATTGATGAGTGTTAAAATGTATTAACTGTGTTTATAATTATCCATGAGATTGTACAATACATGACCAGGCAAGTCAACGTTAAGTGTTACCTGTTTTTTTTTTATGTAAAATTTCCTGGGGTTTTTTAGGAGCAACAACAAATTTTAAAGATTTTTATAAAATAATCATATAGAATATCCACAAACAATGCACCAAATTGATATTTTTTCCTAGTTGATGTTAGTTGAGCTGTCAGTTGGATGACTAATGGATTATTAATAGCTAATGGCAAAGCTACTGTAGCAGTTTTTAATGTGGTGGCAAGCATACACACCATTGTGTCCAGGGGGACTGCAAAATGACATAAGGCCTGCTACATAAATCAAACACATTTCCTCTGTACAGGTCACAGATGCTGAGTTTATTAGGTAGTATTTAGCATGTGTTTGCCAGGCACAGTGATTTCCGGTGCACTAATTGCAAGGTTGGTCCCTCTGGAGCAGCCTGAGGTTAAGTGCCGTGCTCGAAGGTGCAGTGGTGATAAGGCAGTATAGTCATCTCAATAACACTCCATTTCCATATTCACACCTACTTGATTCAACCTATTATTCTTTGTGTCAGCAAACCAGATCTTTAACCATTAGAGTACCCCCGTGTCTATGTTTTGGCTACACTGTGGGGACCAAATGATCCCTGTGAGGATACCAAAACCTGAAACAACCTATGGCTTTCTAACATACTAAAACAAATGTATAAGCATACTAAATAATGAACATCTGCAGAAAGGTTATGTGAGGATTAAGTTTAGTGAGGGAATGCGCTAGTGTATTTAGCATTAGTGTTAGCTGATAGAAAATATAATTAGCTTAGTAAAAAAATAGTTAATGGTTAATGGTTAAATAGTTAATGGACATCATTATATACAGTAGAAACATAATGGTTTTGGTTCATGTTTTTCTGACAAGAGGCATACCATGGTGTTCTTTGAAGTATTCTAAAAACCATAGTAGGCTAACCACCCTGCTGAAAAAACAGCATATGCTGGTAAGATATGTTTTGATGCTGGTTTAAGCTGGTCCTTTGCTGGTTTTTGTTAGTTTAAGCTGGTGGTTTTGCTGGTCACATGCTGACGAAGGACCAGTATAAACCAGCAAAGGACCAGCATCAAACATATCTAACCAGCATATGCATTTTTTTCTTTCAGCAGGGCAGTAGTGTCTAAATATTACATCCATTACAAGTAAAAAAGTCATAAAAATAGTAATAAAAATGAGTGCTGTCAAATGATTAATCATGATTAATCGCATCAAAATAAAAGTTTTTTTTCATATATTTGTATGTACAGTGTATATATAAATACAAGAACATGCATGTATATATATTAAATATATTTAGATATAATATCAAATATAATAAAATGAATATATAAATGCATTTACATGTAAATACTTTCAAATTATATACTGTACGCGTGTGTTTTAATATAAACATAAATAAACACAGCATATTATGTAAAGAAAAGTTTCTATTTTGGATGTTAATAATAAATTAATAAAATATATAACTAATAAAAATATAGTATGGTAATATAGTATGGTAACCAGATTTTATCCATGGTTTTCCTAAACTAACCATAGTTGAACCATGGTATTTGTAGTAAAACTGTGGTTATACAAAAGGTAATATATGCGCCAAAAACACGGTTCCTACACACTTAGTAAAACAGTGATTCATTTTCGTATGGGTTATAGTATTATCTTCCAATCCATCACTGTACCAAGTACTTTTTTTGTAAGGGTCAGTTGAAGGATATGACATAGTAGCTTTAAATTAGCACAGCTCAGTACTATCCTACCGTCTCTTTTCCCCTTAATTTATTTTCTGTCCCTTCTTTTCTAAACCATCATGAGCAAGGGAACGCTTGGGCAAATGCTGTAGGGGCACATTGTGAATTTGGAGTTTAATCATGTTCTGCTCTAATGGATTTAATGTAAAGTGGAGGAGAGCAGCTGGCATCGGGCCAAGTAGCTAAAGCAGCTAAATACATCAGCCTAGCGCTGTCAGGCTAATGTTACCACAGCTCTCGGCTACGGAATGTTTTACATCAAATGCTGATTTAGACTCTGTCGCATCTTTTGCCATCTTGAGTAGTGGCTCAGCTATGAAATCACTTTTAGGTGTCTTTTATTATGACAGTAGCAATAGCTGTATAATAGTGAGTTGCTAAACAAGTATTGTATGTTTTGAGCTCTTGACCCTATTGGTTCAACATTTTTATATCATGTATTACGATTTCCTATTATTCTGAGATTGTGTGTGTTTACATTGCTAAAATGGATTTTTATGACCTTGAAGAAAACATTTGTTGCAAATGATAAAAACACATGAATTATGAGATTAATATATTATTCTTTTGAAAGAACTATTTGTTTTTTCCAAGTATAATATCCTGCCTAAAAATCCCGAGTTGACTCTTTGCGAGCATATATAAACTTTTCTTTCACTTCTGCAAGGAAATAACCACAACTCATCATTCACGGCAGAAACATATTCATTTATATTCATTCTGAGATAAGAGGTCCATAAGCAACAATATGAGGTAGTAATGGTTTATTTTTCACATTATGGCAGTTTGAGAAGGCAAAATGCATTATGCACTCCTGATGAAATGCATTAAAAATGGCTGATACTTCTCTCAGGCAGTGTTTCTGTGTGTGTGTGTGTGTGTGTGTGTGTGTGTGTGTGTGTATAAGGACAGATTACCCTTGAGATTTGTTCTGATAAGAAAAACATGCAAAAATAAAAAAAGAGCTTAATCTTGGCTTATGAATGATTTATGAAGCATCAAGGCTTTGACTCGTTATGGATCAGTTCCATAATTTTTTGTTGCCTCAGTTGCAACGGGCCAGAGGGTCAAGATGCTAGGCAAAGTATAAAACAATTTAATACATAAACAAACATGGTTGAACAGATACTCAGCTTAGCGGGAGGGCAAAATATGTTTTTTTTTTTTTATTTATTTATTCCTAGAATGAGGATCTGGATTGTAATGATTCCAAAAAATTGTTAAAGCACATTGCTTAAACATTGTGCCCTCAGAAGTACTCCAAAGCCACTGATTTATTTATTTTTTTCATTCATTTGCAAATTTTTTTAAGTGACTGTATGTTTTGAAAATCTGTTCAATATTTAAATATCAGTTTTTACTGTTACTGTTTAGACTGTATATAAAACTCAAGCTCCATATTGAGTGGCACAAAATTATAACCCCAGTTAACACTAATGGTCTATGATGGTGGATCTATACAATGTACAATGGCTTCAATCAGTAAAGTCGTCATATAAACACTAGTAAATTTGGAAAAATAACTTTTGTTAACATTTTTTTTTAAATTATTGATTGTGGGGATTCCTATTGGAATGCCTGGATTTAGCCAACAGCATTAAATGTCCCCATAACTTACTGTATGCCTGCTGTTTTGCTGCCATAGAAACCAGTTGGATTGTTGTCTGAACCAAAGCTGGTAATTTTAAAATTTTCTTTTTCTTTCTTTTTTCTTTTTTGTATTATTATGATTTTTGCTTCATTTATTTTTTTAATTCAGTACATGTTTTCCGCTTTCAACTGTGCAGGCTGAAAGCGTTCTTTGTGCTTCATGTTGATTTAAACCGTCAGCTTTAGATTAAAGTAATTTGTAGCAGATAAATATGTGAAGATGGTATTAAAGTTTAAATAACATGCCACAAAAAAAATCGATGGGAAACAAAATGTGTTGCTTTAGCTTTGTTTCCCATAGCACAAGGGGAGATGCTACTGATCACAGTGCCAGGACTGTCATTTCCATTAGCTTATCTGTATTGTTGCATCTCATTTTCCAAATGGAATCTTTGAGTTGCACTTAACGCGATTGCCTGCATTATATCACCTGCAGTGCTGACATCAAACACACACACACACACGTTCAGTCGTCCAGCAGGCCATGTGTAAGACTCCCTGCTGAGTCATTTGTCTGACCACACAGCCTTAGAGCAGACACACACATCCATGGGTATTCATTTCTTTGTTCCTTTCTTTGTCTATCATCTCATGATGAAGAGATGGTGTAATGCTGTTACACTCTCCCCGGGCTATTTGAACAGCATGCTTGCTTACTTCATACTGTAAAGTATACAGCCTACTATTTTTTAGATATGGCACATGAACCTTTCAAAAACTAGTATGCTACATTGCATGTCTAATTTAGCAAATAGCATCTGCAGTAATCATATTTTGAGTAAAATATCATCTTAAATTTTAGCAGTGTTAAAAAGATATTGCAAATCAGGACTGACCGGTTCATTTATTGTACTGGAAATTGGAGAATGAGTTGAGTGCTTTTCCAGTGTTCTCCACACAATGTTGTAGCTTGTCCTGTTATTCCATGCATACAAATATTCAGTATATTCTGCATATAGTTGCTATTTCGAACTCTTCTCTGCTATTTTCTTTGTAAATGATTGTAACCCTAAGCTAGCTCGTCTTTAAACAGATTATCACAGTGTGTATTATACTTAGACAGACTCATACAGTAGTTTTTATTAATAACAGTTCAGCCACCCTGAAGACCCAAGGTGCACATTATTTTTAAAGTGAATTTAAATGAACAGTTTCAATTAATGAGTCTTTAAGAGCAATTAATAGTCGTGTGAATAATTACATAGTAGCAACATAAACAAAAACCTTTTGAGTCAAAATTGAGGACGCTGTACAGCATCTCTAATGAAATAGCATGGTGCTGTTGAAGTCATTTGCAGCACATTTGATTCTGAATTTTAAACACTCAGTGTAGGGGCAAGGTTCTACATGATGTGTGAAAATCCCATCATGTAGCTGGATTACTTAGATTGGCTCTTATTCTCGAAGGATTTGCCCTATAAACCTCACAGTACTTGCCACTGACCAATTCAATACTGCACTGGTTTGACAGGGAAAAATTGAGTGTAGTGATGTGAGACACGGACTGTGGCCCTGTGGTCTGCTTGATGATTTTATTGTCCCTAAGGGGTGAAGAGCTCTGGAGATTTAAAAATTCACTTTTGTTTTCCTGCCTATATAAATGACAACTTTATCCCCCACCGGTCATAAAAGGGGGTCCAAGGGCAAATGTCCTATTGCAGTCTGCCGTGATGGGATTTGGAGCAAAGAAGTAATGTCACATATATATTGGACCCAGCAGCACACCTGTGCTGTATTGAATTGCATTGAATACACATTCCTCATGACATGCATGAGTTCAGCATAAATAACATGCATCATTAAATATAGAGGACAGTGGTGAAGACCGAGCATTCCAGGCAAAGAAAGGATGAAAATTGAAGAAACAAACCTTGATGAATATTAAAACTGGACTTAAATAAAATAAAAATAAAATAAACTATTAAATAAAAAAAATTATAAAATTACCATTACCATTTTTAAGGTTAACTCAGTGAAACCTTTTAAATTAAATTGTTTAAAATAGGAAAGTTTCATTTAAATTAATAATTTATGTCAGATATCAGGTGACCTATATGGTACCCAAAAAATCTAAATCTAAAATAAAATCTAGGAAAATGCGTAGGAAATGGCCCATTTTACTGTTCTGCACCTTCCTGCAGGTGGCGATAAAAAGGAATATGTCCTTTGTGCAAGAGCTGATGCATCCCTTGTAATCCAAAGGTTTATTTGTGTGAAGGTTTATGCAATGTCAATATATTCTCTCTCTGCTTTAAGGAGGCAGTGCAGTGTTTCCCACAGAGAGAGCAAAACAGAGAGAGAGGGACTTTTCTCAGCTTTTAATGAGCCTGGGCAGATGTTGAGACAGCTGTAGCTTTGCTTAAAAACATTTCACATCTCTCTGTCATACGCTCACAGTTGAAAATACAAGTATCACAGTCTCTTATACATGTGGTTTCTAATATAATGTATTGCAAGATATAATATATTTACTCTATTTCTAATTGTTAAAATGTGTATATATGTGTGTGTGTTTGCATATGCTTGTTTGTAATGTTTGAGATTTAGGAAAGCATGAGAAAAGGTTTCTAGTCTAATTAATTCAGCATTTGGAATGATTTTTATGGCCCCTGAGGCTATAAAATGTTAACTGAGGGCTGAAATCAAATGGTTTAGCTTCTTTTAAATCTCTCCATCTGTCAGTGCCATGACCTCACATGCATGACCTCATTACCTGCTGCACTGTCCTCTCTTCCTATGAGTGGACTAGTTAATTCACTTCACTATGAAATAATGAATACCTCTTGTTATGGTCCGACCCAAAGACCATTTGATTAGAGCTGAGGTACTGTATGTCATTTTTGCAGCGCTAGCACCACTAAAGGAACAGTAGGTTAATAATGTTTTCAAACAGGTTTCTTCCACCTTTATGTTCTGGGTGTTTCTTTGTTCTTGACCCTAAACATTGGGATAATCTACTTCGTACACAGGAGAAAAATGTTTAGAGAGTGACGGATACATGGTAAAACAGGTTTTACCCCATCTGCCAATGGTTTGACAAGCAAGTAGTCCCGTTTTAAACAAATATGACTCGTTGAGCAAATGTTGCTGTTATGATGCTAAAAGGATGTAGAAAGTGTGATATTATCCTAGTGTTGTTTATACGCTCAGACTCTGAATATTAAGCTATGATTGGAAATATTTTATAGAAAAATGCACATTTTAGCTTAAAATGTGCTTAGCTTTACTGCAACCTGTTTCCACTGGTGTGTGGCAGGAATATGTATTGATGATCATATTGATAGCTATAGGAACAGTCCTTTCCATTTCTCCACCCTGTCCCCTCATACATGTATCTGCCTTCTCTTCCACTGCAAGAGACAATCACAACACAACAAGATTTATTTCACCTCAGCTAAGCACTTAAGCATTTAAAGTGAGTCCTCATGGTGAAAACCCATTCTTTACCTTCAGTAAAGTACTGTAATTACATTCAATAATTAATGAAAAGTACATTTTATAATAACAGGAACATGGAAAAATTCAGTTAGATGAAAGTACAATCACTTGATACATTCAGCAGCCAAACGTCAGGACATCAGGAGGAGTATGAATTATAAATGCACTCAATGTGAAATATCAGTTTTGGCTCTGTCATTGTTGACATATATTTTTTTTAATAACAATATTGGATATTGCCAGTATTCAATATGTGATTTGTGGTTTTTCATGATGATTACCTTTATCTTACTTTCGTTTAAAGTTCATAAAAACACTAATAATTTAATAGCTATTTCCAATTGTCCATTCTAATAATATTACATTATAACTCAGGTGTAGCATTTATATTGGTATGTATTTAATATCAACATCACACATATTTTCATTATTTATTATTTTACATTATTAAATTATTGCAATCCTAAAATAACAACTTAACTTTTCTCACATTTCTAAATTATCAATTTATTCATTTTATACATTGTACTGCCTATTTAGGTGACAATGATTGATTTTAGTTTAGTGTATTATTATATTTATTCAGACAAAATTAAATCTAATTTTTATATTAGCCACGTATTAGTGTATCCCTAATTGAAATCATGAGTCAAGGTTTCCAAAGAAATGCAGAGGCAGGCAGTAATGTGAGGTATTTGAGTTCCCACGAGGGATTCTGACCAGCCACATTCTAGTTATGGAGCTGGAATCCTTCCAGCTCACCTTCAGCCTCCACCATTAAGCTGGAACAGATTAAACCTCCTCTCAATTCAACAAGACATCTACTGCTCCACCTTTCTAATGCTGTACTTACCCCCCTTCAAGCCTCTGCAGAGAAACAACCCCCTACTACTGCAGAAAGCTATCTCACCCTGGCTAAATGGCGAGGCTCAATAAATAGCTCCTGCAGACAATTGTCCACACCCTCTGCAGGCTAACCTTATATGCGATGGGTGGGGGAATAGAGAGATTACTGTCTGACGGATACTGTGAAAGGTTTACTGGTGTAAGAGAGCTCTTCAAAAACCCTTAATAACTCTCATTTCAGATTTTCAAGTTCAGCAGAAAAAGATGCCAGAATTACTGGGGGAGGACAGTTTTGCTGCATAATTCGCATTTGATCTGTACGCCCTCAGAAATCAATCACTGCTTTGATTACCATACTGAATAGGTGCCTGTTGTTAGGAAGGTTTTTGATGTTTACATATTTTCTGGTCAGTTTATGTATACATACTTATTATATACATAAATACAAAAATATACATGCACATACCAGCTGTTTGAAAGTTAAAAAAAACAGTAAAAATATTTTTTTTAAGCAGAAGTTTTAGCTGTCATTATTCCGTTTTCAGTGTCATGATACGTCAGAAATCTTTTTAATATGCTGATTTTGTGCTCAGTGTATATTTCTTATTATCAATGCTGGAAAAAATGTGCTGCTTAATAATTTTGTGAAAACCTTTACATTTCTTTTAGAACTATTTGATGGCTATAAAATTAAAACAAACATAATTTTTTTTTTTTTTTTGTAGCATATTGTTGTCTTTACTGTCACTTTTGATTAATTTAATGTTGGCTAATTACAAGAATTGATTTCTTTCAGCAACAACAACAAAAAAAACTTAATGACCCCAAACATTAAAAAAATAGAAAACAAAACTGTTAGCTCAGTACAAAAACAATAGCAGTCAATGGAAAGTGCCAATCATGATAGAAAAACAAATGTGTGTGTGTGTGTAATCCACTCTTTGTGGTCGTGGTATCGTTCTACAATCAGCTAATAAGCCACCCTGATTATTCTTTGTTTACTGCATCCATACTTGACTCCCATTTGCTCGTAGCTGTCAGCAGATTGAAACTAGTGATGGGTCCCGCTGGGCTCATCTCATTTATCACACAGGGGACGGAAACTGTCCAACCGTTCCATCAACCACTGCATTATTACAAGCTCACGTGAGTGAAATGTGAGCTCCAGGTAAAATCTTGCCATGGTGAAAATAAAAACAGCGTAGCTGGTCATCATTATCACGCTGTGTTTGACATAATGGCATCCAGCTGGTAGTTTTAAGAGATGTTTCTGTTTTCTGGTTTGATCCCTAGGCCATCACCAATCTGCCCATTAACAAGGTACCTACACTGAGGTCCCTCCAGGTTGCTCAAGGGATAAAAGGAATTCCATTTGATAAGATAACGATGAGGTGTTATATCAACATAGCACGGAAGTCCTAGTAACGAATGATGAATCAAGATTCTGTTCTCTAAAAGTTTCAGTAAAAAAAAGGTTCTGGCGTTTTGTTATGTTTTTTTTTCTTTTCCCCGAGACAAGCATAAATGATGTTTTTGATTAGTGAAACATAAAATAAAATAATCTGCCAATGGGTTAAGCAAAATTATTTTGTTTTCTGTTTGAAAATAAGATTATTTCGCTTGCTCTAAGCAAAAACCCACTTAAAGGGTGAGTTCACCCATCCAAAAATACAAATTCTGTCATTTATTACTCACCCTCATGTCATTCCAAATCCATTAAGAGAAGAAAGGTATGCTGATGATATGTTTTGTTTTCTTTGCACAAAAAAAGTCGCAAAACTGAAGTTGAGCCACCGATGTCACATGGATTGTTTTACCAATGTTTCTTCAGTTGTGTTGCTGTCTATGGAGGATCCGATGGCTCTCTGATTTCATAAAAAATATCTTAATATATGTTCTGAAGATGAATGAAGGTCTTATGGGTTTGAAACAACATTAGGGTGAGTAATTAATGACATCATTTTCATTTTTGGGCAAACTAATCTTTAACCTTTTTTTCTAAAAACAAGAATATAATTTGTACTTATCTAGATGCTGTCTAGATTTCTTTTTTGGCTGTAAACAAGACAAAAAAATCTAAGATGGAAAAGCACTTATTGCAGTGTATTCGTACGTTCTGAAAATACAACTGGAAGACAGAAGTCAACGAGTGCAGTGCTGAAAGAGGGGCAGTTTATCTAGACCAAAAATGTCCCAATTCCATAAGCTTGACTAATGTTTTGTTTTTTCTGAATATCATATATCCCATGTAGTACATTCTTTAAAGAGCATAGAGTCCTCCTTCTTTAATAACATAAAGAATATTTTAATGTCCTAAAATCTACGAAGCTAATACAAGAGCCTCAGCAACCCGGTACAATACTGTTCAAACGTTTGAGGTCAGTTTAAATTATTTAGTGCTTTTAATTAGCAAGGATTGATTAAATTGATTGAATGTGACAGTAAAGATATTTATAATGTTTTAAAAGAATTTTATGAATTCTGAAGGATTGTGTGACCCTGAGGACGGGAGTAATGGCTGCTTAACAGTATTTCTATTTTACTGTATTTTGATTACATACATGCAAGCCTCTGTGACCATAAAAGACCCCTTAAGAAATCTTTTTGAAAGGTAATGTAAGCTAATACAGTGAAATTGATAAGTAGGCCTACCCAGTGCAATGATATGATAAAGATGGAAAGAGGGAAATGATGTGGGTTCTCAAGATATTTCTCTATAGGTGGGTCCTAGTGTTAAGAAGTTTATTGTGACGAACCACTGAAAAAAAATTTTAATAATGAAAATTATTTGGAAATTACTCTTTAGCAATGGCCAACTTGATAACTTATTCATTTTTCACATATTCACTTATTTTGACTGCAGTTTAAAAAAAGAACTCAATATACAGTGAATGCTGTGACCTTTCCCAGCCCCTAATGCTGTGACTACTCAGACGTCTCTCTGTGTCACAGCGATAAGAATGCGTGTGTGCACATTTCTGCATGAGTGACAGATGGCGGCATCATGAACTGCAAAGCGTTCATCAATGAAGAGAAGATCAATGTGAGGCAGCAGTGAAAAGGAATCTGAGAAAAAGAAATCTTAATACTTGAATAGAGTGTAGTATGCTGTATACTGCTTACTTCAGCTGTTTTTGAAATACTTTATCTATTAAAAGCATTACTACTGTATGTTCTAAATAGAATAGTGCACTGTTTACTGCATACTAAACAGCAGGGTCAGATGGGAAAAGATATCACTTAAAATATTAATTTTCTTTTAATTGTTGACGTATTTGGTAATGTCCAGTGTCAGTTATCATTTATATGAAATAGCAAACAATCTATTTAAAATTAGGCTTTAACAGTTTAGTTAAATTATTGATTTTCCAATGACAGCACAAGCTGTCCTGTAAAAGGGGTGCATTTGTTTATGAAAGGGTGTTTGATTCTGTGACTTATATACAGACATATCAATACATATTAAATTGCCCACATTATAAACAAAGAAGGATTTGGACCCCCAAGGGTCTAAAAACATGTGAATTATGCAACTGTTAGTTTTTCTTCTTTTTCTGCAAAATACAAGGTACTCAAGACTTCAACTCTAGTAGACTAAACTCATATGGGTGAGTAGACACCCGACCCCCCACCCCACCCCCATTGTGGTTAAAAATCCATCAGACCAGATCAGCAGGGAATTTCTGTAAATCTAATGAATACTAATTCTCTGGAGGCAAACTGGAGGAAAAGTGTGGGTTTTACAGAATGCTCTAGGAAAACAGCAGTATATCAGATAATAAAGCCTGACAATGATTGGTTTAACCTTCCAAAGCCATGGCTCATCCTGATGTTATGGCCTGTTGGGAACCAGAGAGCAGAGAGAGCTGATTTATCTGTAGGTTAGTGGCCAGTATGGATCTTTTAAGACTTATTTGAGGCTTCTGTATGTAGGGTCTTCATATTAATGTGTGTGTGTGTATATACAGTGGGTACGGAAAGTATTTAGACCCCCTTAAATTTTTTGACTCTTTGTTACAGTATATTTCAGCCATTTGCTAAAATCATTTAAGTTCATTTTTTAAGTTCATTCATGCATACACAGCACCCCATATTGACAGAAAAACACAGAATTGTTGACATTTTTGCAGATTTATTAAAAAAGAAAAATTTAAGTATCACATGGTCCTAAATATTCAGACCCTATGCTGTGACACTTATATATTTAACTCAGGTGCTGTCCATTTCTTCTGATCATCCTTGAGATGGTTCACTTCTTTTGAGTCCACCTGTGTTTGATTATACTGATTGGACTTGATTAGGAAAGCAACACGCCTGTCTATAAGATCTTAGAGATCACAATGCATGTCAGAGCAAATGGAGCAAAAGTTTGGGATGACCAGAACCCTTTCTAGAGCTTCAAAATATCACTGTGACTGAGCTCCAGAGATGCAGTTGGCCATCACTGCAGCCCTCCACCAGTCGGGGCATTATGGCAGAGTGGCCCAACGGAAGCCTCTCCTCAATGCAAGACAAATAAAAAACACTTGAAGGACTCCAAGATGGTGAGAAATAAGACTCTCTGGTCTGATGAGACCAAGATAGAACTTCTTGGCCTTAATTCTAAGCGGTATGTGTGGAGAAAGCCAGGCATTGCTCAACACCTGTCCAATACAGTCCCAACAGTGAAGCATGCTGGTGGCAGCATCATGCTGTGGGGGTGTTTTTCAGCTGCAGGGACAGGATGACTGGTTGCAATCTAGGAAACGATGAATGCAGCCAAGTACATGGATATGCTGGACGAAAATCTTCTCCAGTGCTCAGGACCTCAAAAAGGCGCAGAAGGTTTACCTTTCAACAAGACAATGGCCCTAAGCACACATCTAAAATAACGAAGGAGTGGCTTAACAACAACTCCGTGACTGTTCTTGAATGGCCCAGCCAGAGCCTTGACTTAAACCCAATTGAACATCTCTGGAGAGACCTAAAAATGGCTCTCCAACAACGTTTACCATCCAACCTGACAGAACTGGAAAGGTTCATGGCTGTATTAAATCAAAAGGTCAAAAGGGTGCTTCTACTAAATACTGATCAAAGGGTCTGAATACTTGTGAATGAACTTAAATGATTTTAGCAAATGGTTGCAAATACAACATAGAGTGAAAAATGTAAGGGGGTCTGAATACTTTCCGTACCCAATGTATACAGTATATATATATATATATATATATATTTATATAGACACACACAGTATTAACCGTTGGTGTATTTATTTTTCATCTGTTCTGCTTTCCATCAAGTAATCTCTGCTACCTCGGGGGAATGCAGTTTTATATTAGTCATTTATTGCATGGCAATTAGAAAATGTATTTTTTCAGCTCTGCGGTGAGATGGTCAGCATTATTAGAGTAGAAGAAACTCTCTGCTTTAGTGTGCAAGCAAAAGATGCATCTGCAAAGTTATAGCATAGGCATTTTCCAGCTGCATGTGTGTCCTTTCAGCCTACGGGTCTGAGACCTGCATGACTGTTTTTGTCACAAACAATATATAGATCATACGAAGAGAGTACCTGCATGTTTGTGTCAGTCAATGTAAGTGTTAACACAACTTTCCGCTGTGAAGCTTAAATTGGCCTTTTAACAACAAGATTATTATCTCTTGTCATCTATTCAGCTGAAAGACAGAGAGAGAAAAGTATAACTTTTTCTGGTGTCATTGTATTTTTTATTTGATTGTTTGGTTGCCTGATTCCAGGTTTGATTTTATATAACAGTCACAGTCCTTAAAAGTTTATTCTATATACATATATTATAATGCAATATTGTAATCATTTTTGCACATTCATATTTATGTTTATAAATATTTTATGTTTATATCACATATGTAGTTACGTAATACGATTATTTCACCCATGTTTTCATTCATACTGAAGGCAAGACCAAAGTCAAACAGCCTCCGTGACCGGTTCAAGGTCAGACAATAATCCTATGGCCCCAATGACCGGTTTCGGGCAGGGTGAAAGTTCAAAGGCCTCAGAGACAGTTTCAGAACTGATTAGAATTTCCGTAACGGCTTCCATGGCCGGTTCAGGGCTGGGCATGAGGTCACAGACCCTTGTGAAAAGTTCTGACTCAGACTTGGGTTCTTGAACTGCCCCGATAGACCAACTCGGAGGCTGTGCAGCCACCAATGGAGACCCCAGAGAATCCACAACTCTGGAAGAACTCAGCCACTGGGGAATGCTCCAAAGCTGCGTTGGGACAGATCTGAGGCAGGAGAATGGGCTTAGGTGGATCGTACAATGATAAATCCAGTTGATCAAATGCAAGTAAATAAAAATGAGCACAGTACATTATGAATTAATAATTGAATAACAGTGGTGATAAATTTCTAAATACATTCAATATAATAATCAACTTAATGTGATTCAAATACATCAGTCATGTGTGAATGAAACAAGTAAGATCAAAAGTCTCCACACTGCTCAGTGTTCTTGTGTTTCTTTTTGAATAACATTAAATGTATTTTAATACATTTTATATATTTGTTTATGTTAAAGTTATGTAATCAAAATTCACCATGTAATTGAATTACATAAAGTTTAAATCAAGACCAAAACATTTGGTAATCATATATTGAATGCATTCAGAAATGTATCACCACTGTCAATCAATTATTAATTCATAATGTACTATTCTAATTTTTATTTACTTGCCTTTGATCAACTCCATTTTGTTACATTGATATTTGTAAATCAACATAAATAAAGTTCAAATCTATGTCTTTAAATGTAATTAAGAAAAAATAAATGCTCAGCAATAAACAGAATTCAGTGGAATTCTTCCTGAATTGAATTGCACTTCCTGTTATTCCAATTCCATTCCAATTCCATTTCCTGTCAGCTACATGCAGTTCCAATTCCATTCCAGGAAGTGAATTGGAATTTACCATTCATTCTCAATTCAATTCATGAATGGCCCCAACCCTGTTCTGAACTTTGAGTTCTGGGAATTCAGGAATTTTTTATTTAGAATTCTCAGTTAAAATATTGCAAGTCGAACCCCTTTTCTTTAAACTGCAAGTCTAAAGTAGGTTCTAAACTAATAATTGTGAGTTTATATTTCACAAATGTTATTTTTTCCCCTTAACTCTTGAGTTAACAACTTTTTTCCCCCCCACAGAAAAAAAAAAAGAGTTCTCAGAGTTCTGACCTTTCATCTCAAAATTGGGAGTTTATAACTCATACTTATAAAGCAATAGTTAGTTTATAAAAGCAATTAGTTAATAAAACCTATAGTAACACTATATAATAAGGTGTCACTTGTTAACATTACTTAATATATTAATTTACATGAATGAACAATGAAAACTACATGTATTACACTCTTTATTAATCTTTGTTAATGTTATTTAAGAAAAATAGAGTCGTTTATTGTTTGTTCATGTTAACAACTAATGTTAAACACAACTTAACAACTTAAACACAACTTGATTTTAAAAACACATTAGTAAATGCTGAAATTAGCATCAACTAAGATTACTAAACGCAGTAGAAGTATTGTTCATTCTTAGTTTGTTTTAACTAATGCAGTTAACTAATAAATCTTATTGTAAAGTGCTACCAAAGTTATTAATGATAATTTTGAGTTTAGATCTCACAATTGTTAGAATTCACAGTTTAGGTTTTGCAAATCTGGCTTTTATTTCTTGGAGTTGCAAGTTTATATATTGCAATTTTTAGATTTAAACTAGTAACTGAGTATTACTTTTTCCGCCATAAATAACAAAACAAAACAAAAAAGATTATTGCGACATTTCATCTAAAAATCCTGAGCAATATGTAAACTCCGAATACAGTGCGCAGAAAAAAGTAAAAATTGCAAGATATAAACTACACATTTTCACATAAAAAGTCAAAATTACTGTTTTGATTTTTTTCTTCAATAAAGCTTCAATAAAAATGGATTCAGTGTCGACTGTTAAAAATGATTTTAAATGTGTTTGCTGAGTAATATAATTTCCTTTGACCTTTAAGTACAACTAAAGAAAGATTTACCTGGACCAAACGGTTGCAGGTACCATGTGCGTCCAGCGCGGCCAGGTTGTATTGTGGTGGGCAGGGTGGGGTTGATAGCCCGGCTGGTCTTCACATCGGCTTTCTTGTCTCCTGCGGTGGGGATTTCAAGAACAGGGATGGGTGTACACTGCTCCAGTATCCCCTCGGCCGTCAGTACCTCAGTATAGCCCTCCTCGCACATACATACTCCCTCCTGCAGGGGGCAGCAAAGACACAAATACCATCATGCTTTCTGCTTCCTCTCAAAGCTTGTGACCCAATTCAGTCCATGCACTCTCAGTTCTATCTCAGGTCAATGTTTTTTATGGTTAAATGCACCTGAAATAAGGTTCAATTAATTCTATGTCATTAAATACATACAATACATTTAAGCTTTAATATGTCTTTTTTGTTGCTTAATATTACTACAGAGGTTGTAGGGGACATTAATTGCCATCACACTGAATAGATAAACTCATGCTTTTACAGATGTGTTGCATTCATAACCACACTCTTGCAAACTTTCCAACATGGTCATTTTAGGTAAACACCAGAAGAGCGGTTGAAGCTTAATGGTGGTGACCGCGAAGTTGTGCAAATGTGGTGTAGCTCATTTATAGCTTAACTTTAGCTTTTTACTTAAGTTGTAAAAGGTCTGCAAAGTCGTGCTCATTTGTGAAGGTCAAATTGATGAACAAAATGTGAAGAAAAATAAAAAAGCCTTTGACCAAGAAAATAAATGTTCTCACCCTTCCCTACTGAAGAGAAAAACGTTGCATACTTCAAAAACGGACTAGAAGTATTTGTGGAGCCATGACAAATTATTTTCTTAAAAATTACACTTGCAAATGCATTAAAAAAGCTAAATGAGCACGCTTCAGAAATATGGATCAAATCATCCAAAAATAAAAACAAAAGTACAGCTCGTGACCACGATAGTCTGTTGCATTCATTATGATAATTGCAGCTGGAGCAACTGTCTGCAGTTACTGACTCTCAGGCTAAGAACTGCAGTAATCCCACAATCCTCTTGTGTCTTACCTCTGAGCAAAATGACTGTGGTTTGTCACAAGGTGGATCACAAGACTGGTCCGTCCCCGGCAGTAGCGCTGGAGGGCATCCACCTGGAAGAAATAACAGGGTAGAGATCATTTTCAAGCTTTTGACAACAACTCGGCTTGGCAGAAAATAATCAGTCAATCAGAAATGAGCATACATTGGCATCTTTTGCACAATATATAATTTATAGAACTCTCCTATGTTCTGTGTCACAATAATACACTCAATTTAAAACCACTAACCATTCTTTTTTTTTAATTATTATACATGCAGCTTTTAGGAGATCATTTATTCAGAAGCTACTGTACAAAAATTCATTTGTTACACCACAGGACCATTAAACATGACCTCATGAAGGCAAAAAGACATTTGATGTCGAAGTGATGCATTACATGCATATTTTAACTTGAAATCTTGAAACTGATTAATAAAATTTACCAGACATATTTTGCATTTTTTGTATTACTCCTCATTGGCTGATGTAAAGAAACAGATGTGAAGCAAATTAGGTCAATTTGAAGTACAGCACCTGTGACGTTTATTCCATCCGAGCGCTGACACCAGATCAGTTGAGGATTGCCCATCCACTGGTATTCATAACACTCCCCATCTGGATGGAAAACAATAAAGCAAATATACATTCTGCAGCTGTACACTTTTAGGCAGCTGTAGAGAGACTTGATAAGGGTGTTATAATACAACCTTCTTTAACTAAAAGTACCAAAACTATTCAAATGGACCAAAATGTAAACCAAGTGCATAGTTGATGGTAGCCATTGACTTCCATTGTGTGGAAAGAAATATTATGCAAGTCTATGGCTACCATCAACTGTTTGTTTGCCAACATCCTTCCTTCAATTTTTTTTCTTGTATTTGACGAAAAAAAAAAACAGGTTCGCAACAAGTGGATTGTGAATAAATGACGAGACTATTTAAATTTTTGGGTGAACTATCCCTTTAAAAGAGAATTCATTTGTAACAAATCAAGCCGAAGACATGTAACTGCATTTCATGTAAACTTCTTAAAATACATGCACTTGAAATAAATACATGTCAGAAGTATGCTTAATTGTATGTAATGTATCACTCTAAATCTTTGAAAAATGCACTTTTGAGTACAATTTCATGACTATATTTCTCAACACATTTGTTTCCATAACAAGTGCTCTTTTTAAAAGTATGTGCAAGTGCACTTGTTTTCTTGAAAATGATGCCACTATAAAACAAATGAGGATGTGTGTAATAAAATGTTAAATTATGAAAGCAAAGCAGAGTCTTTATGTCAACGAGAGAGGAAGAGTCTCACTGCTGCAGGGCCGGGTCTGCCACTCCTGATCAGGGCACTGAGCGATGTTCTCCGGCTCCTGAGCGATGACGGCGCGTGAACGGACCTGCACCGGACTGAAGTCCAACCGCTGGCCCTTCACACACACACTCTGACACGGGCTCCAGTCGGACCACTCCATCAGGTAACAGTCACCTGAACAGATCAACACAAGGGCTGAGCTGCATTACCAACTCACTTCCGCATGATAACAACAGAAGTGTTGAGGAAGCTGTGAAACTCACAGCTTAATTTGATAATAATAATACTTCACTTATAATTTCAAGCAGTTCAAATGTAGTCATATCTACCATTTTAGAAATGTTATTTAAAATATTTTAAAAGCTGGGAATTGCATTAAAGCTATTTAGATTATATATATTTAGAATAATTGTCACATTATATATTATAAAACATATCTGTGATACAACATAAAAAAAATAAATAAAAAAAAATATTTTTTATATATTTTTTAAGACTTCTGCTCACCAAGCCTGTATTAATTTTATCCAAAATACAGCAAAAGCAGTATTTTGGGAAATATTTTTACTATGTAAAATAACTGCAGCTTTTACGTTTTTGCTGTACTTTGGATCAAATAAATGCAGTCTTGGTGACCAGAAGAAAAGTCTTCAAAAAACACTGAAATTCCAAATCTTTTGTTCGATTAATATTACATAAATTTTATATTCAGAATAAAAAAAAACAAACAAACATGTCTAGCGTTCTCATTCTTGGCATGCTGGAGGTTTTAAATTAGTATTTATTTGTCCCAATAACAGTGTGTTACCAGGGCAGGGTAAGGTGCACGTCTCCTCCAGAACAATGTTCTTATCTCCATCGACAGCCTGCTCCAATCCAGCACAGAGCTCTTCCTCTACAATACTACTCTTCCCATCGCCGGAGCCGTCTGATACAAAGCATGACAGGTTCCGGAAACGCAGGCCCACCCCACACACCACCTCCTACAACACACACACAGAGGTTCAGATGTGAGCACAGAGCAGTCATAAACACTTCCTAAATCCAAAGATCAAAAGCAGGATTGAAACGGAGGAGGATAAGAGAGAATAATAGAAGAGAAGACGAGGTTGACAGCGAGACTGGAAAACAAGGTGTTGGCAGAGCCAGGAGTTCCAGTGCAGGTCCTTAACATATTCAGAGCCTGCGCTGTTGAGCGACTGAGGTGTTTAGCTCCAACCGTTTTTCTGTTGTACAATACTGCTCAATTAACACTAAAACCTTTCAACTTCATGAGTCACAATGGATATCAGTAGAAAAAAAGCAAAAGATTAGATTAGGATTTACAAATCTGAAATAAACACTTCTGTTCAAAAGTAAAAAAAAAAAAAGCATTAAATTGATCAAGTAGGACATTTAAGACAATAATAATATTATTTTTATATTACTTATTTTAATATTATATTTATTTCTACCATAAATATTCATCTTTTGAAACATTTATCCTTCAAAGAATCCTGAAAAACTATAATTTCCACAAAAATAGCAAGTGTATTTAACATTGATAATAATAATATTATAATAATATCTATATATAAGAATGATGGATCATTAATACTGGAATAATGATGCTAAAAATTCTGCTTTGCATCACAGTAATAAAATACATTTTTAAATAGAAAATATTTACTTTAAATATTAATATATATATTTTTTTTATTTAATTTTTTTATCAAATAAATGCAGTCTTAGTGAGCGGAACAAATCGTACCAATCCCAAACCTATAAACATCGGTGCTATTGACATCAACAGTTTGTCTTTGTTTAGATGGTAACACTTTAGACATTTAACAGCAAGTACATGTCAACTAGCAGTCATTAGAGTATTAGCAGACTGTGCTTCATATCTTCTAACACTTCATTTTGATGGCTTTATTTTCCACAGCATAGAACATACTGACTATCAGAATCTTTGCAAGTATGTGTCAACTTACAGTATTCTACTAACCCTGAACCTACCCTAACCTTCACTCTAAATGTTAAAAATGAATTAATGGGAAATAGTTGACATATAGTTGCAAAGCTACTTATAGTCAGTAAAGAGAACTATCAAAATAAAGAGTAACCGGAAAATTCATGAATTGTAAAATATAAACTTGACCTAGAACCTTTGCAAGTCAGAGTTCACCAAACACTGAATGTGCTCTCTGAATGCATTTCTGTGATGACGTTTCATCTTGCACTGCTTAAGTTTAGATTTGATGAACTCTGATCTGTGAATTTACATTCAGCTGTTTGATCTGTAAGAACTGAAAAAGACCTCGACACGGCACTCGGACCACGGGCCGTACTGCCATCTGTAGCAGGGTCTGACAGGACACGGCTTCCACTGCTCCATCTGAGCCGGACACGGCCTGCCGTCCCCCTGAGATGCGTCAACCACTGTCCGTCTCCGCCACATCTTCCCTGAGGAGTCGAGACATAAGACGGAGAATTGAGTTTGAGCTTCAGCTTCACAGAGAGCAACACAGTTTAAAGAAACAGCGGACCTTAAAAGTCTTGTACTGTTCAACAGTAAAAATATGGTATTAGGATGGTATAATATGTTATTACTTTTATCTTTTATTACTTGGTATTACTTTTATATGGTATTACTTTTATCAGTTCTGCCAAACGATTAATTGCATCCACAATGAAAGCTTTTGTTAACATAATATATGTGTGTGTACTGTGTATATGTATTATGTATATATAAATATATATTTAGTTTTTATTTGTATATTAAATATATATTTTTTATATATGAATATAAATTATGTATATTTATACACACACACGCAAATACATGTAAATATTTTCTAAATATATATTGTATGTGTGTATATTTATATATACACAATTAATATACACAGTACACACATGTATTACACAAAATATTTATATATAATTTTATTTACATATATTAAACAAAAACTTGTATTATGGATAAAATTAATCGTGATTAATCATTTGACAGCAATACTTTTAAAGTTATAAATACTTTATATAAATATAAATTTTTTACCGTTTTAAAAAGAAGGCTCTTTCATCAAAAATAAAGTAAAACAAATAGCAATATTCAGAAATATTGCAATTTAAAATTTCAGTTTTCAACTTAAATATACTTGAAAACGCACTTTATTATTGTGAAGCAAATGCTAATTTTAAGCTTTATTACTCAGTACCACATGCTCCTTCAGAAATCATTCTTATAATAAACATTTCCAATTATTAACAACACTGTAAAAAACACCGTTAACTGACATTCCCAGAATTCCCTGCATTGCATTTAAAATTTTGATTGAATTTGATGTTTTTTTCTTTGAAATAACTATGTTTCTTCTTAGTTTTTTGTATCATTTATGTTTATTAGGGTCGTATGTTACATCTAATGTTGTTAAATTAATGTTTATTGCCCATTTTAATTTAAGTATTCATACCATGATGGTGTTTAGTGCACTGAGCACCTTCTACTGTTTATGTTTTACGATTTAAAAGTGACTTGTGCTGGGCTTTAGTTCATCATGTGACTTTCTCATAACCACCTGCATTTGGTGTATTTCAAAAGTACAAAATAGATTTCACTATTTCAATCACTATTTTAATCACTATCACTATTTTCTTATTATGGTATTTAACTGTAAATTTAAAATAAAACTGTAAAACTATTGACAAAACAAAAATTATGATATCATATTTTTCACGGT
>JAUCNO010000279.1:5610843-5627956 GCA_032353835.1 Enteromius viviparus | reverse complement strand
GAACAAACTGTTGCCAGTAAATAACATAAATTTAAATCTACAGTAAGTTACTGGCGAACAGCTGCGTAACTACAGCAAATTTTTACAGTGCACCTGTAATATTTTCTTATAAGGCATTTTTGTAAAAGTTTCTTAAAAATATCTTAACTTAACTAATGCCTTGTCCTGGCTTAAGCTAAGCCTCGTTTTTGATAACCGGGCCTTAGAGTTACAGAATTTAGAATGTACTTCAAACTGCTAAACAACACATTGCAAATCATTAAGTCTTAGTAGCCTTAGCAAAAACTTCTAATCGTTTCACATTCCTTTTATATTTTGGCCTTGTACAGAAGTCATGGTTTTCAAAAAATTCCAGAATATTGAGATTAGTGCTGTCAAACAATTATATTTCGATATAATATCAAATATAAGAAAATAAATATACAAATGCATTTACATGTAAATACTTTCAAAATATATACTGTACGTTTTAATATAAACATAATAAACACAGCATAAACACATATTATGTAAAGAACTTTTATTTTGGATGCAATTAATCGTTTGACAGCACTAATTGAGATATTTGTGAGGCAAAAATATTGAGAAAATCAAGATGTTGCCTAGGATCAGTGAGCATGAAGAGATC
The DNA here is from genome assembly GCA_032353835.1 of Enteromius viviparus. Taxonomy (NCBI): domain Eukaryota; kingdom Metazoa; phylum Chordata; class Actinopteri; order Cypriniformes; family Cyprinidae; genus Enteromius; species Enteromius viviparus. The sequence goes on along the minus strand of JAUCNO010000279.1, from coordinate 5,627,328 downwards.
CACTCCCATAATGCTGTAGCAACTCCCTTCAGAGAGCCGCATGGGAGGACAGCTTGGACCCGCAACTCTGTGACTCAAGCACATCTAAAAATTCTTCAAGTACTACATCTGACCACAAGTTTATGAGCTTGGATCAATGTTTGCCTTTTGGATATACTTTTTAATGTATTTTTAGTAAGTCAATTATTAAGCACTACAAAGTATGCCCAGAGTAGACGACTTAAAATTAAATGTAACTCCAGTTATCTCCACAATGACTCTAGCTATCTTATAGATTTATTTAACCAGACTGGAAAATTAAAAGCTTTATAATGGATGTAGATTACAAGTCAAATGTTTATGAGTCTACTCTACTCTACAAATTTAACTTTTTTATCACGTAGTGTTTTTGTTTGTCTTTTGTTTATTTGTTTGCTTGCTTGGTTTTTGTGTGTGGACATTTTATGCATATCGGTGTATGGGACTTGTAAGTACAAAATTTAAACACATGCTCGAGGAGTGGCCTTTATTGTTTACCCTTGCGTCCTGTCCCACCCACATAGTTGACGTCATGCTTATCCATCCAATCGGCGTTGCTGTTTATACTCCATAAGCTTTATAAAGTCTGTCGCTTGAGCGCAAGACAACGGGCGTTTGACAGCACAACAAACTGTGAAGTTTATGTGCAGTATATTTTTATTTGTCCTGTGACGTATTCTTCAACTTAGTTACTTGAAGAGATTCTAGCTAACGTTCCTTGAAAAAGTTTATTACAGATCAATATTAAAATGCATCTGTGGGTTCTCTGCGCGTCTGTTCTGATGCCTCTGCTGTGCGATGCACGGATCTCTAAGCGTTATGTGATCGGCTGTCCCGAGCGCTGCGATAAGAGTCTGTGTCCACCCATACCGCCCGACTGTCTGGCCGGAGACATCCTAGACCAGTGCAACTGCTGTCCGTTGTGCGCGGCCGGCGAGGATGAGCCCTGCGGCGGTACAGGGAAACTAGGAGACCCGGAGTGTGGAGAGGGTCTGGAGTGCGCTGTCTCTGAGGGGGTGGGTTCAACAACTACCGTGAGGAGGAGAGGAAAGACCGGCGTGTGCGTTTGTAAGAGCCTCGAGCCCGTCTGCGGTAGTGATGGGGTGTCCTACAGGAACATCTGCGAACTCAAGAGAGTCAGTAACCGGGCACAGAAACTCCAGCAGCCACCCATCATCTTCATCCAGAGAGGAGCCTGCGGGAAAGGTAAGACTAGTGCTCCAAACCTGGTGTGCTTGCTCTTATAAACCACAGTTCTTTACTGGTATCTACAATTCCATAAAGAACTTTAATAGTGCAAAAAAGTTTGTTTATTTAGTGTTCTTTAAACCAATGGCTCTTTGTGGAAAAATTACAAACCTAGTTAGCTGCCAACAACATTTTAGAGCATCATGTCAAAACATAGTGAGCTTAAAACTCCTAATTCGCACCCAAGCTTGATCTGTCAACATTGTGAATTTCACTCCTAAAAACAGCTTCATTCTTGGGTTTATTTATGGCCTTTAAAAGATCAGCATGCTGGTTTCTGGGATCTTCAGAGTTCGACAGACAATCCTAAAGGAACAAGAGAACAAAAAGTTATTTTTTAAAAGTTTAAAGTTTTTCTTTTTATATATCACTATGGGTTATATTTGCTTAATGATGCAGCGATAGTCTGCTGAAAAACTATAACGTCAAAAAGCCCAAGAATGAATTCAAACAAAGTATTAAATACACTCCAATATACGTACAATCAAACAGTGCCTCACATACCCTGCTTCTTTTTATCCAAACATATCCTGTCTTGTAACGCCTCAGTATTTTCTTTATATGCTCTCTGATCTATTATAATATGCTAATAAATTGAAATAACATTGAAGGTTGACATTTCCTCCAATTAATTTAAAAAAGGTTGAGTTTTGCATTCCTCTAACCAAAAAATTCAAAGTTGGCAGAATGCTTAGCATCTGATATTGCGTGATTTAAACTGGCTCTTTTTCAAGACAGTAAACACAGAAGCTTATTAGATGTTGCCAGTTCGTCTGCAACCCCGTTACCGGGATTTATGCTTGGCACTGGAAACAAACTGGAAAAAGGTGCAAAAACAAATCACAGCAGATAACCACATGCCTGCACCCTTCCCTGCAAGAGGAGTCAGCTGTAGTTCATCCAGATTCTCTTGGAATTGCAAAAGGAAAATTAGATTCCAAGAGTTTCAAGTCTCCATAAATCCAGTGCATCAAAGTGTCCGGGCCCACCAGGAGGGGCTCATTAAATTAAATGGAGATATTTCAATCACTAAATGTTTCAGAAAATGTGTTCTCTCCCATATAGTTATGCTTAAAGCAAAAATTCAACCAAACGCAGCTTTTTAAACATACTATAATTTAAAACCATTTTAGCCAATTTCTAAAGGATCTGATCCATAAAATCAGTTCTGAGCTTGTGAAAAGAGCCATGTAAGTTTGAAACCAAGCAGAAAAATAGAAATTTAGATCCCGCACTGCGCAATTTTAATTGGTCAGTTGTTGAAGTGTTTCAACAGTAGGTTTTGAAACAGAACAACTGAACACACTGAACAAACCTCATCTGATGTGATTAATTAGGTGTTACCAGGCCTTTATGTCATTGGACGTAATGATTTCCAAATCAAGCCTGGCATTGTCTGCACAAATCCACGTAACCCGGCTTTCTGCGTGTTCTCTTTGGCTCATTAAGCTATCACCTCACTTCTGTTCCGGTCACTGTTGGACTGGCCAAAAATAGCACTTTAGTGTTTGTGCAACCATGTTGTGCTGAAAGGTTCATCTGAGATCTACAGCCAAGACTCTGTTTCTACTCAGTCAAGTCATCTCCCATCACATGATGTAATCTACATCTGGAGTTCTTGAGGCTGGACATTATCTAAGAAACCTATTCTCTGAGGATCTAGATCTAGGTCAAATTTTACAGTCTTGGAGCTGTTTTTCCTTACCCACATATTCAGGAGATCTTCACTAGAAACATTTGGCCTTGTAGACTTTACACACTGTCAGTGTTCATCAATAATATACAGATGTTTTTTTTAATGAACAAAAATAATTTTCTTTTATATTATATTTATGGGCATTTTCAGCCTTTATTAGAGAGGACAGTAGAGAGCTGACAGGAAAGCATTGGGTGGAGAGAGAGAGTGGGGCAGGATTGGCAAGGACCTCGAGACAGGAATCGAACTTGCGTTGCTGCAAGCGCAGCTGCGCTTTATGTTGGCGCACTAACCACTAGGCTATTAGTGCCGACAAACAAATATAATTTTTTCAGACTTTAAAATATGAAAATAATATTTCTAAGTTTTATTTCGTGATGGAAATTACATTTAAAATATATTTAGTATTAAAGTAAATGAAGATGACATAATAATAATAATAATAATAATGAAAAAAATCCATTGTCTTTATATGTGACCCTGGACAACAAAGCCAGTCGTAAGTGTTCATTTTCTGAAATTAAGATTTATATATGATCTGAAAGCTGAATAAATAAGCTTCCCATTGATGTCGGATTTGGATGGATAGAGCAATATTTGATCAAGATACAACTATATGACAATCTGGAATCTGAAGGCACAGAAAAATCGAAATGTTGAGAAAATCACCTTTAAAGTTGTCCAAAAGAAGATCTTATTCATGCATTTTAATAATAAAAAATTCAGTTTTAATATATTTTCGGTAAGAAATTGACTAAATACCTCCATCAGTAATTTCGCCCCATACAATGTATTTTTGGCTATTGCTACAAGTATATCCCAGCAACTTAAGACTGGTTTTGTGGTCCAGGGTCACATATAACAAAGGAAAAATGGCCCAGTTTTTTAAGGCTCAGTTAAGGAAACACCCTCATATGTTGTCAACGCCCCTGTGATGAGAGGTCTAGGGGTCTTAAACACCTACATTGTTGTACGCCCAAACAATCCATGAAGGGCATATGTGTGATATCATTGAAATTCCCCAAACTGAGGGCATTTGGCCTTAATTGCTCACAGATGTCAGTTTCTGACTTATTTGGTGATTTATTGGGCAAGAGAATCAGTGGTGTAGATTTTTACCAACTACAGATTTTACTGCAGAAATGACAGCGTAAAGAGTGTCTGTCTCAAACATAAGCTGAAGAAGTAAGGGTGTTACTGGATGCTGCAGTAAAGCCAGCACACGCTCTCTTTGGTTTGCCCCAAGTGCTGAGTTTGCATCAGAGGAGGAAATGCATACCGCAAGCCATTCTCAGCCGGTGGTATGGAGAGTATAAGAACTGTGAGGGAAAGTTAAGAATCATATGTTGACACCGCAGTTCTGAGTTCAAGCAAAATGCCACCGATGTGGAAAATGGTCAGGGAGGGCAGGTATACTTTAGGCATGCGTTACCCAATTGACAGGGACTACTGATCCAAGACTTACGGTTTCCAGATATGACATAATTTGAATGGAGAAAGTTTACACTTTACACTGGATTTTTGCCATTGTTGTGAAAGGACAGTGTAGAGGAGACAGGAAGGAATTGTGAAAGGTCCTTGAAGCGGGATTCAAACTTGAAACACAAACTCTGACCAAGTATATGCTCTTACTACACTTATGTTAATGGTTAGTGATTTGAACAATAACTAATTTTTGGCATGTGACTCATCCCATATGTTCATAATATACATGAAAGATACCTCAGATAATGTTTTGGGAGAGAGGTGCACATTCCTGAAAGACTGGATGGTTCAAGCTTTTGCATGATAAAATGAGATAATTTTTTAAATATGTTTATATAAAAAATAAAATACAATTAAAAAGAAAAGTAATACATAAAATGTATTTTTTTATACCCCTACCCCTAGCATCCATGTAGACTCAAATTTGTAATATATAAGATGAAGGCTATACTTTAAAAAATGATTCACTTACAATCGTAATGTTCAACATGGTGCTCTTTAAAGACAAAAAAATCATGTGGCTACTGCTAATGCTAATGTTACTGTAAGAAATTGTCTCTCTGTTTAAGTCAATAGGATGGGACCTACTAATAGCACACAAATGACATTACGTCACAACTGTCTCTTAAGTCTATTTGCAAGCCTTCCTGCTATAGCTGGCACAGCCAGCGATGACACAATGTACTGTAGTTCACTTGAGGCTAATGAAATCTGTTTGCATTACGACAGTTTTCCCATTCATAAAAAGAACTGGCCCAGATTTCACCTGGAATATCTGAATTTCCACATGATTCATAATCTTCTAGCAGTAATCCAAAACTTTTTTTTTTAGTCTGGTGGCCATGATACTAATCCTTATATGACAAACAATACATAGTAGCATAACTGAATTGATATAAAGAGCCGAATGGGATTAGTTTCTAAATTTAGAATAAATATTTGTGCCAGGATACTAGATCTTTGTTCAAAACAAGACACGGACAACACAACAGGACAAGTTTGTAAATATTATGATGTCATATCAGCCTCTTGCATAATTTACAAATATATAAACTCTTTGCATTTGCATACCAAAACTGTTATCAAACATTTATTAAAAAACACATTGCTTTTAATAAGCACTTCTTACCATCTTTCGGATGAGACGTTAAACCAAGGTCCTGACTCTCTGTGGTCATTAAAAATCCCATGACACTCATTGTAAAGAGTAGGGGTGTAACCCCGGTGTCCTGGCTAAATTCCCACTGGCCCTTGTCTATCATGGCTTCCCAATAATCCCCATCCATTGATTGGCTGTATCTCTCCCTCCTCTCCACCTGTGTGTGGTGAGCGCACTGGCGCTGTTGTCCTGTGGCTGCCGAGGCATCATCCAGGTGGATGCTGCACACTGGTGGTGGTGGTCGAGGAGAGACCCCCCTCCTCTACGTGATTGTAAAGCGCTTTGGGTGCATGGCCATACATGATAAAGCGCTATATAAAAACTGCATCATTCATTCATTCATTCACTTTCACACACTGAAGCAGGAAATTACCTTAAAATTGCCAGACTTTTCTGGTAAATTACCGCATCTGTATCACATCAACGGCTTCCTACTTTGAATGTTAAAATTCACACATCAGTATCAAAATGTCAATATCTGTGATAAAACTGTGATTATTAAAGAACCAAGATGATGTACAGTATCCAAAGATGTCCACCTGGCGCACAATTACATTAGTTGTGTATCAAATGACGCAGTATATACACACTTATAGACTATCAACTTTTGCACTATGTACTGAACCGTGTAGTGTATGAATTATTTAAGTTATTTTATCATTTAGAATCCGAGTCTGATTGCGATAGTCTGTTTCTACACTGATGCATTTGAATAACATTAACCCCCAGTTTCACAGACAAGGCTTAAGCTAGTCCCAGACTAAATTGTACATTTGAGCTGTTTCAAATGCAAAAATCTTGCTCTGACATCTTAAAACATGTCAGTGTCATTGTTCTGTATTAAGATGCACACCTGTAATACTTTCTAATAAGGCATTGTTGTGAATATTACTTAAATATCTTAATTTAACTAATGCCTAGTCCTGGCTTAAGCTAAGCCCTGTTTGTGAAACCGGGCCTAAGTGTATTTGATTTGATTATGTTAAAGATATGTACTCGAAATTCACCCTGTAATTGAATTACATAAAGTTTAAATCAAGACCAAAACATTTGGTAATCATATATTGAATGTATTCAGAAATTTATCACCACTCTCATTCAATTATTAATTCATAATGTACTGTTCTCATTTTTATTTACTTGCACTTGATCAACTCTATTTCTTACATTGCTTGATATTTGTAAATCATCGTAAATAAAGTTCAAATGTAATGTCTTTAAATGCAATGACAAATGAATGCTCAGCAATAAACAAAATTCAGTGGAATTCTTCCTGAATTGAAATTCCTGCATGCAGTTCCAATTCCATTCCAGGAAGTAAATTGGAATTTGCCATTCATTCTCAATTCTATTCATGAATGGCCCCAACCCTGATAGACAGACAGACTGGGTCATCACCGGCAATCAACAATGGCAGAGGCAAAGCGAGAGAGTATTCAGAGTCCAGGCGTAGGTCGAAACACAGCAAACACAATCAAACAGAGCAAAACAAAGGCGGTGGTCAAAAACAGGCGAGGTTAGTAAACTACAGATCAGAACACAGAGGAAAACACAAGAACACGGGGTGGCAAAACGATAGGTTGACAGTGCTAATGGGCCGTGGAGACATACAAACACATCCGGGTTTTATACATGTGAAAGTAGGTCATGGGGTGGAGCAAACAATGAAGTACCTAGACAACAAATGAGTGGGCGGAGACATGAGTTCATTGATGAGAGTCCATAAAACACAGAGAGTTCGCTGGGCACTGAAGTGCCATCCCCTGATCTGGCTTCCAGACGCCCAGACTTGGGAGCCGGAGGGAGTTCCCACCAGGACGGGGCAGACAGCGGAGAAGTCCACTTGAGCAGCGTGGACAGCGAGACCTCCTCCTGGGCAGAGCAGGTGGCGGAGAAGCCCACTGGGGCGGAACAGGCGGCGGAGATGTCTCTCTGGGTGGAGCAGGCGGTGGAGAAACCAAACAGGGCGGAACAGGCGGCAGAGACCTCCCTCTGGGAGGAGCAGGCGGCAGAGAGGCCCACCGGGGCAGCACAGGTGGAGGAGGCCTGGTGGGGAACACCTTCCAGGGTGGATCAGGTGGCGGGAACGCCCACCTGGGCGAAACGGACAGCTAGGCCATCTTCCCGGGGTGGAGCGGATGTCAGCAGAACCCCTCTGGTTTGGCCAGGAAGTGACAGGGCCTCCTGTTGATCAGACTGACTTTGCGCCCTCAAGAACCAACCAGCCTTAGCAAACACCCTTTGAAACCTAACCGACAGTGAGTGCACCCTCCAAGGTCCGACTGGCCATGAATTCGCCCTCTTAGACCAACCTGACTGAGAATGCACCTTCTGAAACCTGACAGGAAGTGAATACGACGAAACACTCGCTGAATTCAGTGTGACGGTCCCTTCTTTCACAAGACTGAGAGACAACGAACATGCAAATTTAAATGCAGAGTGTTTTATTGAAAGATCATTTAAATTAATTATTACATTGTTTTTTTTTTACATAGAAATTATTAGTAGAATGTTTTTTTTTACATAGAAATTATTAGTAGAATGTATTTGTTTAGGCCTATATTTAAAAAATATAAATAAATTATGGGGATTCATAATTCTGATATGAATCTGATATGAATGATGAATCTTTTGTGATGAATATTCACAGCTTGTGACATTTGCTGATCCTGTCACCTAATATTTACTAACCGTTTTTTTAGCGGACTCTACATAAAATCTCTGTAGAACTCCTCAAACTCTGCATCGCATTACTAATTTAAACAAACTATGTCATTACTTTTTTCAAATAGGCATCCCAGACCGCAGCCACATCCAGCCTGAGGGCGGTGCAGTCACTGATCTCTGAAATCAGGGTGATTCTGAGCAGAAGAGCCCCGGCTGCTTCTCACTGGACCTGAGCCAACAGAACAGCCCTCTACTGGACGTGTTCACATGCAGTTACACAATGCGCTCATGCAGGACACACGGTACCGCAGTCTATAAGAAAGCTGACATCACTCTGAGACACCCTCCAGCCTTTAGTCTGCAGCTTTCAAACTAGTCTGCTGCATCTGATATGAGGTGACAGCAAAGCAACGAAATGTCTGATGATGACATTTGCTGTGGAAGATATCCAAGATGCGCAAGTGTGGCTGCATGACTAATTATCATGAGAAATATCTCGCGAGGAACGCAGAATGCAGGGAACATAGATGGATGGTGGCGCAGCTTTTGGCTCTGCAGGAAGGAACAAAGAGCTCTCAAACACAATCTCCCACCATCCTCTAGCTATCTGGTAAAAAATCTTGTTTTCCGGTAAAAATAGGGAAATAGTTTTAAATCAAGATACATTTAATTCTGCTCAAGTAAATCTGTATTTATGTTTTATTTATTTTTTTTTGAGTCAACACATGTGCTGACTCCACACCTGCTGCGCCGCAGTGCTGTCAGATGCAGTTGGATGGTGGGTGGGGTTTCCCTGCGGGCAATTTATGTTTAATGACCCTGAACAGTTAAAGAGCAGGTAGATAAAGGTATAGTGATATATCAGCCTGATGACAGTCTTCACCACAGCCACCTGTGTCCAGAGCACCTCTCTCTGCTGGTGTTTTACTGGACTCTGAAGGCAAATGCCACAAACTCAATCTATGTTTACCTATGATCTACTGATAATGCTGCAAAAATCAATTTATATCAGTGCATCGAAATCATTTAAATTCATCCAGGAAAAACATCTAAACATTCTTAATACAAGCTAAATATAGGCTGTTTTTTTTACGTTTATTTGCATTTTTTATAGGCTGTATACAAACTGTGTGCAAATCTAATGCACAATGTTGTTTCTCAAATAATTTGTAAATAGTTTATTATTTAAATAAAATAAAATTTTGTATACTGTATATTTACATAGCTAGATAAATAGATAGATTTAAAAATTTTTCATGTGAGGAAGTGTGTACAGTGATCGTGTGTGTGTGTGTGTGTGTGTGTGTAGCTTTCAAGAGTGTTTTTCCTGTCATTGCTTTTGGCTGTGTAGGTTGCACAGCCTTCTTTCTGGGTGGTTTATTGATTGGCGTTGATGAGTACCGATGCTGGAAAATCATAAATCTGTCCTACACATTTCACATTTTTTTCCTTTATTCTCCTGCCCTTCTTTTCACTTTGTCTTCGACAGCAGTACCGCACTGGCCATGAGGCAGAAGAGCACAGTCTCTCCAAGGACCGGCTCAAGATTCATCATTCCCCATGATCAGTTAAAGAGATCGATTTATCCTTCTCTCTCTCTCTCTCTCTCTCTCTCTCTATCTCTCTGCTGGAGCATCAAGCCTCTTTATCACTCCTGACTTCTGCGGGATTGTACATTACAGTGTGAAGGTTTCCAAAACTGCCATTAGTGCTCATGGGTTACAGGTGCAGAACATCTGAGTGTGTGTGTGTTTGACACTAAGGAAAATTGGACAGGAATGTGCAGAAAAGGACAAATAGTCCAGCTATCAGAAGCTAAAGAGGTTCAGCCTACCAAGAGTGTAGGAGGAGAGGCCAGACACTTCCATTTATGAGAGCATTTATCTCTCTCCTACATACACACACTTACACACGTTCTTTAAAGAACATGATCACAAACCATTACAGGTAATATCACCACTTGATCTGGCGTACCCTCGACAGCTGTGTACGTTTTTTACGAAAATGTGTGTGCGTGCCCATTATAGCCCTCTTGAATGTCCCAGATGTAATTTTCCTTGTGTCTTTAGTTTTCCTCAGTCCAGAAGTCAGAGGGGATTCTGTCCATTCAGCCACTGAATGAAGAACAACCTTTGAGACTCAAATGAATTAGAAGCTCAATCAACTTTACAAAGCAATTTCCAATAGTAGCATAATCTTCCGTTATGGTTAGAAAGCGTAATAGAATGAAATGGATTAGTGATGAATGGAGGGGCATGAACTGATAAAATCAGGAGTTTGAAGACCTCATCAGGGTGGAAATGGCCTGTTTACCCCTGCGACCCATCAGTCGAATGCCAAAATCAAAGTCGAAACCACCGATTACCATAAATGCGCCATTGCGCTCTGCAATGATTTACAGTATTTTTGATATTGCATGCTCAGTGTTCATAATTCTCTCTCTAAGGCGCTGTGGCTCAAACAATCATTTGTTTTTGATCCCTTTGGACCTGCAGAGCGAAATGCGTTTTGTTCACTGCTCAGAATGCAGCAAAGCACTGCAGTAATTGCAGCGGGGTCCCAAGACAAAGTTCTCATGGCCGTGGATGAAAACATCAAGCCATAATGAAGGAGAATCACACTCACCCACGCAAAAAGATCACAGCATTTTTTCTCAGTGCTGATTGCACCAGACATTAACGCAAACAAATGAAAAACGAGGAGGACGGATAAAGGCTTGAATGCTTTGATTAGACACAGTTCCACACCTGCATGAACACTTGGAGAAGGGAATCAATATTACCCTCCACTCTCCAGGGGAAACAGCGAGAGACTCGTAGAACTAATATTTGCCATAGCGCTATCTAACTTTATTAAATTAGCTTCGAAATCTGTCATGCGGTCTCTCGCTGGGCCGCACAGATCAGAAGAAAAGTTATGTTTTTATGAAAGCACTTTATTTCTGTTTTGTTCTCTTTGCACTTCTTTTGCTTCTCCTATTACTTCTCTTTTTGAGCTTTTATTGAGAAACGAAAAGAAAAAAGGCTCATATACCATGTCATAGGAAGGGTCACCTAGGGCATAATAAAACTGATTTATGATGCTTTTCATACTATGTTCAGGAATGGGGGTGGAATTTATTTCTCTTTTATATTTTACTTACAGTATATATCTTCTTAAAAATAAATATTCCTGTTTCACATTTCGAAGCCAATTTTAAAAATGTCCTCGAATTCTGATCAACTAGTAATTCATTTGTCATATTGGAAAAGGAGTATTAAGCACATTGCATTTTGGGATTCAAGATTCAATTCAGTGTTCTGTTTTACACTCTTATAAATAAAGGTTTCAAATGTGATTTTTTCACAGGGATGCCATTGAAAGAACAAAACGGGTTCCCAAAAAACCTATAAATTAACATTGGTTAAAAGAAATTGTTTTTAAAGAATAAAAATATATAACATCCTTGAAGAACTTTTAATACTCTGAATGGATAAGAAACGTTCCAAAGATGCATAGATGCCAATGATTAACCTTTAATGTAATAGGTCATGGATAATTGCTGCATGCAAAACATCCATATGCAAACTGTTGATGAGTTTGGTAGTAAACTATTCTGAACGTATCTTATGCGTGCCTCTCTGTCATATTAAGAGGGAGTCGCTAGTCTAAATGCAGGTGTGTCAATCACTCTAAGACTGACTATTTTCACACTTCATCATGACAAGGTTATGTAAAAACAGCTTATATCATGCATTGTTCATGATGTCTAACAGCGATCTTTTCAGAGCCTGTCGTTAAATAGTTGTCTAAACAGGCGGTTGGTCTAATCATTTTAGGGTCATAAAACATGGCATGATATTCACAACAAAGAAATGCTTGCATTTACTGTATGAATATCAAGACTTTTTTGAATTATCATCAAGCTTCTCATCACGATAACATTTCAGTTTTTCCTGTATCACAGGGTTTCTGACACATGGTGTATTACATGGAACTGTAGTCTGTTCTGCACCAGCAGGGCACATTCATCAGCTGTGCTGTTCAGCTCCTCTATCTGTGATCTTTGTGGTCCATTGGTCCCTCTAATGAGCAGCAGAACAGATGAGGAGAAAACTGACCCAGGTTGATAGGATTAGACTGACTGAACCTCCGTAATGAATGAATAACCATGGGCATAAATCCCGGGGGGGACAGGGGGGACATGTCCCCCCCGATCCCAGGGTTGTCCACCCCTAAAATCATAAATAAAATCGCACTGTCTATTGTGAAAAATAAATGTATGTAGACCTAAAAATAATTGTGTAAACAGAAATTCAAACACGCATGAAAAATGCATTTCGAAATAGTTGAGTTCCCCCTCCCCTTCCTCACAGTGGTTTGGCCCATTGCCTCCTATTACAAGTTCATCTCACCTACGCTACACACGTCAGGTATGTGTCTGCAGCTCTGTTCATTAGTAGTTGAACTCCAGTAAGTAGTGAATTTTATTCACTTAAATAAAGCGATTCTCTTTAATTTAGTTGATGCTGATTCTTTAATAAATTAGTTGTGCCAAAAATTCTGATTACAGGTGTCATTTTTTATGAATCTGCTATGTTAGCGATTAAAAAGTTATTTATCTATTTAACGTTAGCTTGTTTACAAAAGCTTGTTGCAGTGAACTGCAACTAACACGCCAAAGCCGTTTCCCATGCATTGTTTTATTTGTGGCAACTTGGCATAACGTTAACATTAACAGAGAGAGAGAGAGAGACTTGACTGTAAACAGCATAACAAACATTGCAATAGTTTTGAGAAGAAAAAAAAATCTGCCTTTTCATTACACCAGAGAAAAACTTTAAAAATAACCATGATGCAGTCTCCATGCTACAATAATGATAAAAGCAATGTCTTCCTTGGTTTTGACACATCCTTATAAGTACAAACTGAATGTATTAATTGTGTCCCCCTCTAAGAATTGCTCCCCCCCCACTGAGATAAATGAGATTTACGCCCATGTGAATAACACTCTTAACAGTCTGTCATTTGCTATATTTATTTCTACAGCTAAGCTTGCCTCGCACACTCACACTTATTTTAATGCTAGTGTTTACATTTAGTGTACATTTTTAAATGATTTAGTATTATGTGTGTGTGTCTGAGGCAGTTTTGATTAGTCATCCTGTCAGTATGGATTTGTGCACCATGTGATCAGCGGGGCATAAACAGGAAGGTTTGCTTGTATTTTCCTGTCATCGTAACACTAACGTCTTTGTTCTGTGAGGTCATGAAATCCTGATCCAGCAGTGGTCCTGTCACTCTTAGTAAATCTCATGTGCTCTTTATGAGGCCTGTAACGCAAGATCTGACCTCCAGGCCCTTAAAGCAGTTGGTGCTATCAAAATTATCATTGTGTTATTCCAGGACACTCCGGATCTTTCTACCGGGCATCTGATGTGAGTCACATAAGAGTGTCAAAAGACTACGATACAGTGCTTTAGGATGGAAGTAGAGAGCGTTGCTCTCTGAGACACAAACGTAGTTAGATGCATGTGTGGGTGTGTGAAGTAATGCAGCCCTCGAACAGCCGCACACATCTCCTGCTAATTCTTCAGGAGGTGACAAACGTGTTTTTTTTCTCCATGGTTATGTCTGCGCCATGTCTTTCATCTGAATGTCTCAGCAGGCCTCTAAGTCCCCTTAGTCAAAAACTGCTGCAAGAGCATACATGCTTTTTGAGTGTGAGTATGTAAGGGTGTGTTTGTTTTGCAAGTTATGCATGTGACTATATGGGACACATCTGGCCGAATCTATTATGCTAGTTCCATTCCCTGCTTATTAGTTGTTCTGCTGCATCATCAGAGGCAGATCAGGATTTAATAGTTTAGTTATATTTCAAGTTATTTTAGGTGTGTGGTATTTTGTTAACTGTATATGAACGTCTTAAATTCCTTTATCAACTTAATGGAATTTTAATCATACCATATTCAAAGGTGGACTATAATAATCATGCTTGTTTTATTGCTATATGTAATGCACAGTGTTTGCAGAAGAAATTGACATTTGTCATACAGTAGCTACAGTATAGCCAGTCACCAACAAATTGATTGTAGGCCTATTGCACACAGTAAAATAACATGTGACCAAATGTTTAAAATGTAACTGAATTTAATTTATATTTTTTAGTTATGTTCAGCACTAAATGTGAGTTTTTTTTAAACAATTTCTATATTTTCAAATAAACCTTTTTCTGAAAAGGTCAAATGATTCTTTTGCTAATCGGACCGATTCGGTCCGGTTGACAGCGGTTCTTCAGTAACGTTAAATAACTCTGAATCAAAGATTCGGTCGGCACGTGCGCTTTCAGAGTGTCACTCATTCGGTCCTGTTCGAAATAAGCAAAGAACCTGCAGTGATATGATCGAATGTGCAAACGATTGGACTCACAGCGCGAAAAGTAAGATCCTCATTTTTCTAATTTATTTGTATGGTCACATTCATTTTATTACTTTTACGTGACAGGCCAATCGCGAGTAGACCGAACTCTACACAGTAACGTGATGCTAACGTTATGTCTGAATGAAAATCCAATTTAAAAAAAATGATTCGATGATAATAAATGTTAAGAGCGCAATCTTAATGTTTAAGACTCAAATTCTGCAGTATTTACCTGTAAATAGAGAGTGTACTTGGTAAAGGAGTATTTGATCATGCGGTCTCAACATGGCGACTGCTGCCTCAATTCAAATTAAAACATCTCATATTGTACAGTAATTGTACTTATTCTGTTATCAGGCTATTTGTATGTTTACTAAAGCACAAGATTTGTTTTCTTCATCCGTCAGTCACTGACTGCTGAAGAGCATAAAGTCACTTACTGATCATTGTGTAGGCTGGTACACAAGTTCTCATTAAATTAAAATGGAAATGTTTTTAAGAATGAGTAAATTATGGTAAGCCTTAGATTCTCAAATTTTATTATTGTCAATGTTGAGGTTTTAGTTCGGCATCCTTATCTTGCAAGTAATAATGTAGCGTTTTTAATCTATTGTGACATGAAAATGTTTTAACATTTGGCAGTCTGATCAAAACATGAGTAAAGAAGCAGATGTTGGCATTAATGCAAGCTCATTTCTCACATGGATGGGCTGTCATACCTGTAGCTCCTCAAGATTTGATAGGTCAGCTCAGTCTTGCACTCGTTGTCTTTTTACACCACGCAACTTAGCTGAAGCATTACCGCCATAATTAGTCAATTACACTGTATATAAAGATAATCGGTCCGCTTACCGTCATCATTATCATCAACAACCATGAGCTCAGCACCCATTAGGTGTTGATGCCTTGTTGACTAATCAACATGCTGCAACTCTAATCAACGCACTGACTTGTCGACCCAGCCCGGTAATTGTGCTGCTTTTAGTAATGCTAAAAACAATTCATTATCTGGCTTCAAGCAAGCATGTACCCTGTCACTATGTGGCTTTTCAACTTAGTATGTCAGTGAGCATGAAACGGGATCCTGAGCAGGCCTTCATATAATTGGTCGATGATAACACTCATATTGTAAATGTATGCATAAGTGGTCTTTACTTGTTTCATTGGCACAAACTAAAACAACCCAAAAAAATTTTTATTTTTTTTTTAGAACTTGTAAATCAATGTTTCAATAGTAAAACAACAATGTATTCACATTATATTTGAAGAAATGTTATTAGCATATTATATATTTATTTATTTATATAAATATTTATATATTTAATTTCATATTGCACTAAATATTTGTAAAACAAATTTGAATGATTTGTATATTATACGCTTTCATCCTGTCAGAGACAAAAAAGTTTGAAGCTTGACTTCAGAATGTGTTCAGTTGTTGTTTTTAATTCAAGTTAGTGTCACTCTTTTTACTAAACAAGCAAGTTAGTGCCATTCAACAATTCTATGAATATGTGTAATATTTGGAGATTTCTGACTTCACCACTTGCGTAACTTGTTTGTTTAGTGAGTTTTAGCTCTCGCTGGCATGCCTTATTTAGCGGTGAATATTTGAACAATATTACAATATTTTCTTAGTTTGGAAGAAAATTCGCCACAAAATTATGCCATACCAACAATTGCTAAAGCTTACAAACCAAACAGGCTGATCACGATTTTTTTTCCCATATCGAACAATCTCGATTTTTAATCACGATTTTTTTATCAGAAGAATGACGTCATCATGCAAAGTAATATGATAATAAGAACCTAT
>JAUCNO010000279.1:5589863-5604249 GCA_032353835.1 Enteromius viviparus | reverse complement strand
TGATCGTTTCTTGGAAAGTTACGTTCAGTTTTATAAAGTTTCGTTCATTTTTATTGGCACAGAAATAATTCCATAGATCTGGGATCATTTCAGTTGTGTTTCTATTTGTGTTGTCTATAACGGGTCAAATAGCTCTCTGATATCATCAAAAATATATTTTCATTTTTGTTCCAAAGATAAACTAAGGTCCTATGGGTTTGAAACGACATGAGGGGACAGAATTTTAATTTCTGGGTGAACTAACCCTTTAAGCTTTCAGTGTCACATGATCTTTCAGAAACAATTATAATATGCTAATTTGATGCTCAATGAATATTTCCAATTACAATCAATTAAGGAAACCATAAAACATTTTTCAGGATTTTTTTTTTGATGACTAGAAAGTTAGAATAGAATAGCTTTTATTTGAATATCAGTTTACATGTACTTTTGATCCGATTAATGCATTAGATAAATATATATATATAGAATGTGTTAAGTACAGAATAAAACTATTTACAATTTTTAAGAAAAGAATTGTAACATTTTGACAGAATATACAGTACTGATGATTATTTTCTCTAATAACAGTTTATGCCAAACATAAAAAGTAGAAGAATTGTGTTTCAGCCTTTTGTTACACAAGGCTTTACATGCATTAAATTATGATGATCATTTTATTATTGGGTGAAAAACTGTCCCTGTAATACCAGATATATAATTTGAGAGCACAATTTTGCTTCTTAAGTAATTTTATCTTGTATAGATTCTGGAAATGAACAGGCGTGATAAAATGAACAGATACAGTAGGCAGTTACAGATAGTTTGAAAGGAATAAAGAGAGAAAATAAAAATGAGAGAGCAAGAGTGAGTCACGGAAAGAGAGCTAGACAGGAAGTGGCAGTAGCGGGAGAGAGTTGAGTGATTATGATGCCCGTTGCTGGGATACTGAATCCTGTGTAGTTGGAGTGCATGTGAAATGATGGAGAGGCGCTCTGAGTGATGTGGGCTGACAGCCGCGTGTGTGTTTGTGCATGGCGTGTCAGCGCGTGCCTTCGTATTTGCGGTCATCTCTGTTGCTTTCTTTGTTGAAGCTGAGTGTGTAGATCTAAGCTAGCGATAAAGGCCACTGATGTTAACCCCTATGGAATAACAAACCTCACAAACAGAGGTCCGCCGGCGTGATTAGGAAACGCCACCCTCAGCACCAGAATCCAGGATGAACTCTGCTGTTCACCACATTTTAAACAAGAACAGTGCAGAAAGTGTTTGAGTCCTATGAGGGCATCAGCAATACAGGTTTACAAATAGCTGAGCGCTGAACATCTCGCTGCTATCTGATCCACAGCACCTCTGAGAGAGCAACAGCTGCCAGATCTGGAATAGTGTGCTTGAACATAGAAAATAACGTCCAGCAATAAGAGTAAGGCTTACGTACAAGGGATTCATCATTTATGATTCAAGGGGTCATGAACTGAGAAACCAAAATTCCTTTCATCTTTTGACATGTGAGAGGTCACTGTACTATAAAAACATCGTAAAAACAACAGTTTTCTGAAACAACAGCAAACACTCACTCTCAAAAGAAAACAAGGAGTGTTTCAAATTTAAGTAAAACTTAATTAAAATAATAGAAAATATTGTGAAGAGTTCTGTAATGAAATAATATAGGTTTTTTAATATATTTATAATATTTATTTATATTTTGTTATTTGTTAATATTTTAATTTCATATTATAAAATTTTAATCTAAATAATAAAACATAATAAATATTCATAATAATGATAGTAATTGTTACAAATATTTTGGCAGTGTATTTGTGTTGCCTGTTTTCATTTTCAAAAAAACAATTCTGAAAACATAACAACAAGCTAGAAAACACAACCACGATAAAATAAAATAAAGCTCTCTGCTCAGTCGTTCTTGTCAGGAAAGTAAGTGAAACGAACACGCTTTTTTTTTAATTTATAAAATAATGTCATGTTCATTTCCGTGATTGATTGCGTTCAGATCAGTAGCGAACCATACCTCAGAGACAGGGGCACCTGCAGTATTTCTTCCAAGGGTACTAGCTTATCAGTATTAAATTTGTTCTTTTTTGGCCAGCGGCAGCGAGTTGATCATCTAATATTTGAATAGTTTATCCTTCTCAAATCATCACAACTTGCCTAAAATTACATCTATAGACATAAAACAGTTCAAGCAAATCACAATGTTAGTTTAAAATGTTTAACCTACATGTGTGATGTAGACGCATCCAACAGAAGCTGAAGCGCGCTCTGCAGGACACTGAGGCGCCGGTATCATCTCTTGCATATTATTATATTTGTTTACTTTGGCATAAATATATAATAATACAAAAAAATTTAATAGATGGACAACTGAACATGAAAATAGCAATTTTACTGTATGTTAGTTGTAGTGTCAAATACTGTAACCATTTCACATACATCATGCATTGTCACGTGTTGTGTGTCTAAAGTTTGTGAGAACACTCGCATGTTTTCATGCATGCATGCATATATTATAGATGAGGTTGAATTGCAGTTGTGCAGTTTAAAATCATAAAAAATACGTCTGTGCTTTCAGGCGGACGGTTGCGTAATTGATGCTGTGCATGTGCCTGTGTGTGTACGTATCTGAGACGGGCATGATGTCTGTATAATGTAGTTTTAATGTCACCAAGTGATCCTGTCGGTCACAGCTCTTTGTCTGGCTGTTATATTGTGACGTTCTGAGAAAGCGCACGGCTCATAAATCCTTTAAATTTAGCATTTTTTTAGCACTGTTTCCGCTGAGCATACGTATAAAAACGCTTCTGTTCACTTTCTCGGTTTAAATCGAGCCAGAGGCCTGCCGAGAGAAGCAGCATGAAACAACCACAGAAAAAAAAGAGGAAACTGGAAAAGAGAGTGGGAAGAGCTGAAGGGAGAGGAAAAGTATGGTGTGTAGTTACGAAACCAATCTTAGCATCCATACTTCTGAAGTTTTGTTGTTAGGTCTAGTGACAACTGTGGGGTCCTCCGTGTATTCACAGAATGCTGTTGACAAATGATGACAGGCCCTAAGATCTTCCAGAAAGTACCCGTGTCATTTTGAGTCGTCTTGTTTTCCCGGCATCTTATTGTCCTTTGCCATTAAAAGCATGACTGTGAGCCTTTTAGTGCTATAAGCAACACTCAAAGAAGCTCCGGCTCCCTTCGGTCTTTCAATCTGTTTTTATGTTCAAACAGTTATTGTAGTAGGCATTTCTTGAAAGTGGTTTCTGACAACCTGCAATCAGTTTTCCACGAAACTTGTGTTTTATCTGATTTTATCCAATGCTTTGGTGTGAAATGGTTCTTAAAGCTTCATAAGGCTTTTCAAAACTTAGTTTTAGGAGTGTGAGAACATGTTTTGAAATTCAGAATAAGTCAATTCAGTATTTCTTATAAGATGCTTCATTACATATAAATATACATACAGTGGGTACGGAAAGTATTCATGAACTACAAAACCAGTCAAAAGTAGCATGGGTATATTTTCTAGCATTCGCCAAAAATACATTGTATGGGTCAAAAATGATAGATTTTTCTTTTATGATAGAAATCATTATGCTATGTTCCATTAAGATATTTTGTAGATTTTCTACCTTAAATATATCAAACACAAAAAATATTTTGTTGACTAGTGATTTTTAAGAACTTCGTTTGGACAACTTTTATTAATATGTAGATTTGTTTGCACCCTGACATTCCAGATATCCAAATCAGCCAAATTTCGTCTTATCCTAATTGTCTTATCTGCTTGTTTTTGTGGTCCAGGGTCAAAAGTAGAGCCTGTTTTGCTCTAGCTTGCCATACTTTCTCACAAAATTTTGATGTGCATTTTGTAGCATTGCTAATTATTAAATTACTAAAATGTAATTTGGTCTTTACTGTATATTATTTATATAATAAGTTGAGGTTTGGGTTATCAGGTAAGATGATGCGAGTTAAGATTAAGATCAGATTAATATCACATGTTTTAAAGGTACTGGCGGTAAGGTTTAGAATTAGTATTGGCAGTCAGTGGCATTGACCAACATAGAATGCTGATGCAGTAACGCCCTGAATGACTAACTCATGAGCCTGGAGTGGACGCACTTCAGTCTGGGTAACTCGGTGAAAGGTAAATGGCTAGTTAAAGCTTTTCTGTCACCCAGATAGGAACCAGAGTGATCACTAGAACCACTAAAACTAATTAAATATTGTGAGCACCAAAGAGAGGGTCAATAAAAAGGATTAATGTCCTTCACTTCAGAAGAAAAGGTTGAACCGATAAAACTAGTTTGGTCAGCTGAGATGGCCCTTCTGGAGCACAGACAGGACAGAAACTCACTCATTCGAAGAAGAAAAGAGATTATCCAATGCTGCAAACTCTCTATTCATCCTTGTCTCTTTTCTCCTTTTTCTGTTGAATCTCACCGGGATTGAGGCTTGAAAGCTCCAAGTAAAAATGATCTATGAGCGCTTTGTAAGAGCAGAGGCCATTGGGACAGACAGCAGAAGACAGTAAGCCAGAAAACAAGCTAGAATAATGTACATGGCAGGAGCATTTCAGTGGCTTGGAAACCTGCCTTTCTTTGACTTCATCTCTTTCTCTCACAGTTGGAGCCTTTCACTCTTTCACTCCCTGAAGGTGTTAAATTTTAGTGAGTGATATGGATTACTCACAGTGTCATGGTAACAGTAACCGTGGAGAGGAGTGGGAGGGGGTCAGCGTTCTCTGAGAAACAGGGTCTTACCGTACAGCAATGTGAATGGGAACCAGGGGCAACTTTAGTCAAGGTCACAAACTGGCTAACCAATCAAACGTGATGTTTTAATGCCTCAGGCATTTACTAGTCACAACTTCAGCACTTCACATTTCTTATGTGTACGATACCACTTTGTTACACTGCTACACTCTTCAAAAACCTGAATACTTTCTAAAAATAATCACTTAAATAATAATAAAAGAATTCTTAGCTGTGTTCCTTCAGAAAGAATTTAAAAGTGTTTGTTTTGCGAACATCTTTTCTGTTAATGGACTATATTACAAGGTAGATGAAAAAGATGGTTATAGGATAGTTCATTTTACCAAAACATTAGGCCAGAGTTTTTATCTGATTATTTATGTATTTAAAAAAGTATTTGGTCAGTAAGATTTTTTTGAAAGAATTCTTATATGCTCTTAATTAGAATGACAGCAACTAAAAATTCGTAATTTTAATAATTATCTTATATTTAATAGGTATTTTTTAGTTATTTTTTTAGATAGCCCTATGTAAAGCATTTGTATAGTAAATTATTTATTTAAAATTAATAATTACAATTATTTCAAATGATAATTAAATTAGAATGCAAAAACTCAGTAAAGTTACATTCACTCTTAATTCTTGGGAGGTGTGTATGTTAATATTTTGTGTCAACTCCATTGCAGAATCTATAAAAGATATTGGCTGATTTTTAGACAATTTCTCTCATTTTTATGTCCCCGTTTTAAGATCTGTAGCCTGTTTTCTCCACGGGATTAGTGGTGCATGTGTGTATAAATATGTGAATGTATACATCAGTTAAAATAATTCTGTTTTTATTAGTGCCCCAAGTCATTTTCTTAGAGTCTATACACACGGCACACACACACGCGTTCACGTTTGGCCTGTCTCTCTTACTTAAGTGCTTAACACTACACTACCCCTCTGTGTGTCTCCATAAATACGCATATTTAAAGAGCAGCCTGGACATTTAAACCCCCCTGAAGGCTTAAGAACCAAATCAATGGATTCCCACAGATAGAGCTCGTCATCTTCTGCCCCCCTACACACAGCCAGTTAATGGCGGCCAAACAGTCGTCTGGAGTCTAAGAGAAGTCAAGGTGAACCCCATCAGACACAGGCTGTGAGTTTAATGCTCTGCTCTGCTCTGCTTCTGACACACACACACACACACACTGATAGAAATGCACTGCGCACAGCTGCACACAGAGATTATAGTTAATGCTCACGCTACTCTGTGGTCAGGCCCGGAGGAGGCTGACAGTTGTTTTGATCAGAGAGAGACTTGGAAGAAAGCGATGGGGGGAATGGAAAAGAATGAATGAGCAGGAAAAATTGGATGATTCAGAGGTGATGTGTAAGATCTGATATGCGATGTGTGGGCATGTTTTGGAAGGCATTTCAACAACGTTACGAACTGTAATACCTAAGAGATGTCTACATATTAAACCAAAATGTCTTTGAAAGATGGAAAAGTTATTATGATGACTGATTTTATTTTGTATAATGCCATATTTTGTGTTTAATAATTTCGTAATATTTTTACTAACTTGTCACTTTACTGTTTTCCTCATCTTTTTATTTGCCATATATATACAGTATATATATATATATATATATATACATATAACTTTAATTAAGCACAAATATTGATGTAATAGTTTTAACAAAGCATGCTCAGCACTTATAATCTATAAATTATTGGGCGACACAAATGTATATACTATGTTTAATATGTATTCTTGAATTATATTTTTATTTAACATGCATTATATATTATGTGTATATTAATATTTTCTCTAAATACTGTGTTTTTTATTATTAGTACATCAACGTTGCCAATTTTTGATTGTGAGACTGAAATAGTAACAGTGAGATTTCTGACTAGCTGATGCTCCACAGATGGTTTTGATTTGCTTGTGCATCAGGGTGTGTTATTATGGCTGTTTTCATAAAAGGCCTGACCTATACTTTGTCATCAGCCATTATAGAGATATAAACCAAAGCAGAGCTTTTTCCTTCCTTTTTGGCCACAGTAATTGTGTGCTTTGCCCTTTGTTTGCGGTGGAGCAGCTCAGATAGGAGTTCTATATTGCTGCGGTAATGATAAAACAGGTAATAATATCATTGTGGTAATTGTGGGAAGTGTGACGGTGCTGCTGTGGTAATAATTAGAAGTGTGATTGCACACGTTGTGTGTGTATGTCTGTCTGTGCATGTAATATTATCATCTTATACATACACACACACAATAGACATCAACACAATCACACTTAAATTAACACGCATGTGTAAGCAGATTGAAATGCTCAGCATGGATTCTCTTTTTTATTTATTATCTGTATCATTAATTGTACATTGATCTTAAATGCTATTTAATCTAAATCTGAATCCCATGCTAGTTAATCTATATAGAAAACACTGCATGGATGGATCGCAATTTGCCAGCATTATTAACTCAACTTCACGTTTTTTAACTAATGCATTTACTGACCATCCAAATTCATTCGCAGACAGTTAATGACATCGATAAGTATAACGTGAAGGACACATGCATTACACAGCAGACAATACTTGACCACGTTGCTCTTCTGAGCCGCTCAATGAAATGTGTTTCACTCAATAAAACCATTACAGACACAGGAAGGGAGAATTATAGTGGCCTCAAAAGATTGAGCTCGCAATGAATTTTGCAGGGCTTCGAGAGCAACGGAGAACACATTACAGCAGCTCCTAGTCACACATCCATCATATTTTAAACCTTAAAGGTCACTAGGTTTGGACTCCACGGCTAGATGGAAACTGTTGACCTTGACACATTGAAACTGTAGACTCACACAGGTAGTGCATACACCCATATTATTATTTAAATACGATACGGCCCACCTAAGTGTGCTCAGTGAGAAGCTAAATACACGATTTCATCACCACACACACTTTCACCTCCTCACACACTCCATTCGTGAAATATTACCTAAGCAGGTGATTCAGTATTTTCCAGAGACTAACCGGTACTCACATCTTACCAGGCATTTTCCAGTGCTGTGAGGAGGGAACCTGCAGAGCTGCCCTGAACATGGCAGGTGAGATTCATTTCACACACGTTTTACACTCCGACCGTGTCATTTTCCATCAATACAGCAATATTTGCGCTTTGAGCGACGTTTCGTGTCTGTTCGCAATTCCAGTCAGCTGCTTCCAGTCAGGCTGTTTCAAGGCCTGAAGAGGACATTATCGTTGGCCATAATGGACAGCGTGAAGTTCATTCTCATTTTGCGTCACTGTTCATGTAAAAAAATAGAAAGAAGAAAAGTACAGTGTTGCTGCAGGAATCTTTTTTTTGTGTCTTCTTCTGGGTTCGTTAAAATGAGCTCTGCTATGTGTCTCACTGCAGCAGCTGAGCGCTGACTGTGTAACTTCTGTTTTCTGCTTCTTTATAATGTCCTTCTCCTTGGCCGCTTTCTCAGTCAGAGAAAAACACAAAGATACAGATGATCTCCAATCTTGGGCTCAACTGCGTCCTATGAAGTGTTTATATAAATATATATATACTTGTGTATATATAAAGTAGATGCATGCACATATATACTGTATATATATATAATGCATGTGTCTACTTTTTTGGTCATTCTGAAAGTGCCACATAACGCTAAAAATTTAAAACAAAAGCTCTCCTCATGATATTCCAAACTGTCTCTTTATCTCATCAAGAATGGCAAAGAATATTTTTCTATAGAGTGAAAGTGAATGGTGGCTAAGGGCTGTCAATCTCAAGCACATAAAGTATCAAGTGGCCCATATGACTCATGCACTATATTCTGAAGTCATACAATAGCTTTGCATAGAGAATAGGCTGAAATGTTTCATTATTTGCTGAAATTCTTCTCATAACTTGAGTTTCTCATCCATGGTCACCATTCATTTTCATTGTATAGAAAAGGAGCTTGGAAATGCATAATTTTTCCTTTTTTGTTTTACTAAAGAGAGCAATTCATACAGAATTCAAAAGGAGACACAAGGGTGAGTAAATGATAACACTATGAACTCCATATGACACACAGCCACTTCCTGACATAGATGTCAACATGCATATGAGCGGCATATGTTGTTTTTTGCACTTTTATGGCTCCTGAAGGAATATGAACGGTTGTAGTAACTAGAAAGGAACGCAACACACTTGACTCATTTTAATGAATGTCTTTTACTCAAATCTTTCCATTGACTAAATCAGCATAACCTCTCAGTCATGTCTGTTTTGGGCCCTGAAGCAACAGCACCGCCCCTGAAAATAACCTAGCAGGTTCTCTAGTGTCCCAGTTTTCCTGTGCAACCGAGTGTTACATAAAGCCTCTTTTATTCGATTCCAATGTGGAGCAATATTTAGTATTTCTCATTTTTGTTCTTTCAAACTGTAAAACACACTTCCTCCTCATGCCCGGCCCCACATTGTCACAGTAAGCTAATTTCAACATTTGCTACAATTCTTGCTCTAGCTTCTTTGCTGAAGCAGAAAGCAGTCAAAAGAGGACATAATTAGCACTTTAAAGTGGAGGGAAGCCCTGTGTGAATAAATTAAAGCTGTGCTGCCTATGAGAAGACATATTCAGTAAGTCAAGAAACTGCCTCATTCACTTCAACTCTGCTTAACATCTTAGTTGGTTTTGTAAGACCACACATTCAAGTGAGACACTGACAAAAGCTGGATGTTGTACTTGCTTGTTAAAAACAGAAAAGTTGAAAATGATATATACTGGTTCCATATCGGTTCTTGTACAATATCATTTATCCTTTTGTTGATATTGGATATTTAAATAAATCAGTAACTCTGTTAAATATAATCTTTAGCAAGTTGTATTTTAGCATTTCATTTTTGATAAAATAATATAGAATTCTAATGTCTGCCGTTTATTAGTAATCAAACATAGCTTGAAAATAATGATCTGGTAATCAATATAAGAGTTTTAATATAAATGCATTTCTTGCTGATTAAAAAAAAAATCCTGTAATTTTATAGGAAAACACTGGTTTTATTTTGTAGAGATATGATAAAAAAGCAAAAATAATTAAAGAACCTGTAAATATTATAATGAAAAAATAAATAAAAAATTATAATTGATCTCTCACAACCAATTCTTATATATATTTTACAAGGTAATTCAAACGAAGTTGAACAACCGCGCTGCGTTTTTGTTACCATTTCTGAAACGGGTTAGTATAGGGGCAGGTTTGGGGATGGTCCTTCTTATGAATTTTTACGAATTTGTCACCTTGTACAACATGTTCCTATGAATTTTTACTTATTCGTACAAGTAAGGTATTACAAATTCGTAGGAATTAGCTACTTAGTGAAATGTTGTTTAAACTGGTAAACCCAGCAGCCCTCTTCTGCTGAATTATTAAGGCCACAACATTTTCTACTAAATATGCTACCAAATGTAGTGAAAACCAACACAACAATATTTCACAGTAATGTACTGTTTTACAGTTACAACTGCAATCATTTTTACATTATATGGATGGAATATTGAAGAATTTTGTAAAACCATCTTAATAAAATGTGGCATTTTCCAGATGTCTTTTGCCCCGTCTCCTGATGAGAAAGGGTTTGTTTTGATGCTCATTTGCTCTGGTCAGCATGGTTTTGTTTCTTCTGAAATCACAGCTGCAGGCACAAGCTGTGACCCCCTCACTCTCAATCACAGGGAGGCAAAATGTCCATGAGGAAACTTTGATATGTTAGCCCTTCAAAAGCCAGATAGTGTCAACAAAGAAAGAGATACTCACTGAAAAATATATTGTATAATGGTAACTGTGGTTTCTGTTTTTCTCACAAGATCCTAACTAGGCAAAAGGTGACTGAAGAAACCTGTTTCTAGAGAAAAGGTTAGCTGTTAGCTGGTTTGAGAATTGACCGGCATAAACCGTGACCGGTGATGAGCTGTGAGCATTTCTGCTCACACTACTTCTCATTCTGCATATTTTCCAGCTGAGAGTATGCGTGTATATGCATGAGAATATGGACCTGTGTGATTTGTAATATCAGAAGAGCTGCTAGGCTAATTTTCCATTCCTTTGATCTGATTGGAAGCCACTAAAACTGTTGAGGACCATCTGGAAAGTACCTGTATTTATGAGAGAATAACAAGAGCTGAAATGTCCATGTGGCGTGCTTTGAACATCAGTTTCTCCACGCACACATTTTTGGGATTTTTAAATGGTTTTTATTCCATTGCTGAATTTCTTATGCTGAGGGATGCTGTTGATCAAAACTATAAAAGTCAAAGGGTTGTTTTAAAGAGCAAACAGTGACATAACTTTGTTGACCTTTTAACCTCATCAACTTCTCAAAAAACAGCATACAGTGCCTAATTGCCCTGAGTTTGGAGTATAGTTTTGCAGGGATAATCTTGGAGTGCTGGAATAGGCTACAGACGACGTGCGAACAGTGGTGGCGTTTCTAGTTTCTAGTCTAGTTTCTAGTGATTTTGGTTTAGTGTGGCAATCAGTATGTGACTTATTCAAAATCTTTCAGTAGTTCATTCAATTGCAACTGTTAATCATAGTTTTCTAGGTGCAGTAAAGTGTCACTA
The DNA here is from genome assembly GCA_032353835.1 of Enteromius viviparus. Classification (NCBI taxonomy): domain Eukaryota; kingdom Metazoa; phylum Chordata; class Actinopteri; order Cypriniformes; family Cyprinidae; genus Enteromius; species Enteromius viviparus. The sequence goes on along the minus strand of JAUCNO010000279.1, from coordinate 5,592,902 downwards.
GTACAGGTATTGTAGCTAATGTCAGCTCCCTTACACGTTTTATATTCCAGAACAATGGTGCAGTCGAATTCAGTGTAATTTACACAGACCAAAATAACTATTGTCAATTGACTACAGTGTATGAAGCACAGGTCACACAAAGAAAAATTTTCAACCCAATCAGTCTACATGACTAACCTAAACCCATAGTGAAATCTGTGTGTGTGAAGATTTTGAACAATTGAAAAACAACATCTTTGTTATGTTGGTTTTTACTATTTTCTGAGCCGGAGGAAACTAATTTTGCTCATTTTATTAAATAAGCCTTATTGGATAACAATATATAAAAGTATTGGAGATATTGGCCATTATTAGTGGGTCATTTCGTTTTTATCTTTGTTATTAAAAAATTAGAACAAAGATACCCATAATAGAAAACATCTCAACTATGCACTTTTCACAGTTTGTAAGACTCTAGAGAGAAAGAAAAACTTGAAATGGCATATGACCCCCTTTAAAGAGAGAGTTTACCCAAATATGCATTTGGCATTTAGCTCGATTAGTCTGCTGTCACTTTAAGACCTGCTCTCAACTGTCTGATTTCATATGTAAACCTTTGATGTTTTTAACAGTGCACTCAGAAAAAGCATGTCAAGCGAATTAGATGTTTAACCAGCAAGGCTTTAAAGCACATGTAAATAATGCACTTTTGTGATTGCAAAATGCAGTGTCCCGTAAGTGTAACTCTACTGCTTAGTTACTGTTTGATGCTATCTGTCACGTACTGAATATTGACACGGAGGTGCCAGAACTGCAACTGACAGATATTTCTTTAAAAGCAGATTGTGGAGACATTTTAATCATCCACAATCAAACTGTGATATTGCACAGCCCTAGAACAACAGTGAATGGCTTTATTTTGTATGTATTGGTGTTGTGTATTACAGTGCTTATCAGGACGCATTTTTACGTCCGAGCCCGGCCCACGTCCGATAGAGCAGTAACCGAACCCGACCCGAGCCCGACAGGCATTAAGATATTTATGTCCCAGCCCAATCAAATTTTTTTCTGATACTAATGACACATGCACTTTTTTGTGTGGAAAGTCCTGTATGGCGTTCGGAAACGTCAACAGATGAGAGCATCCGTGCACACAGGGCAAAAAGTGCCGTTATAACACAGGCGCACAATGTGACCGAACCCGAGCATCCTTTGTAAATATCTGTCCGAACCATTGGTATCCATCCTCTAGTGTGTATTGCAAAAATCTATTTTAATTGAGTATGTTTGTTTAATTTTCCAGTAGAAATGTCCACAAAAATACAACATGAATTTACTGGAGAAGCAACAATGCATAAGACATTAAGACTTGTTTTTATAGACTATATCTTGAATATTATTGTTTTTAAGTATAAATAAGTGCTGTCAAAAAGCCTAATTAAAGTCAAAGAAGGTAATTTTTAGATGCTGATACAAATGCACAGGGTTTGAGCAGCATACTGTACTGTTGCTATAGTAACCTCCTCAGATGAACGCTTTAGAGAGTTCACGCAAATGTTGTATGAAAACACTGTTAAAATAATAGGAAAGAATATAACAAGACCCCCAAATTTTGAGGGGATTTAAGACCTAATTAGGGGCGTTGGATCCCCAGCATAATTCACATCTTGGAAAATGTTAGACCAGTATTAAAACTAAGCTTTTCTTTCTCTCAAAAATCTTATTTTACAATAAGAGTTTATTTGATTGACAGGTAAAGAGAGTCTATCCATGCATATGTTCATAATCGCTATGCTAATGACAGGGTGTTATTCACAAGGAGGTGAAAGCGTAGGCTAGAGTCTCTCTCAGAGAGGCCGACACAGGTTAAGAACAAAACTTGACGCCATTATAACACTCCTGTTAAGAGATCTATTCAATGCATGCCTGCATTCATTTGTATAACCACAGAATGTAGACAGGATGTTAAATCACAGTTTTTGATTCCTCTTGAATACTGGCATTAGGCCCTCAGTATGTGTCCAGTCAATTAGAGGCCAGCTGACTGAGCCATGCTGGACTAAACTTTAGTTTAGATCATTGTACGGTACAATACTGTATATCGCATATATATATAGTATGTTCTCCATATTCTAATGAATGACCCATGAACTCTTCTCACTCTCAGTAGGATTTCTATGCTGGATTTCTGGTAAGTGCTGCACGTCGTTCAAACGACTCTCCGTGTCATGCTAAACGAGAGGGTTTCTGATAATTATGGTAATTACCTTTTAAGTAGCCGAGCCTGAGACCATTAAATGTTCTTACATAAATATGAAACGACGGTGCAAACGTGTGCTGCGAAGCTGACAGCTCCTGTGGTCCTGCAAGCCCACTCAAACCTTTCTGCTCAACAACCCCCTGCCCTTTATTCAGATATACACACGCAGACAGTTGCACTGAAATCTGTTCCTTCATCCCATCTTCCTCTCTCCTCTATTCATCTCTGGTCCCTTCTGCACATGACAGACCACAGCTGGCTTTGAGTTCTGTCCCCATTACTCCCCGTCTTTTCTTTCTTTTTGTTTCACATACACATGCTGGTATACGCACACACACACAGAGCAATTATCAGAGGCAATGAGACAGTAAGGTTGATGGATTGTCTATTATAAAGTTGCTGGAATAGAAATACCTATGGGAGTATTTTCATGAGTGTATACGAGTTTCATCTCGGTTTCATCTTTCTGGTCATTGCTGGGGAATGTTAATTGAGTTGTAAACAGATGATTTATTTTTCCATTTAATCGTGTTAATAGTAAAAGCAAATCATGTTAGAAATCCTGGGGGCTTTACTTATATCCTCTTCATAAATGAAAATTTGAATTTGAAAATATATATTTATTAAGTTTGATTATTTTGAATAGGATTGTGTATCTTTTGCATTATTTTCAGCAGACTAATGGCGCTTTTCCACTGCATAGTACGGTACGGTACGGTTCATTACAGCTCACTTTTGGGGGGTTTTCCACTGGGAACAGTACCTGGTACCTGGTCCTTTTTTTAGTACCACCTCAGTCG
>JAUCNO010000279.1:5565952-5576006 GCA_032353835.1 Enteromius viviparus | reverse complement strand
TAATCGTTTTTTTCGATTACACCATTTTTGTGATCGTTGAGACCCGAAATCGAAATTCGATTAATTGCACAGCCCTACTATCCACCCACATTACCAAGCTTGGAAGAGCCAGGATATTTTATTTTTTTTAATCTCTGACTGTTTTCGTTTGAAAGAGGAAAGTCATATACTCCCAGGATGGCTTGGGGGTAAGTAGTCTATAGCGCAATTAAAATTTTTGGGTGTACTGTTTCTTTAAAAATATTTTTTATTCTGTTAAACTGGAAAAACTAATTGCCTGTGTTAACTTTAACAGCACAAATATCTAAATATATTCAGTTAATGTTTGTGATTTTAAATATTTACATACAGCTATATTTTAGAGACAGTATAGTCCTTCGAAGTAAGAAAGAGCGCAAGTGGGATTGATTGGGACACCTGTTTGAAATTGGTTATTGATTTTGCAGTTCAGTAGTGGCACCCCTCCCCTGTTAAAACCAAAGCCTATGGTATGTCTTTAATTAAAATTGTGAGGTAAATGTGTGTGTGTGCACATTCGGTCTGTTAGTGTTGATCCCTACATTTGAAGTCTGAAGGGCTAAAGAGGATGTGCTGTGCGACTGCATTATTCATCCACCTTTTCTCTGTCTCTGTTCTCCATTCACTGCTCATCTGGCTTTGGCGGAGTTTTCTAAAAGGATTAGACAGAACCTGTCTATTGACAGAACATCATTACACATCTCCCATTGGAAATGTGTGTGTATGTGTGGGTCTCTATCTCTCGCACGCATACAATACATATACACACACACTAGGTTTAAAATTCAAATATACGCCCCAGGTAGGATTGGAAGTGACACACAGAAGATGTCAGAGATCTCTGAATGGCAAACTCTCTCCGTCTCTGTTTTTAACTGTCGTTCTCTCTTGATGTGTCATATTTTTTAGTTTGAGTACAGCTACGGTAATCAAACACCAGTGGAGTGAAAAACTTGATAAGGTACTGTCAGTTCACACTGATGTGGGTGGCTTGTTACAGAAGCAGGAAAGGCTCTTATAACACCACTTATTCTGTTGTCTGAAAGGTTAACATGAAGACACAGCAATCAGCTTGTCCTTCAGTCAACACACACACGCACGCGCACACACAGTCGCAATCAGTGAGTCGCGGGGGTTGAAGCATGTCAGGGTGCCACTGTGGTCTGTCTGCCATCCTGTTAGTGTCTCTTGGTACTGACTGTCCAGTAGCGGTGTGAATGAGAGGGAAAGAGTGTCTGTGTGGGTTAGTTGCTAGTGAATTCTGGGAGCACATGCCCTGATAGTGTCTCATTCTGTTTTGTAATCGTTTTAGAGCTTTTTAGCTGTGATTTCTGCTGCCATTTTTATAAGAGGTTTTGCTTGTGCTTGCAATTTGGTACAATTATAAAATGTTATTGCTCAGTGGTTGTTCTTTCAAAACTCTGGAAATTTAATGGACTTCATGGAGTTGTTTTTTTTTTTTTTTTTTAAGCAGCCCAAAATGAAGAGCGACGTGCAAAGTACAAAGCTGTGAAACTTCCAGAAGTCACAAACTTAAATGTAAATATTAGGTTTGTATGTTGGTACTTTTTTCCTGTAACTAATCAGGAAAGTTCAATAAAAGGATCAAAAACTGATTTTAGTCACAATGACTTACAAATCAAGTACTTTGTATATTAGAGGTTTAAATCAAATTGTCAGGTGTTAGAAACGTCTCTGTAATAAAGTGTAAAAAATTCTCCAAAGTTACCCTTAAGTAAATTACTTATTTATGGTTCAGGGGACTAAAATTGTAGGGGCTGTGGTCCCGTATTGTCTTGTGAAATGAAAGAGTGATGTTTTTATTCCTAGATATGTCATGTGTTATAAAAAGCAGCTCTTTTTTTTTGTTAGTCTTGTCTTTGTCTTACTCTTTCTTTTCTAGTCCTGGCTCAGTGGAGGTTGTCCTGCTTCATTTCCCTATTTCCGCTCTGGCCTGGTTCACAAACGTATTTATAGATGTCTCCTCAGGCCCCTGGCAACACACACGTGTTCCCCTGGTTTTTGTCTTAGATGCACCATCTCCTGACTCTGTAACGTGTAAAGCAGGGTTGCATCTGTTCATGTCTTGCCGTGGCACGATAAATGTTCTCCGCATCGGATCAGATGTTTGTGCGCTTTCAGTTGTTTTGCAGTAGGGATGTTGTATTGTACTGGAGTGTTATATAAGAGGCCTGACAGGTGCAGCCAAGTTTCTTATATTAGAGTGAGAAAAAAGGAGAGGACTAAAGAGAGCGAGAGAGGATATCATGCTGCGCACAGAAATACGATAAATGCCAAACATTCTGTGATAGAACACAAGGTAATTATGAAAGAGCAGAGAGGATGCACTCTATGGGGTGCAGGGGCGTGTTTGAGTGCTAACGCGACCATCAAGAGCAGGATATGGAATAAATCTGATAATGTATGAATCGTTTTGTTTAGTAGAAAATATGGAAAGATACAGTGGTTTGTGTGAAGAAGCGACCACAAGCAAAAATTTCATTTTCTTATTATAATTTAGGATAGTGTGACACTAATGACTGGAATAATGGCTGCTGAAAATTCCGCAATTTAGAAATTGTACATATTCACGAGTTCGCTCTTTCTCATTAATAAATAGTTTGATAGAATCAAGAAGAAGCAGATTTGGCGTGCCGTCCGGGAAGCGAGCCGGTAGAGCGGCGAGCCACGAACCCTGGTGGGCCGAGCCCTAGCGAGCAGCCTCCGACTGCCCCCTGGACGAGGACGATTTGCTAGCGGAGGAGTAGGGAAGGGGGAGGGATTGCAAAAAGAGCGAGATACTGAAGGGTAGTAGACGGGTTTATTTATAGTACCTGTAGGTGAGGAGGCTGTGATTGGATGGGAGTGGCAGGAGATGATTAGGAAGTTATGGAACAGCTGTGATTAATTAAAATTTCCACTCCTCCCGAAACTTTGTTATTATCAAAACATGCACAAAATATACATTGTAAAAATTTGAATATTTCAGAATATTGCTGCTTTACTGTATGCTGGTACTGTATGTACCGCCGATATTGTTGAATGACAGTATATGCTTAGTTATAAGCCATATTCATAAGCACTTCTTTTAAAAAAATCAATTTGATTTGAATCGAAGAACTACAACATTCCTAAAATGGGAAACTCTTTAAATCAAACAATCATAAAAGCTACTGTTACCATAGAAACAAAAACTGCAATGAAAGCAGTGAACTCCTATTAGGCACTGCAAATCATACATAATCGCAATTACTAATATATTGCTTATACTAATTAATCTATATTAACTAATTAATCTTTTTTTAATGTACTTTCGATTCTTCTTTGATTATGCCATTCACAATGCTTATGAGTAATTAATTGTTTTACCAAAGATATTCAGGGCAGTTTCTTCCTCTTGCACTCTTGAATTGAACGACTGCAAGCAGTTAGATATCCCAGGGACGTTTTCTCTATCTCTCTCTCTCGCTCACTCACTCTATCTTTTATTACTAATATCTGTCTTATATTTTTTCTAAGTTTCATTCACACCTTATTCTGCCCATTCTGCTTTTCAGTTTTTGAGGGAGAGAGAGAAACGAGGGAGAAAAGGTTGAAGGGTAGACTGTTATCTGGGCAGACAACCCGGCCCCTCAGGATTTTAAACACACATGCATGCACTCAAACACACATACACGCTAGTTCACAGAAACATTGGCCATAAAAAGAGAGAGAAACTATAGGGGTTCAAATCGTTTTTATTTAAATCGATTAGACAGTTGATGTTGATTGTATGCACAGTATGTAAGAATACATTTTAGCGTGACCCGTATGTTCGAAATAATGTCTGGAAAATGTAAAAATACAGAAGGTTTCTATAAAGATTAGATACTTAAGAACTATATGTACACTATCTCTGTTTAAAAACAGTAAGTGTCAATAGAAAGTTCCTACTGGGATGGAAAAACAAACATGTGTGACTGCATTCAAATCAAAGGACCGATAAGGACATGAAACTATCATAACCATAAAAATGAACCATAAAATCCGACTAGCGATGCGTAAGACAGATCCTGATTGAGGAAGCGAAACCCAACAATGCGAACCGGTTCTTTTCTACTTCTAGAAGAGCATCAGTTGAGGCGTTAACTGTTGTTTGTCCTGGCTGGTGTTCACGTCACTTCTAATTGTATCATTGACCTTCAGTGGTTAGTGTTGGAAGAGATGTTCATCAGATCTTCAGCTGCCCACGGCTAATGTCAATGAATATTATCAATCATATTCTGTCGCAGAGAATTAGCCAGGTGTCAGCTGCGCACCGGTGAGCAAGTGCTTCGGTTGAGCTGTGCATAAACATGGACGTGATGGTACTGAATGTAACTGCTGCCTGAATGTTGTTTACGGTTTAGGATGAATAACAAGCTGATTTAATGTTTGTGTTAGTTGGGGAACCAGTAGAACTGTTGGGCTACAGGGCTCGAAAAATGTTAAACTGGTAGCCCTTCAGGCAGGCTCTCTTCAGTTTTTGGAAGCCCAAAATAAATGTAAGTAGCCCGAAGAAAAAAAAACTGTATAAAATAGTCAAATTACAATCAACTCAAATATTTGGTTTAACTGAACAGAAATTGCTATGCACTTGTAAGAACCATGTAGAATATCCAAGGCCGCTGCTGGCCAAACCGGTGCCCTAAGCAGAATAGTATTGTTGTGCCCCTTCCCTCAAAAACAACAACAACAAAAAACAACAGCAAACATAGGTGAGAGTGAGCGCTCGCACCGGCGTAGATGCAGGAACGCATGACACGTGTGCTTACACTGCTCTGCGTTTATCTTTTTTTTTTTTAGAATTAGCCTGTATTTAGCCTATATATAATATGTGTGTTCATGTTTAGATTCTTCTGTTTATGGAAAATCTTCATAGGGTGGCATGTCGCTACAAATAAATAAATGTATGGGAAACAAATCCTACAGCACAATAACCTGAGAGTCCAACTTCATTATTCTTCATTAGCTGCCTTTGTAGCTGGTTGTAACCAGACCGATAAACAAACACTTCGGTTTAACTTCGGTCCAGGCGTGTGCGCCCAAAATTGAAAGTAAAGTGACCAGCGCGTATTCTTACGTGATTTCAATACTTAACCTAATTGACAGTGCCTCCCCGATGCCCGAAAATTACCCAAACATATTTCAGGCTAGCGATTTTCCGAGCCCTGGGCTAGATGGCTGAACCAGCAGGGTTTTGTTGGTTAGTCAAACTAAAAAGCCAAAACTCTATGGGGGTTTTTTGTATTCATTTTCTGTTTTTCAGAAAGGCAACATTAATGTTAATCTCACATTTAGAGGGATAGTTCACCCACACATGAAAATTGACCATGGTTCCATTCAAAGATTTGAATTAAACTTATGCGCAAAACTATAATATCGCATAAAACATGCGAATAAAGCACTGATTCCATCCAACAAGTCAAAGAGAACGATGTCACTTCCTTGTAAATAGTGGCACTAAATATCAAGAATATAGGAGAAGGCACTGAAAATAATCATTTTTATATATGATATATGCAAATAACCCTACTTGTGAGCTGATGAAACACAATGCGGTCAGTGCTTTTGTGTAAGACAGCTATTATACAGAAATAGTTGGACAGCAGACTTTGCTCATCCATTTCAGAATGACCATAAGAATGTTGCTGTGTGAATGTGATCATTCAAGTCACATTACTTTTTCGATGTGCATAGAGGAATTTATTCGATAAATGTGTTTTCATTGTAGTTTATGCACATATTTTCTAATCTGATAATACGTTTATCCAACTCAGATGCGCGCATAAGTTTGTGATGCAGCATTTTTAATTTATGCACATCTTGGCATTTCCATCCAGTGTTGTTTTTTATGCGATATAAAGTGTATTGAAACATAGCTATTAATTACCCTCATGTCGCTCCAAACCTGTGAGACTTTTGTTCATCTATAAAAACACAAATTAAGAAATTTTTGGTGAAATGTCTGAGAGCTTTCTGACTTTACATAGACAGCAATGCAACTATCAAAAAGGTGTTAAAGTGCCCCTATTATGCCATTTTAAAGGTTATTAATATTGTTTTATGAGTCTCTTAAAACAGGTTTACATGTGCAAGGTCAAAAAACACTTTAGTTTTCTCCAAAAATAGATTTAATTTGACCCCATTTCTAAATGATTCATAAACGACTCGTGTGAAGCAATTCGTAGACTCAGTCTGTCTAAACCCCGCCTCTCCATGAGCTCTCACTGCTGTGATTGGTCAGGTGGCACAGTTCTTTATGGTTGGTCTACCGCTGTCTTTCTGACATTACTAGGCATGATTTCAGAGAGCATACATCAACTAGTTAGCATGGACTACCGTGGAAAGTGCTTGCAATTTGCTTTTGTAAGCGAATCGGGCACACCTCTACGTTGTGAACTTTAACATTGTATAATGCATAACACTGCGTTTACCATTACTTAAACTATTTAACCGGTTACCAAGACATGTGCAGGTTGTTACACAGCATAACCTACAAAAATACGTATTTTGAACGATCGCTAGAAAATACAATCATCAATTATTAATCCTTAACCCGTCCAAATAAACTGGGCACTGATACGTCTTTTAAGACCAAGTGTTTGGTGAATATCACATTATACTCCGAGAGCAGTCATCAGTAAAATGACGCGAACACAACATGAGACTGTACTGCTGAGGTGTTCTTGAAAAAATTTATGTTAATCACTCATTCTTTGTAGATTCAACTTTCAGAAGGGCGTTTAAAACAAATTAACTCTCACAGGATACAGCGTCTTCTTGACCTGATGTAATCCATGTGGAAATTGTACTGTTTGGGGGCGGGGCAAGTTGTTCAGGACATAGTACGTGGACAAACATTATGCAAATATGTAACAGAAAAATATTGAATTGCTGACGACTCGTTTAGGCGAATGTGAGCCGACTCATTTTTTTTTCGGACAGACAACAACCTTATTTATTGTGCACTGTCGGCGTCACAACTTTGCAGATAGTTTATGTTCACATACAGCTACTGTACATGACATACTGCATGAACGATCATGTTTGAAATGGCATAATAGGGGCACTTTAAGAACATTAGTGGTTTAACTGTAATGTTATAAAGCTTCATTCATGATTACAACAATACATTTTGGTTGTATCTTTGTGTTGCTCTGGCCGAACTGTCCCTTTAACCAGCGATTTCCAGTTCCAGTCCTCACGCCCCAAACTGCATATTAGTTAACACACCTGCTTAAGATATCAAGCTTGTTAGAAGTGAGCTACAAGCTACTCCCTGAACAGGAAATCTGTAGAAGTTTACTTTACTTCATTCATTCACGGATTTGTGTAGCACTTTCACACACAGACAAAACTTACAAAAAAAAAAGTGTGAAGTGTGACATAATTTACCTCTATAAATAAATTCTATTAAATCTCACACACCTTAATGCCATTTGTATGGAACATATACTGTATGCTGGTTTTGAACTGGAATCACTGCTGAATATCCAGTGATGTCCACTTCACAAGGCACTTTCTGTCGAATATAGCAAACATGGTACTTGATAAGAGAAAAATACGAAATGTGCAAGACTGGGATTGGAAAATGCTTCAAGTTTACTTCTGCATTCCAGATACCGTACAAACCCTTCTCTCTAGATCTCTAGTAGAACAGTTTTTGAAAAGCTTTACGTAAAAGCAAGTATCGACTGTATCAATAAATACCAATATGCTTCACTAATCAGACTGATTAAGGGCCGGCACTAAATCTTACTTCCATTACTGATCTGAGGCCAGACAAGCGTCACTGCTGCTGTATAATTACAGGAAAGAGCTGCTATGTCCTTTTACTGTTCAATAACGCCATTAGACTGAAAAAGTGCTTTCATTAATTTTAAGCATCCTCTGGCCGAACTAACTTGCGTTGCTTTGCTAGCTCAGCAGTAATACTTCTGATTAAACCTTTGTGTCCAATGTGGATATTCAGGGGTATTGTTTTGAAATGTGATTATTTGATCAGATTTGTGAATTATGAGGATTTCTCAAGTGAAGTCTGGAGTACATCAGTACAGATTACAACAGCAGGAGGAAAAGTGTCATTTCTTTTATAGCTGCCTGTCCCTTTAGCATCCTTGTAACTGCTAATAAAATGCTATCTTTAGCTAGCTCTATTATCTTGAGTTGCCCTACAATGGCTGCAGTGATGTTTATGGGTGTAATGAACATTTTGGTGTTAAATTGGATCCTTCCGATGTGCTGCAGAAGGGAAAATAAGAATAATGTAATGGAAAGATGCTATCAGTTCAAGTGAAGTTTATTTTATGCTGTTGACCTTTTGTTAAGCCATTCTTGGTGAGTGTTGCTTACTCTATAGAAATGTGCTGAAAAGAGGCTCATTTAAATGGGAACAGAAAGAAGCTAAATATTTTTTTTCAATTATCATTCCTTCAATGAATCGTGACATTGAAAAACTTTTCCCTTGCACTGTAGAGAAGTGGTAAATTAAGCAGCAACCTGATTTAAAAAGTCTGTGAATCTAAGGCAAATGCTTTTCAGCCAATTACAAGTTATAACATCAGTGTAAGTGAACACAACTTTTTTTTAATGTTTCTACAACATATTCACTGTGACAGTATGGACTTTTTAGTTCCTGTCAACACAACAACCTGCATTAGTATGTACATGAATCGGCATTAAATTATTAAAATAAATTTTCCTTGGAGCAAAAGTAGATGCTGTTACTGAAGTTTTGCATGTTCATTACGCAATGAGTCCAGAGAAAGCAGCATGCGCTTCACCAGATTTATTTAAATATTTACAAAAGCTACCCAGATTTCCCGGATACTTATCAAGTTTTACTACATTTTTATTTTTTATTTTTGGCAATATTTTTCAAATTCCGAACTTCTCAAACACACATATAGACACGCATAGACCAGTGTTATTTTTGTATTATTTATGGAGGATATTTAATGTTATGTAATGTTATTCTTTAAAGGAAATATTTACCTAAAAATTTTAATTCTGTCACTAACTACTCACCATCATATCGTCTCAAACCAGTAACAACACTGAGATTTATTTTAGAAGTAAGCAAAAGTCTTGTCTGTTATCATATTATTCAAGGAAGGATGCAGAAGATCAGGACTATAGTTGGAGAAATGTAGGTTTTTCTCAAATGATTAAGATTAAGGTTATATTTAAGGTTTTGGGGACTGGGGACATTTGTGAACTATTAAAATTCTGAGTTATAGTGAAAGATAAGGTTGGGAATGAGCAAAAGGTTGGGATCAGAGGTTAGGATTGTGGATTGGAGATTATGTTATGGGTTTAGGTGGAGGACAGATTTAAGGTTAGGGTGTTCATTGTGTCGTTGTCACCCTGGGGATAGTGTAACACCAAAAGAGCATCACTCGGAGAGCCTGTGTGTTGTGTGTGTGTGTAGACAGCTCTGCTCCTTTTATAACTCATTCCCTGCAGGGTGTGGCCAGGACAGGCAAGGACAGCCACCCGCCATACAAACACACACACATTGCGCTCGGGGTCTTGTGTCTGTGTGATCTGAATATTGTCATGATGGGTTGAGACCTTCAGTCACTCAAACTGCTCTGAGTCAAAAAGCATCCAATGACATAGATCTTCCTCCTCTCTCTCCTTGCTTCATCTGTATCTGGTTCTCTCTTTCTCTGTTTGCTGAGGGCAGGTTGTCCAGTCAACTAAGAGGACAGAGACACTGATAAGTGTGTATATCTGTGTTTGCATGTGTCCTTCCCGATGGTTTCTGTAGTCTGAGGTCTATGTCCAGTTCTGTCAGCTGAGACTCAAACCAGCTTAAGTTTGTTTAAGCTTCAGTCTTTCACTGAAACATGGCTTAACCGCTGATGCAGCAATTAAAGAACAATGGAAATATCTATATATATTTTTTATGCTTCCTGTAACAGTAAGCATTCTTTGCACAAGATGCATTTACTTGAAGCTAAATTTTGTCTACCAGATACAGTTTAAAGAGTTGATAAGTTTGTTATATATA
>JAUCNO010000279.1:5553848-5565857 GCA_032353835.1 Enteromius viviparus | reverse complement strand
CAGGTGATTTTGGATATTTCATTGTGCATTTTAGAATTTTATTACTGGTAATAATATTAGTATTGGATTACATACAATATTTCATTAATATATAATAGAATGCACTCTTTTATCAGACAGGCTTACATACCCTTGATTTTATTGTGCAGGATTCATCAGTGTTTATTTATTTCAAGAAAAGATAAATTAACTAGTCAAAAAATCTAAATTCTACCCTGCATGTTTTTCTCAATGAATTTCCATTCAGTCCACTCAGGAAAGCGTCAGATTAAAGAAGAAAACCTGTTGAGAATGCTGTTTTGACTGTAAATTGTCACATTAATGTTGCTGCTTTTCAGATTCAAGCACATTTTCCCATCTGTGGTTACTGGAGTTGACTCTGTCATCAGTTCTTCCATCATTCCTTCCTTTCTGTCTCTCTCTCTCTCTTCGTCTTGAGTGAGAAAACGGCAAACAGATTTACTGCTCCCACAGTAATGAGTGTGAACTGCAGTAAGAGCAGGCCACGGCAGGGGGGAACTGGGGGAGAAGAAAAGAAACCAAGTAGGAGTAAGGGAATATAAAAGAGAGATGGAGAATTAGCATATCCATCTTCGTTTTTTGCTTATTAGTGCTGCTGGTGTTTTGGGTTTAATGGCCTTGGCTCTGAATGTGAGAGACTCCTGCTGTCCGTTTCTTTGTAGGACTGATTTTGGCAGGTTAGGTGAACAGCTCTGGTCCTATCCAAAAGGGTCATGAGGGCAGAGTCAAGGCTTACTGTCAAGCTAGTTGAGTTGTTTTAGAACATTAGTTTGTCCAGTTTAATCAGGTCTTTACAGGTTCAGTCAAGGTGTTCTTTCTAGATCTACCTGGAGATATTGTGTTTTAGAACATAGTTGGTTCCCTGTGAGCCTAGTGGGTTTGAATACACTACACAGATTTTACCCAGAATGTAGCTTCAGTTTGCAGTCTGAACAAGCTAGTTGCTTAGCTTCAGGGCTAGTTTACAGATTTTGGAGTTGACAGATTTTAAACAATTAGTTTACGTAATTTAATTAAATTAATTTACTCATCCCAAGGTTTCCAAGAAGTTTATGTCTTTTTTTTTCTTTAGTCAAAATGAAGGTTTTTGAGGAAAACATCCCAGAATCCCAATGGGTTGAAAGTCCAATTTGCAATTTCAATGCAGCATCGAAGGGCTCTACACTATCCCAGCCAAGCAATAAGAGTCGTACCTAGCAAAATATTACAATTGGAAAAAAAATAATATTTATATATTTATATACTTTTATTACCACAAAGGCTAATTTTACACTGGCTCTGCGATGTTTGTCCATGACTTTACACACTGGGTCAAGCATGGTTACACACTGGGTCTTCATCTCAGGTTCAAAAACATAGGAATGGGGTCAAAAAGTCCATCTCATTTTCTCCAACATCCTTATTTTACCTTATTATTACTGTATTTATTGGTGTGTGACTTTATTTACAAGTTCGCTGTAAACAGTGGGTCGGTACTTCAGCCTACGTCATGTGACCTTCCCAACTGGACTGTAATCGTAAATCATGCAAATGCAAGACAAATTTCGTGGTTTAAAAGTATGCACATTTTTCCTTTTTTTAAGAAAATTATTAAAGATTTTGCTTGATATGGACCTTTATTTCTCAGCTGGGATTGTGTAGAGCCGGTGAAAGCTGGTCTTTAAAATAAAACATCTGGTTTTCCAGTTCCGCTTTGGAGCAGTTCCAAACCACAAGAAACCATGTAAAACCAGCTACTACACCTGCATTTCCACCATTTTTGACATCAGCAGTCAAGGTTGCCACAGTGTTTTGGATGGAAAACAGAGCAATTTAACTCCTCCGATAATAGCTCTCCTGATGATATTTGGCTTCTCGTTTTGGTTGCTGTTTCACAGAGAAAATAGTGAGGGCTAGTTAAATGAAAAACAAGAAAGATGACAGGTGACGCTGAGGGAGGTGAGCAAGATTGCCGTAAATTGCCAGCCCTTGAATCGTTGTTGTCATATTCCAGCCTGTCCTCTCCAAATAACTGCTCCCGGTGTGTGTGCAAGCATGTGTGATCTTTTGGAGTGCGTCACTGCAGCCCTCTGCAATGATGTTACCCAAGGCACAACTCACGTCCCAGAATCCCCTGGTGTTCTTTTTAAGCAACTGTCTTTTCCGAGCCCTTCCGCACACACACTTCAACATACGTACACATGCCGTGTCAGTTTGTGTGAAATTCCCCCGTTTCCCTTTCTCTCATCTCCCTTTCCGAAGCCAATTAAACCACAGAAGAGCTGTAACCCACTCCACTGAACTCATCCCATAATTCATCTGTATCTTTTAGAAATTTGTCTTTTATTAGTTAACTATGTGTCAAACAAGCTCTTGACAAAAGACTCCTGAAATTCCAACTACAGCCAAATCAAAAGACCTTCATTGGTGCTATCAGAAGTGGTTTATAAAAGAAGCCGGCCTTAGCTGTACTGGACTTGGTTAGTCTGTCGGACTGACTCAGATTAGTTAAACACCTCCACACATGAAAATGATATGATGTGACGCTGTGACATGACGCACGTATCTGGATAACATTTTGAGTTGTTCAGTGCGAGACGTGAGTTCATTAATAAAACACGCCCATATTTATTTTTGCACCCTTATTTCTGCTTTGCTCTATGACACACGCATGCCTCGTCCATCTGTCTCCAGAAGCGAAGCGTTCTAGTGGGTGGGCAGAGAGGCTGTCGTTTCTGTAGAAACGCTGTCTAATTGACAGGAAGTCGGAATTTGAAAGATTGCCGTTGTCCAATCTGTTGGACTTATTTTGGTAGGCGGTGAGATGAACAGCCTGGTTCTTCTCAAAGGGGGTACTGAGAGCAGTTTTAAGGTGGTCAGGCTGTGGTTGGTTAACATTATTCTTCAAAGGTTACTCCACCCCAATATGAAAATTTTGCCATTAATCACCTACCCCCCATGTCGTTCCAAACCCGTAAAAGCTTTTTTCAGCATCCAAACACAATGAAAGGAGTCAAAAAGTACCAAAACGTTTTTTTCGCTGCTGCTCAACATTTAGATTGAAACACTGATGGCAGATGGAGTATTCTGACGATGTCTTTCATAATTTTCTGGACTTGGACAGTGTAATTTACTTGGCAGTCAATGGAATAGTCACAGGTCTCCTGATTTTCATCCAAAATATCTCTTCTGAGGACGAACAGAGCTTTTATGGGTTTGGAACGACATGGGGGTAAGTTATTAAGGACAAATTACAGCTGACCAATCAACTTAACTAGCTCATACCAGCTGGAAAAAATTTAAAACCTGCTGCCACACGAAGCTATTTTTTAAGAGATTTTCTAGCATGGGACTTCAACGCTTCTGAGAGCATTAAAGCAGATCTCAGATCAGCAGTCAAGGTCATAACAGTGTTTTGAATGAAGAACGGAAAGATTTCTGTGGAAAAGATTTTTGATTGTAATGGACAAAATTCCTCTGATTGCACTTTAGAATGTCACAAGTACACACGCACACACACACACACTTATCATACATGTCATCATAAATGTTCGTTAGCTTTGATGTGTGCATCACGTTTGCACTATTTTATGTCTTCCCTCCCTCCTTCCTTTTATCTTTTCCAGTTATTCTCTCTCTCTCCTTTCTGCCTGTAACAATGCTCTCACACTGAGAAGAAAGAATATCAGTGTGACATGAAAGTCACTTACAAATCTACGGTCGTAAAGGAAAGGACTTGTTTTCTTATGTGCGCAAGTCTGGCACTTTTCTCGAATCAGGTAAAAAATGCCCTAAAACTTGCTTTCAAAAAATTAAGTAAATTACATATAAAAGTTTTAAGAACTATGCATATTCTTGCATAATTGCGTGTCCATATATTTGCATATAATTCGCATTAACCATGACAAAGACAACACTCTACTTAAATTGCATCTAATCATCACTGTGAAGTGTCCATTCACTCAGTTGGAACAAAGGGAGAGGAAATGTAATATTTCTGTCTCTCCTCCAGCAGAGTTATGAATCAGATCCTTTCTGCTCTCTGATATTCGTTTATCTTCCTGTTTTAAGGCCAGCCCTCAGAGGCATCACAAATTCTACATGTCAGACCATGTTCTGGCTTTAGGAGGTCAATAAAACTTTTAACTGTTTACTGATTAGATTGTTTTCTTGCACTGATCAGATGAAATGAAAAACACAAAAAATTGATATTTTATGTGCTTTATATGAGAAACACACACATACATGCATCAGGTTGATGCTGAATTGCTCCATGCGAATTGGGTTTAACATGCACTGTTGCCATGTTACCTGATTTGCGTAATTATTTTAGTGAATTGGGTGCTAAAACAATAGAGACTGTGTGAGCAAATGGATCTTTAGTGAATTCACTTATCAGCATGAAGGTCATTTTGTCTAACCCCATATTAAATTTTCATCACTCGTCTTTAAAATTCAGTTTAAATAATTTAAGTGTCAGGGAATGCATATGGGCACTCAAATCCCTGTAATTGTTACTCAGTAACATCCCAGTGTGTGGAAAGAATTATTTGATTGCTAAATAAATTCTGTTGATACTTTTATTAGGCTCGTGTTTCAGGGACTGATTACATTTGTGCTGGTGGCTGAATTAACCGTTGCTCCGGTTTCATGGAAAAGAGTCTGGGATATTCTGAGAGGGAATGGAAAATGTCGGAATCCCCCAGGAATGCCCAGACATCCCCTAAACACACACATACAGTTCTCACACACACAATTCTGTCCATTTTGTTTTTACAGTTCTTGATTGAGTTCTGTGTTAATTCAAATATTACAGCAAAACAAGAACAGTATCTTCACCATCATTGATATTCACCAAAATTACAGAATGTTTAAAGATGACTAACCCTGATTAAACTCTCTCTGTCTCGCTCTGCGTCTCTCTGTCTCTTGCTGGCACTGCTTCTTGTTTTGAAAAGCTACATAAACTTTAGCATTTTTTTCCATGACTTCAGTCTTTTTTTTGTACACACACACACACACACACACACAGCCCCCTGTGAAACTTCTTTGTCTGGTGTTGCCCAGAGTGCATGAGTTGAAATAATGGGGCAATGTCACCCGGGCAACAAGACCCCCAGAGCTCATGTGTTCGTCCTCTGACCAGTGTTTGTGCTTTATGAAACATGGATTCCAGTGACCTTGTATGTATGTGTTTGTATGTGTAAAGTCATATATTTACAGTAAAAAAAAAAAATTTAATCAAGAATAATGGTACCATCTGCAGTTTATCAGCATTCAAAGCACACAAATGCACGAAAAGCTAAACCGTTTCTAACCTCATTTCAGTGGTTCCCCCAGAATGACATCAATTGAATCACACAGCTCTTACATGCCAGTACTGGGGACCGCTTGTATGTGTGTCTGTGTCACATGTTTACCATCTAATTTAATCAGGTGATGTAGGAGCAGGAGAGATGACAAGACTATTAAAATGAGAAGGCTAGAGAGAATATCCAATATAAGAGAGAATAGCAGCAAAGAGAGGTGGACGGATACGGTGTTATGATGATGATGAAAGAGGGAAGCATCGAACCGTGTAGACAGATGAGAAGGAAACGTGTGTTGTCCTGTAGCGTCTGATGCTGTTTGATCCAGATGGTTGTCTCAGAAATGATACCCTGCCTTGGAAAACCAACAGAGAAAACACACATACACACTCCCCCACACCAAATGAAAATGGGGTCGAGGCATTGCGGTTTCGTTGAAGTCCATATGAGGCAAACTCTCTCTCTCTGTTTCCTCCAGTTATCCATTTGTAGACTTTTTTTCATTCCTCTCCCTCTAGTGAACTTCCAGACTCTCTATGTGGGTCCATGTCAGGACGATGACGATTTTGTGTGTGTGTGATTTTCTGTAAATGCAAACCTGGCAAACTATCAGAGCAGGTTTTCTGAGAGCACAAGACAAATCTAACTTTGGGAACTTAAAGAAATCTCCCATGAGAAATGATCAGAATAACGTTCACACACACACACATACAAGTTGGTGGAAATATTGATCGTATCATCATGTCTATTTTTATACATGAACTGTTTGTAGTTTCACGAGATCATCTGGTGGTGTACTCAAGGAGAAGGATGTGAAGAAGGATTGACAAGTTGTTCATACATTAGGCACGACTCAAGTAGTCAAACGATCTTCTCACAAGCTCCACCCATTTATTATGAACTATAAGTACACTCTTTCTAGCTTAGATAGTGGTCCAACCATGGTATACAGGATCCGATTGTCCAGTGTGGAAATTAACTTAACTGTACTATATAGGGACCGATTGACACTATTAATTAGTTGCTTAATAGCATGCCTAATAAATAATATTGGAAAAATAAAAACAAGCAGCTGACAAGTGCAATTAAACACAGTCACACTAAATGTCAAATATTCAGACAGTACTGAGATTCCATGGTCAGAACCTTGTTTGTGCCTCTCCTTCGGTCTCGTTTACTCTGCCAAACGCCTCTGTAGGCTGTTAATTAAATTAAATTAACGACCTGTTAGCTCAATTATTCATGAAACCCGAGAACATAGAACACAAGTCCAACCAACACACGCACTGAAGATGCGGCCGTGAGATAGAGAAGCGTGAAGAGATCGACATGTGGGGGGTGGTGTATGTGGATTTTTTGGATAAGTTTGGTCTCTGTTGGTACAGTGCATGTGTGAGTGTTCAGATGTGGGTTTTGTTCCGTGCTATTGGATGTGATTTTCGTTTTGTGTGCCTGGGATTTAGTGTTGTTATTATTTAGCAAGGATGATGCATTGGTTTAGAGAGAGAGCGTGTTAGAGAGAGACTTAATTTCATGATGTTGGTTTTTTTCCCCATTAAAGAGACTGATGTTCCTGCTTCTGCTCTCAAAAAGTCAATTAACCAGAAAACAGAGTCTATTGGCTGGTGCCATGGAGATAGGAGGCGGGGATACCGGGAACAGCCCTGATAGGATGTCCTTTCAGCGAGATTAGTTAAACAGTGTTTGACAGATCAGTTGGTCATGTTATGTTTTGTGCTGTGCTTTATGCAATAATGTTATATTAGCTGTGAAAAACAAACTTTAATACTTTTCAGGGCCTCCCTAAATGTTTCCAAAGAAACATGTCAGAATTTAACGTCAAAAATATAAAGCCAGAATTATAAGATTTAAAGGTAAACTTGCAGTTCTGAGTTGAACTCTCCCAATAATCCCGTAATATCTCCCATAATCTCCCAATAGCAATTTTTAATTTGTACCCTTAGGTGAAACAGAAACACTACTGCATGATAAAACATTGCGAGATATAAACTCAGATTTCAGATTGAAAAATGTCAGAATTGTGAGGGAAAACCTGTAGAACTGTAACTTATAAACTTAAACTTATAATTTTAAGCATAAGTCATAACTGGCTTTTTATATTTTATCTTGTAGTAGAACCAGACTTCCATATGCTTGGCTCTTTTCTCTCTGTCTCCCTTTTTTTTGCTAATTTCTATTTATATTGGGACGGTGCTCACACTTGAATACATATCTCACAAGGTGTGCATACTAAGAGAGAGTTTTTTTCATACTTTAATAATACTCTAATAATGAATGATTTGTTAACAGGGAGAATTAGAGTATTATTAAAGCGCTAACTAACTGTATAACTTTTGCCACTATGAACTCTACATTTGCTGCTTATTAACAATTTGTAAAGTATATAATAGGTTTAGGTATTTGGTATTTAGATTATACAGAATATGTGCTCTATAAGTACTAATATGTTAATACCAGGCATGCTAATAAGCAACTACTGGTCCTCATATTAAAGTGTTGCCAGCATTTTTGAATACTTCATCTAAAAAGATCAAATAAAGCAATGAGATTGTAAGTTGTGTAGTGTGCATTTGGCTTTGGAAAAGTCACGCAGAGTTTTGATTCACTGAAACTAAAACCGCTAAATGTCAACTGTGATCAATGTAAAACAACAGAGAAGATACACATACACACCGAGAAGACTTAGACAAATATAACAGCCCAAATAAATAAAAGTGCCAGGCCTCTCAGAGCTGTCAATCATTGCAGCTGGGCCGTGATTGGCTCAGAGCTGTCATGCAGCATGACAGCTCCTCCCACTCAGCCCCTCCGCTGTCATTGGTGCTGTCACACCGACGAGCCTCATGGGAAATCTCAGCATCTGAGGGGTGGTCGCCAGGGAAAGCGTCCGCGGCGGAATGACGTGCGCGACAGCGATGAACACATCGCCGTTTTACCGAGTGACATTGTGGGAATTTTTTTTGTCCTTGATTCGCTTTTCTCATATCCAGCATGTGTTTTAAATTGACAGGGGTGTCTGTGGACTCACTCCGGCTGGCGTGTGAGCAATTCGTGTGTGCGCGAGGCCCCTGAGAGAGCAGCGATGCGTCTGGCATCCGGTTTAGTGGAACTTTAAAGTGCCTGACTGCTTGAGGGAATCTGGGATGAAGTTGATCAATGACTTCACACATTAATGTCACACTGACACACGCTCGCTCACCGAGGTAGACGCTCCATATCATTCCACAACCATTTCGGTGTTAAATGAGGAAATGTTGAGTGTGTGCGTGTGGGTGTTTGAGATGATATACTGGTTTAATTTCATGGGTTCTCTGTGCCTGGAGCTCCACTGTTGGAGTCAGAGAAGAAAAAATAAGAGATGAAATGAAAAGGTCAAGGCAGTGCGTAGAAAGAGAGCGAGTTAGCATACAGTCCTGCTGGAGAGTATGGGTTAGTATGAGAGCATCTTGTCTCTGGTTAATCCTTAATCTGGCTGCACAAGAGCAGAACTCACAGCCACATCCTTATCTGTCATAATCACACACCAACTTCATATAATCCCATTAAACTGAGAATAATCCAGCTGCCTACCGGATCACAGTCTGACCTGTTATTTAGTCTGAGCTGCATGTTCACAATGTGCGCTCTTGTGAATGATTCTCTGTTAGTGCAGGAGTTTTTTAAGATTTGTTGCCATGGATCACCTACGTTTTATAATGAAACTGATTTATATTATCTGAAAATACCATGTTGTTTAAAAATAAAAATAAAAATCAGTACATTTATTCAAGAAAGATACATTAAATACTTTAAAGAGCGGGTAATATGGTTTTTTAAAGTATCCTTATATTGTGCTGGAGCCCCATACAACAGGTTTAAATGCATCTAAGTTCACAAAACATTGTAATTTTCTCAAAATATGCATTTAATATAAAAGTGATTTTGCAATGATTCCGATATGGTTCTTTTGAATCCGTTCAGATCGTACAGTCTGTAAACCCCTCCCTTCCATAAGCCAACTCTACTCTGATTGATTGGTCAGTTGACCAAGTCTTTTTTGATTGGTCTTTCCGTATCTAACGTTACTCCGTATAGGAAAGGAAACATCAGCCAGAGTCCGAGGATGATGTAGACGCAGAGGCTTAACCCGAAACTCCTATTCAAACACGACTTGATCAGCATGTTTCTCAGTGGTAGGTTTAAACATTGTATTTGCACTTACAGGCTGTGGTTCGGAGACACTTGTTGGTCCAAATAAGTAAGGTATGGGGTTATCTTTCATGGATATGGACATACAAGCGTTTAGCAAATCCCACGTTGAACTCTCCAAGATTAGAAAAACAGTCATTGGTAAAATGATGAGTGCACCCTAAGGTTCTCATTGCATTGCTTTGGTATTGTGGAAAACATGAAGTTTAACCACTGATACTTTACATCAGCATCCTTGGGCAATGAAAACAAAACACACTTGCTTTCACAGCGCAGAACACAGCTGCTTCTGGACATGATGTAAACACTGATTAGCGGAAGTGTTTGTTTGCAGGTCAGATTCTGTGGAGGTTATGCAAATATGTTACCTAGTGAGGTACATCAGTAACAGGCAGAAGATTTGAAAATGAAGCGACTCTTTAAGGCGATTCTAAGTCGACTCTTTGTTTTGAGAGACAATATTTTTCTTAATCGTGCACTTTTTGGATTAATAAGTTTTCAGACTGTTTACATTTAAGCACAGCTCCATTACAAACTGCAAAATTACCCGCTCATTAAAGATATATATATATTGAAATTGATACTCGTCAAGACTTCATCAAGAATATTAAGCAGTATGACTGTTAAACATTGGTCATAATTAGAAATGTTTCTTAAGCCCAAATATTACAATCATTTCTGAAGGATCATGTGACGCTGAAGACTGGAGTAATGACTGCTGAAACTTCAACTTTGCCATTGCAGAAATAAATTCAAATGCATTCATAGAAAACATAATTATATAAATAAAAAGCAGTTATTTTAAATTATAAAAATATTTCTTACTATTGCGGTTTTTGCTATATTTTTGATCCAATAAATGCCAAGAACTTTTAGAAACACAAAAAAAAACTGTACAAATTATTTTATTTTATTATTTATTGTTTTTTACAGTTTGATCTTAAAGGTATGTTCACACTGCCTTTATGATTAGCTAAAACATTTTTTTTTTCTCTTTGTTTAGGGATATTTTACCAAAAGCCTCAGTTACCTCAGTTTCCAAACCATTTCTCATTTTTATGTAAATAATAAAGTGAGCCAGACATTCTCAAACATTTCCCTTTGTGTTCCATGGAAGAAAAACACGTGTGAGTAAATGATGACAGAACGTTCATCCAGTCATATTACTGAAGGTGGAACCTTAAATCAAACCACCGAGCAAAAAGTCATGAGAGTTATTTAACGGTGACTCTAGCTGTTAGTTTGTTTTAGTAGACAAATTCACGTTGAATCACAGTAAGTATCTCTCTCAGTCTTACTAAACGTTTCTTTCCCCCTGCCCCGCCTGCACACACACACACACACACACACTCACATACTCCATAACTCTCTGTGGTATTGTTCATCTCTGCCTGGTTCAATTAAAACGCTGACAGCAGCCACAAAGGAGGGAATTGAATGCTCCAAAAGGTCTTTTTACCATGCCGCCTGAGACACAGCGAGAGGGAGAGAGAACCAGCAGAACAGAACAAATGCAAACAGCGTGATTGTGTTCCTTCACAATCAGCCTGATCTCCACTTCTTATCGCTAGTTGCAGCCATGCTAATGCTAATGCTCTCACAACACTGATTCATACAGCTCCAAGAATGAAATCTAATAAACTCTGTGATTTGCGAATGTGTGTTGATGTGTTTGTGACATTCCATCGTTCCTTGAATTGAGATTGAATGTAGGTCACTTTGGGACCCGTGACCTTACATTAACCTTTTCTAACATCCAGATGTTCCTTCTTCATGCAGTCAGTTGATATACAGGCTATAGCGGCTAATAAACATGTCGCTCTCAGCTGTAAATCGGAGGTGTGTGAATGTATGAAAGCAGCTATATGATTGGTCGTCTCTGTGTTGTGTGTGTGTTGTTGTGTTCGTTTAGAAACACCCAAATAGCATTGATATGGAAATGCACTGCATGGTCTATTTTGCATCTTCATTCTTTCTCTCTTCATTTTATGTTTGCTACAATAACAATTTGCATGATTAGATAATTTGGATTATAATGAAAGCCAAAGAAAATATGAGAAGGTGTTAAAAAGAGGAAGGCCTCTCTGCACCGGTGAGATATACACACACCAGCACAACATGATAAATAAAAACATGTGTACATACACCCCTCCCCCTCACACACAAGTGTGAGTTTTCATGTGTGTGACAGTTGAGCTTCGTCTTTTGGTTCTTACACAGAGAGCACCAGGCAGAGCTGTGGACGACATCTTAAAGAGACAGCGCACCATAAATTGAAATTTTGAAATTCTGTAAAATCTGCCTTGATTTTACTCTGCATGTTTATAGTAATTCTTTAAGTTGTTTATGCAGGTTATGTGTATTTATTTTGTTATTTATGTTTTGTTGTTTTTCATTTTTATAATCTCTAGCACCTAGGGCTGGGCGGTATATACCGCACGATATATTATGCGCATCTCATCAGTAAAGCTGGTTCTTTGATTAGCGCTAA
>JAUCNO010000279.1:5519592-5538922 GCA_032353835.1 Enteromius viviparus | reverse complement strand
TAAACAAATAATTCAAAATAATCTTTGAGGGTCAAATTCAGTATTGTTGTTAACTAAAACTTTAAAAAATATTTTTCGGTAATTGAGATAAAGCTGAAATAAAATATAAATATTAGATGAAAAACAGATAAAGCTAAACTTACTCCTGGTAAAACTATAAAGATATATGTGTCTATGTGTGTGCATGTCAAATACAATTCACATTATTAATTTCTAGTATAAAAGTATATACACTACAATAACAATTTTAAAATCCTACAATTGTTAGTTTATAATATGTACTCATTTAGGGCAAAATAATTGTCAAATAATCTGATTTTGAAAATAACCCTCTAATGTAGAAGTCTGTGAAGGTCAGTCTGTGGAAACTATGTTTAGATTTATATAGAATAGTTTGTAATAAAATTTCACTCATGAAGTCAAATGATCTTGTTGAAAGTTTTTAAATTATATTGTCAGTTGTGCATGCATGTATGGTGACTACCGTCTGAAAGCAAACTAAGGCGTTTACTCCCTCCAGACACACTGATGGACGGCACATAAAGCATCACGTTGACCTTCTCTGTCTCTTTATCACAGATGTGTGCATATATTTACACATGTGCTGCGGTGAGGGCAAACATCACTGTTGACCTTCAAATTTTCTTGAGCTGTGAAATAAACATATACACTCGTATCAGCTAACATTTCGGTCTGAAAGCTTTCTTTAAATCCAATTTTGAATTAGTTTTTATTTGATACAGATCATTATGAGTGTTCTGTCTAAGCATCTACTTTATCACAATAATCCGTTTAATCACAAGTCCGGTTTTTGCCCGTGAACAGAATGACTGTCTAGGCGAAACAATGACCAAATCCCCTGCCAGAGACTTGAATGTGTTTTCTCTCAGCCGCTGCTGTGAATAAACAAGATTTCTGAACATCCTGTAGCATCTAATCACACTTTAAAGGAACAGCCTCACCTGTCAGAGAGCACAGTGTGGGTGTCTGGAAGCTGCTCTCTTTACGCTCTCAAGGAAACGCAGCACCAACAGAATATCAAACAGATTACAACCTTCCTGAACACACACACATCTAGATAAAGCCTGTGTCTGTGTATGTGAAAGTTTCAACTATACCGCCATGACGGCTGACCTGGTTTGTGGTTTTAGGTAAGGTTTAGGCAGTTGCGAGGTCGCTGCTGCATTTTAGTTGCGTTCCTATAAAGCTTATTAAATGCTGATGTTTTGGGTGATCGATAGGGGGTTGCTGAGTGGTTCTGGCAAGTTCTGAATCATGTGGATGAGTCATGTGCCAAATTACAGCGCATAGGGGTTTATTAACCTTCTATAAAGTCATTTTTAATTATTTCTCATTATCTTCCCGCAGGTGAGGATGATGACGATGAAGAATGCGGAGAGGAGAAGCTCCCCTCCTGCTTCGATTACGTCATGCATTTCCTCACGGTCTTCTGGAAAGTTCTCTTTGCCTTTGTCCCGCCCACTGATTACTGGAACGGGTGGGCGTGTTTTGTGGTGTCAATCATTATGATTGGTGTTCTGACGGCTTTCATCGGAGACCTGGCATCCCACTTCGGCTGCACCATCGGACTCAAAGACTCTGTGACGGCAGTGGTGTTTGTAGCGCTGGGAACTTCAGTGCCAGGTGAGAGAGAGAGAGAGGCGAGTGGGTGACATGGTTTTTGTGTTTAGCCACCCATGTTTGTATTTACATATAGCCATTTATCATAAAATGAGGATGTCCAAGCAGTTGTGAGTGCGTGTGTGTGTGTGTGCATACGTGCAAGGCTATGATTATGAGACTGTATATCATATAATTATGCAGAGTAAAGCTCCTTGCTACATTGCACCTCCATATATTACCTTCATCAGTCATGATAACTGTTATTCAAAACAGCAGACACACACACACACACACACACACACACAGACAGCTATGTTCATGTACAGAACACACACACACACTGGAAGAGCAGTGCCTGTTCCCCATGTTTAGTATTCCAGACACACTGGACTGCTCATAGAGAAAACGCTGAGAGAGCAGAACGCAGAAGCATTCCCATCTCTCGCTCTAATGCTGTTCTTCTCCCTCTTTACCTCACTCACCCCATTTCTTTTCTTTTCATCCTCTATTTCTCGCCCTTTTGCTCTTCTCATCTCCCCGCAGAAAATCATTTCCTTGCATTTGCATCTTGCTTTCCAGTAAAAGCCATCATACGTGGACAATGTCATGCACGCACAAGGACATCATTTCCTTAATTAGTAATTTCTCAAAACATCCTCAAAGGGATAGTGCACCCGGAAATGTTATTATGGTCATTATTTACTCACCCTCGTGTCGATCCAAACCTGCGTGATTTTCCTTACTCTGTGGAACACAAATATATATATTTTTTTTTTATCATGTTTTTTTCCATACATTCAAAGTCAATGGAGTCCAAAAAAACAATGGAATAAAAAGCTATAAAGACATGGATATTTTTTTTTTTTTTAGGTCAACTATCTCTTAATCAAATGGTTAAATTTCCTTAAGAATTTCTTGGCCCAAAATTGTTTTGCAGTAGAAAAAGAAGCATTCATTAAATACTGATAGAGCAGCACAGTTTGTGTAGAAAAACAGTACTTCAGTGTCTTCAGTGTCCCATTTTTCATATTTACTTCAATCACTTTTAGCATTTTATAACTCTGTTTTATAATAAATGTTCATGTTGTTCTGGTAACAAATCCATTTCTATGCATTTATGCAGAACAATTTGGGAAACTTAGGGATGTTGCAGTATACCAGTATTGCTAATAACTGATATTTAAGAAATGAAATATTGATATAATTGATCAAAATATCATGTTAATGCTATACTTGGCTTTATCAGAACTGCTATATTATGAATAATATATTGATGGTTTTGGAAAAGAAAAAATTTAAATTAATATCATTGCTTTATATTCGATCATAACCAATAATGTTGGTATTGCTGTTTGATCTGGATGTGCATAAACTAATGAACAGCAGTTTGCTGAAGTGTTTTGCCAGCGAGTTAATAAAACACACATATAAACCCTGTTTGATCAGATATATACTATAAATATAATGTTAGGACCTACACCTGTACAAAATACAGTTGCACAAGTGAACTTTACTGTGCTAGTTCAAATTTGTAATTCATGCTGAGTATTTTATTAATTTAAGTATTTTATTCATTGACCAAAAAAGGTAAAAACAAAATCTCATCATCTTTGTTCAAATTTTACTAGATATAGTGATGATATCATTGTCGTTAATTCTTTTGTCCAAGATAATGGTGTAGTGAAATTCCTTAGTAGGAGTACTTCAGATGTTAAGAAAAGTGCTGTTGTGCTTTTTGTTTTAGGAGACAATTACATCCAAGCGGTTTTTCCCAGCAGCCCTTAGAGACATTGTACCCTATCAGATAAAAATAATTTACATTGTACCCTATCAGCTAAAATCACCATTACCATCTGTGTATGTGTATTTGAGAGAGAGAGAGAGAGAGAGAGTATGTGTGAGGAGGAAACTATATAATCTATGGGAAGATGTCTTTTTTATTGTCAGAAAAAAGGGCCTAAAGCTTAGAAAATCTTACATTTTTAGTAAAGTTCAATTAATTGTTAAAACTGTTTAAATGTGTATTTCACTTCCAGAGTTTCCAGATAAATTTCCTGAAAATGTAATCACCCCCATATCATCCAAGATGTCCATATCTCTCTTTCTTTATTAAAAACAAAAAAGAATTCTAGCACATTAACAGTTATTAAGTTTATTAATGTTGATTGCCCGTGTAAACAAATTGAGGTGGAAAACATACCAGGGTTTTTCTACATAGAGTGGACAACAGGGTGAAGGTCCACATTGCAGTTTCTAATGGCTCTGCATAATCCCAGCTGAGGTCTTATAAAAGTCAAAAGCAAAAAAAAAAGGTAAAAAAAAATGTTTATTTACAAAGTTAAAACAAAGTTGGAGGAGAAAATATGGAGTTTTTTGCACCTTTTAAACCGGAGTACTCAGACGAAGAACTTACTGTGCATGACATTTATAATGTGATTACGCAATGCAAGTCACTAGTGGAAGACAATTGTTTGTGGTTAAAAGTATAACAAATTTTATTTTCATTTATTTTATTTTTATTTTTTTTTAGAAAAAATAACCAGTGGTTTTGCTAGATAAGAGCTTAATTCCTCAGCTGGGATCATGTAGAGCCCTTTGAAGCTGTTTGGACCTTTATCCCACTGATCCCTGTTGAAGTCCTCTGTATGGAGAAAACTCCTGGAAGATTTTCAACCAAAAAAATGAATTTATTTGCAACTGAAGAAAGAAAAGAACTTCTTGGATGACTTGAAGGGGTAATAAAATGATCATGAAGTTTTCATTCTGGAAGTGAACTACCTCTTTTAACTGTATAACATCCTTCGCCCTTTTTATTTTTACAGTACCAAAAACAATGGGGTACTTACACATATAACTTGTAGCAGGTCAAAATTCAAAATCATTATAGGTAAACAAAGCACACTTTAAAAAAAAAATGTTCTAGTGAAAGGTTTACAACCACATCCATTGATTGTTTTTCTGCTGTTTCTGCACAAAATAACAAATGCCGCACGTTGCATACTGATTGGAGCATTATTGAGCAGTTAGCAAATGTGTCAATCTATAGTGGGAAATGAAAGCCGTATTGAATACTGGGAAAACAACTGAACTTCCAATTAGCCAAGTGAGCAGCCAGAAACCAGGCGAAGGAAAACATACAATGACTGATAAGACAACGTTCACCAGTGCTTTTGAACAGAACACAAAGCCTTTAGATTCAGCATATAATATCTTGAATGAATAATTAGCTCGATTCATTTAAAATGGAAATGAGTTTGTTGACTGACGTGCATCTTCTGAATGCAGTGTCGCTGAAGTGTGGCAATATAAAAAGTTAATTAAAGGGATTTTGAGTTATTTAGTCCGCTTTGCGTTCACTAGCACAGACATATATGGGCTGTTTGGCTGAGCCACAGAGACATTTGTAGTCTATAAAATACTCATTTATACGATATGTGTGGCCGTTTTTTAATACAAATTTGCATCTGTGTGCTAACGTAAGCAGTTTGAGTATTATAACAGTTTCAAAGTATATAACAGTCTGGACTGCTGATCCGTTTAAGTCTGTAATGATTAACTGCTCCCGAGCGTCTTTCTGCGATGAAGCTTTTCATTGCCATGACACCCACATTAACGGCAGTTGTCGTCCACACGCTGCCAGCCTCTTTGGCAGGACTTTACACCAGACTGGGTGTTAGCTGAGCCTTAACTGAGAATTTCCATGGTAATGCTATGGAAACGGCTCCATCCATGCTGTTGTTTACAACAACATAACAGGACAGTGACGAATAACGAGAAGGAAAATGTTATTTCAGAAATAAGTACTTTATAGTAAACCCAGCTTTCACTCTATAATGCTGTGTCTTTGAGATGTTGTTGAGTCAATTTTGCTCCTTTAAGCTCTTAAATGGCTGATGTTGTTCTCAGATACTTTGTAAGATTTGCAGGGAGAGTTTCTAACCTTCACTTCAAGACAGATGTTGAGTGCTGCAGTCATGTCGCGCTGGAATTACCGTAATTACCAGATGACAACTTTGAGCCGTTCACATCCTTGGACTCAGAAATGATTCATTTCTGTGAGAACGCTCATTGTGAAGTGCCTCGTGGTGACATTAAAACACCTATTTGAGATCTTGATAAATATGCAAAAACTAAAAGGCACTTGGCAACTTTATGATAAAATGGCATATTAAAGATATTTTAGAGTTGTAATTTTTTCCTGATCGCTGAAGCTGTAAAAAATACTATAATAATTGTTTTAAATTAAATATAATCTTACTTGGATATAAGTGTCACATTACCCTACAGAAATGCTAACTTTATGTTAAGATGCATTTCTTATTATTTTCAACGTTGAACATGTTTTGCGTAATATTTTGGGGAAAACCAAAATGCCTTTAAATTAAATATATGTTTTATAATCCTTTTTTGTTTTTCAGTGCTGAAACATTTTCTTATACATTTTTACTTCAAATGCACTGCAGGAACACAAATATGTAAATACGAATGTGTGAATATTAGAGTGTATATCCACAGGATAGCAAGACCTTTAAATGAGGATAATGGCTCTTTGTGACCACAGGCTGCAACGAATAATATCAACATATCCAGAGCAGTTCAGCAGAGTAATGTGTTATGGGCTGTGTTTGCATAACGAAAGAAAGAGTAAGATTAAATGAGACATAGAGGAAGAAAGAGTTAGAAAGGGAGTGGATGTGCATATAGGATTATTTAGAGGCATTTCCAGACAGAACGCACAATCAGCATCCTCATGGTTTCTCAGCTGTCTGCAATAGATCACCCTGTTAGCATGCAGCTGTCTCTGAAACCACACTGTTTAAACAGCAGACAGCCCTCTGATTTCAACTCAAATCAGAGGTTAACCAGGCTGTTATTACAAAATTATATCCTCACCAAAAAAGGAGAGACGAGCAGGAGAGAGAAGATGAGTACTGTGTGTACATATACTTGTGCGTAGACTGCAAGAAAAAACGATTATTTTTGTTCCGTTTTCTGAAGAAAGGTCTAAACACATTTAGACAAGCAAGATGTACCTGAAGTAAAACTCTTTTAATTTATTCCTTTTATTCGTTTAAAGTTAGTTTTCAGTTAGTCTTCAGGAAATGTATTTAGATTTTGTTTTTGTTTTGTTTCACTCCTTGTCTTTCGTTTTTGATTTAAGCATAAACCTCACTAAATTTGTTACATTTATGCATTTTTGTTACATTCATGTTTTTTGTGATTTACGACAAAATAATTAAATTAATAAAAAGTCTATTTTTTTAAATAATTAAGTTTAATAATAAAATTTTAATTTGATAATTAATAAATGAATATATATATATATAATTTAAATTGTTTAAAACATTGTATTAGTTTATTTATTATACAAGTCAAAATAGACAAAACTAAATTCCTCAATACACTTAGTCACTCCTCTATGTATTTTTGTTACATGAATGCTTTTTATATTTTTTTTTGTTTTAAGTTTACACTTTTGATAGAAAAAAAATCCTCTCAATCATAATAATTTTCTAAATCTTTCAAAATAGGGTAAAATAAATAGATTTATACAAGAGTTAATTTATTTATTATTTATTTAACAGTTATTAATTTTATAAGTTATTGTTTTTATCATTATCAATCTATCAGAATGTTTATGAATCATGATAATTATTAATTTGTACTCTATTAATACCTCTTTCTATTTCTCATGTTCCTCTCAAGACACCTTTGCCAGTAAAGTGGCAGCGATACAGGATCAGTACGCCGATGCGTCCATTGGAAACGTGACGGGCAGCAACGCAGTGAACGTCTTCTTGGGCATCGGAGTGGCCTGGTCCATCGCCGCCATCTACCACAACTCAAAGGGCCACGACTTCAAGGTGGAGCCGGGTAGCCTGGCCTTCTCTGTTACCCTCTTCACCATTTTCGCCTTTATCTGCGTGGGGGTGCTCATGTACCGCCGCCGGCCTGACATCGGCGGTGAGCTGGGGGGTCCGCGGACTGCTAAAGGGCTGACCACCATGCTTTTCGTCAGCCTCTGGCTCCTCTACATCTTGTTCTCCTCTCTGGAGGCTTACTGCCACATCAAGGGCTTCTAAACACACGTACACGCGCTCACACATGCATTTACACGCAGAACTACACACCTTCACACAGTGACACACACGATCATGCATTCTGTGGAAAAAAAACACAAAGACTAAAAGGACTAATGACTGCAGAGGAAGGCAACAGCGGCGGACTCGGTTTCGGGTTCACGAGGATAATCGTTTTCCGCAGACCATCAGCCTGTTCTTCTGTTCTCTCAACACGCCATTCCTTCATCCTCATCTTCCTCTGTTTGTTTTGTGACTGCATCTGATTGGACGGGGTTTGATCATAGCATTCAAACATAAAATCTAGACTATGAAAGCTACTATTGCTACCTTTAACTACTGTAGTTGTGCTTTTTTAACCTGAACCAGTATAAAAGCCACGTGGGACCGTGGAAATCTGTAAGCTCCCTTCATAGTGCCATGGAACTCTGGGTAATGTGGCTGTGTGCTATAGGTGTGTTATCTTAACGGGGACCGAGTGGTACTGTAATTTAGCTTGGGTGATTTTTCAGACACACTACTTTGTGTTTACAGATGATGTAATCGGAGCGGTCCTAAACAGCTTTTGTTGTTCTAAAGAGCAGCTTGTAGTTCCTGTGAAGGCCAGTTTTTAACCCGCTCTTGCACTGGTGCAGTTCATTCCTGTCAAGAAAGAGAATAACAATAAGGAGAGTGCGTTACACCACTCTAATCTCTCCAGGCGCTGAAGCTTTAGAGTCCAGAGGTGCACTAGTGCAAGACTTTGATTTAAAAGCCTTGATCTAACGCTCTAAAAGATCGTAGAGTGCTATCGAAAGAGCTCAAGTTAAGGAACATACTGAATTTTCTAATACAAACACATTGTGGTTTGTAACTGATTCGATTATTAATTTATGCAATCAATGGACCGTGTGTGAAGTCAGCGTAGTGAAGATAATCCAGCATGCCAACATCACATCGAGAGTTTACAATTATGACTGTTACTTTCCGTCCAAGCATACACGCGTACATTTACGGACACACACTGCGAAAAATACGCAAAACCAGTGGCCATATTTTCAGCGATTTATTCTCAGACAAACAATTTGCAAGCATGTATAATCGGTAGTCTTTTGCTTGGTAAACTTGCTCATACAGATACAGTCAGTCACTCATCTATGTGGAGTTTACGAGGGCATGCTTTCCCTCCAACCCTGCTGAGATTGCTTCTTTGTACTTTGTAGATTCGCTGCATATGGAGCTGTAAGGTAAATCTCATAGAGTAGTCACGGTTTTAGACGTAGGTCGATTTTAAAAAGAGAAATTGTAGAACTAAATCTGAATTTGACTTTGAACAACTTTAGGATAGCATGGTTTAACACAAACGAACTGGAGAAGAAAAAAAACATAGCTCGGTTTTAAATTTTGAAAATGCAATTGTAGGATTTTTCACTCTCCTTTCCAAAGTTCGGTTTTCAGTCTTAGTGGCTAAGTAAATATATGAAATCGCGTTTCTGGACTGAGCACAGTAGATCTGACGTAGATATTTTGGACTTCATCTATTGTGTAGTGTAGCGCCAAATTTGCCAAAGGGAAAATCTTTCTAACGGAGAACTGCAGTGTGCCACACAGCCCCTGAAGTGGGTTTTGTATTTCCAATCGTACCTTTTTTACCCACACCAAAAATGTCCTTGCAAGGATAAAGAGGCCTTGGTGACATTTCTTATAGGTCTTTGTACTGAAGGGATCCAGCCTACAGCTCTTTTACTGCATCTGAACACCTTTTCTTGTAACGAAAGAGTGTTTTTAAAGGGATTCTGTGTTGGGGTTTGTAGTTTAAGAAGCTTGATTTTGAAAGAGAAGAAAAATTTCGCTTGAACAGCTGTTTATTCTTTCTTTTTTTGTTGTGTTTGTTTTGGTGCGTTTAACATTTTGAATGAAAGGAAACTAATACTGTACCAGCTTCAGGGCATTTCTGTAGGAAGCCTTTGATGATGACCTTCAATCCCTAATGAAGATGGTCCGCTGTTGCTTGCTAATTCTAAGATCCACAAGAAAGACACTACAAACAAAGAAGGACAAAACCAACATGAATAAAAGACTTTTTCCTGAAGCCTAATATCTATTTAACCAATAAACAAACAGATGAAGTTTGGAGTGAAGTTGGGGAAACCATGTGAATTACAGCCATACCAAGTTCTGCCGAGAAGACTTTCATGGATTCTTGCTGTACGTGCTGCTCGCTAGCCGTCACACCAACCGACCGCAAGTGCGCCTCTCCGTACGTGGCGTTCAAACTGTACATGGTCTCGACGGTTTATACTATATATGTATTTGCTTTGGCAGAGCAGGGGTCAGCAATTGTACGTCTGTGCTCTGTGGTCTGTAAAATCAGGGCGTGGCTGCATTGGAACCCCCCCACCCCCCACCCCCCCTGTGGAACCTAGCCCCTCCCCCTTACCCCGCCCCCTTGTTTGCCATGTCCATATTTGGAATGTTAATGTGCTTCGTGTTGACAATGCATGGATGCTAACCTGTCTGTATATAGTACGCCGAATCCCCTTCATTAATGTAGTCGACAGAGGTTTGAAAGCTGTATAGATATTCAGATTTTCGTTTTGTTTGTTTGCTTGTTTATTTGATTTTTCTGTCCGTAAGTTTCATTGAAATGTGTTTTGTTTTGAACTTGCACATGTATATTAAAAAGGCAGTATCTGTCGTTTAGTACAGGAGCACATGTACAAACGAAGGAAGCAATATATCAAGGCCCTTTGCTTGGTTGTTGCAATGGTTATATTATTTAACAGTATGAAATATTTTGTCACTGAAGCGTTCAGGCGTGTATGTATATACTGTACAGCAGAATGAAGGCGGAGTCACCGCTCTGCCGTTATCAAAGAGAGAATACAACGTATTTATTTGAGACTTCAGAATGACAAATATTGCCTTTTGGATTGATTGTTGCATAGAGCTTTTGTTCTAGTTTCTTCGCTGAGCAGTGTGTGCGCGTGTGTGTGTGTGTGCGTGTGTGTGTGTGCGAGAGTGTGTGTTGTTTGGTCAGTCTTGGAGCAGTCTGTGATATTTGTAAGAATTAAGGGAACATATAGTCCATTATTTATCTGCTCCGAGCCTGTAAACCATCTTGCAAAAATCAGTGAACCATCTGGAAAATGTCTGTAAAACATTAGGAGAATGTGTGTGAAGCGTCAGGGTTTGCCTTGTGTATGTCTTACATTCCTAAACCCCCTCTCTCTTCCTCACTGCTCAGATGGACTCTAGCCTTTCAGGGGTTTAATACTAATCTTTGATAATATTATTTCCTCCTCTTCCCCCTCTCTCTATCACTCTCTTTCTCTCTCTCCAATCCAAGGCCTCACTAACATTTTGCATTAATGTGCCCGGTGAAATTATGTAGGCTGTATGTCGTAACCGATCCCAGTGTATATGTGTAACAATGTTCCTGGTATTCCTGAACTGTGAGTATATGTGTGTGTAAATGTCTACATATCACTTATTTATAATGTAAAAAATTATAGCATGTATAAAGGTTGGCAAAACCACTTATACTGCAGAGAATATTGATATTAAGTCATTTTGTCTTGTTTTCTAGTATCAAAAAAAATCTAAAACAATTATTTTTTATTGTTGTATCAAGCATAAGACTAATACAGTTTAATAAGATTTAAGCTTAATGTTAAAAAGAGAATATTTATACAGGAAAACAAGACAAACATTGTTTTTTGCAGTGTTTAAACATGGCAGAAAGCTCTCATGCCAAAGCAGGATTGAATGTATTGTATGTAACGTAATAGCTGGTCTAAATGAAGGCTACAAGTTTTATTATCTTATCTGTCTTGTACAGATCGAGGGGCTCAAATCATTGTGTGTTTGATCGCTGTAAGCTAATGCTGAGAGTCATGTTAATGCAAGTGTGTGTGGCCTTGTGGCATAGTGCGTCTTACACAGTCCTCTTGTCATGGGCTTATTAAAGCTGACTCTATTTTCCTCCTCTCTCTCTCTCTTATCTTATCTCTTCTTTCTCTCTTGCACTTTTTGCTTTATTTCACGCTGTTTTGTTTTGATCGTTAGGTTGTTTTAATTTCAATCGGAATAATTAAATATGAGATTCTTTTGTTTTGATTTATTTTTGTGTTGCACTCAATCTAATAAGATGGACGTCCACTAACTGTGATTGCTCCCCTAGTACACCTCTACACAGGAAATAAAGTTTGGGATATCCTGTTTAGAGCCAAGTGGCTGCAGTGTGTCTCTTTTTATGATTGTGTTTCTGAATAAGCACACACACATAATGTTACTGATGTCCAGCGGACATACGTTGTCATCTTTAATGGTGTTGTGGAAAATACTTTGATACTGCCACGCTGCATAATTTAAAGGGATAGTTCGCCCAAAAATGGAAATTCTGTAATTGCTCACCCTCATGCCGTTCCAAAAAGTATTCTCATAGCTTCGTAAAATTACAATTGATCCCTTGATGTCGCATGGACTATTTTACGGATATCCTTGCTACGTTTACGACCGTGGTAATATCCGTGCTGTCTATGGAGGAAGGTTCAAAGAGCTCTCGGATTCCATAAAAATATCTCATTTTCTGTTCTGAAGATGAACAAAGGTCTAAGGGTGTTGGAACAACATTTATGACTAAACCTAATTTTTATGTAAATTAACCCATAGCAGTTAATGCTAATTAATTAGTGCTCAGTATTTTTTTTTTTTTTTGAAAACCTAATGTGCAGTCAAATTTACCTTAGCAGATTTTTGGAGTTATTTTAATAGAAATCTGTGCTGTAATGTTTGACGAAGATAAAGTCACGCAGATTAATTCATTAGTAGTGATTCATGCATCACTACTGACAACGGGCTGTTTTTCCAAGAAATTTCACTGCAATGCCATTAATGTAACCGCACATTCATTAATGTAACATTGCACATTCAAAACTGCTCAAATCTTTTCTCGTCACTGTTGGACAACCATGGTCCACTCCATGAGTCAATTCATGATTCAGGTTCCATCTGTAGTTTAGGTAATGAGTTCTGGTGAAGCTGAATTGGACTTTTAAAAACGGCCTTCAAGGAACAGACGAAATGAAAATGTTTCACTTGTCAGTTCTCTACAAACAAAAAGGACAGGCTTTAGTGACCAAATACAGTATAAGTTTAATAGGGCACAGACTTATCCTTCAGCTCTACACAATATGTGGCAAAATATCAGTTTATATTACTATTTATATACAGAGTGCTTTCTTTAAAGGGCTAGTTTACTAAGAAAGCCGTCCTAGATATTTAATGACCTTCTTTCTTTAGATTAATGCAAAAATGTTTTTAGAAATATAAACACAATACAACTACAGTTAATGTGTCAATGTCTTCTGAAGCAATAGGTGTGTATGTGTAGAAAAATATTAATATTTCAAACTATAAACTTTTACTTCAGGACAATTGATATATGCAGATTTATGAGTTAATGACTGACAAAGGCCTACATGTCAGTGCATTTTTTTTAGCTCAAGCAAGAACAACAACAAATAAGTACAAAGGCTCATGGGCCTGTCCCATTACTCACACTTGACCTCTTGAGAGTGTGTAAACAGGAAGTACATAAGACCCCCATTCTGAACAGATATTATTTCCACACTATCTTTAATGCCCCTTCAGAGAGCTATTTTATCCTAATTGTATTCCATAATTTACATGCCTTGAAAAAGCAAAATGGCAAAACTTGTAGTAAAGTTCATTTGATTAGATATCACATAGTTTGCATAAAAAGGAATTTTATTTTTATTGGTATGGAAAATATATGTGTATTTTGTAAAATTTTTCAAAATATTTGTTACTTACAAGCACCAAAATTAAATTGCCATTCACATGTAAAGTGAAAACGTATAGTATTTATCCTACAAAACCGGTAGCCTAAATACAGATTTGTAAAATCGTAACTGCCATTTTTACAACACTTAGTTAGTGTGTGTCCCATGTGAAAACTTCAAATACAGGAAACAAGTTATTTAAGTAAATAAGCGGTCAAGTGCAAAAACCTCAAGTGTGGGACGGGCGCCATCAGTTCTCCCACAAGTTTCACAACACACTTGAATCGAAATATTTACATCATGCGTGACAGTTGATGGTTCATATGACAAATACAATTTTGTGTTCAACTGAGGAAAGAAAACGAAGCATGAGGTAATTTTTGGGTGAACTAGCCTGTCTCCTAATGTGGGTGACTCTGGCATTTGACACCTGGGAAAGAATTTTTTTTTTTAATATTTACAATCATTGTAACGTTGAATCTTTAAAAGAACATTTACTAGCCCTAATGTTGTTCTAAAATCATTTAATGTTTGATTTATTTCGTTTTTTCTAACGTTTACTTGTAAGGAGAGTGAAATCAAAATTTTAATCTCCAATTTTATGTTCCACCGGACCTACCGTTTTCACTACAGTTTAAAACTACATAAACTGAGTAAACAAGCCAGCTATTCTACAAAAAGTCTCAATAAATGAAATTTGATTTCACTCTCCTTTACAAGTAAAACTTAATGTCAGTGTTGTGCTGTAAATGTTGACAGGTTGACCACAAGCTTTTATAGTTCTTCCATTTATGTTATCTTAAGAAGCAGTCCATTACCGTGTCCAAAACAGCACCGAAACGAACTGCAGCACGTCCTGATTTTGCTGAGTTAGGCGTGTTCCTGGAACAAAATTTTACTTTTGACCATATCTCTACACCTAAACCTAACCCTACCCATGAGTATTGCCTAAAATCAGAGGAAATGATGGATGACTGACACTGATGTACAAGCACCAAACACTGATTGTAAGCCTAAACTTCAAATCTGATTGGCTAATCACAATGTTGTTCCAGGGTCCACAAAGATGTTGACCCAGGGACACGCGGAACTCAGGTTCTGCACGAACGGCAACCATATTTCAATTTCACTACAATCCATAACTTAGGCACAAGATGGCGGCAGCTGCGTTCGTATATGAAAACGAGCGTAGTTTTAGCAGAAGGAGCTCTGAAATCGCATGCTGTCTAGTAAGTACTAACTTACTTCGTAAAAACTACTTTAATCATAATATATGATTATACAATAGTTAGCATGAATGAAAATGGGACGTTGCCTACTATACGTCACCTGCTAGTCTGTTCTGTAGTTGAACTATCATTCCCAAATCCTCTCCAATGGCCTTGTGGGATAGTAATGCGTCCATAAAACGTGCACTTCAGATTCTCAGCAGGAGTATTTAACCCAGGTACTTTTCATTTGCATTTTTTTTATACTGTAAATTCTGACACAGGCTAGTCTGCTATTATTTTCACATAGTCTGCATTTTTCAGATTTTTGCATACTGCTTTTTTTGTGCCTGTGAATAGACATAGGCGGACGGCACAGTTGCAGAAGGCTGCATTCTAGTAAAATTTCATGTTGTTGAAGGACTTCTCAATTTGTAGGATACTCGGAAGGCAGCCTTCGTTTGGCATCCTTTGTTCAAAGTGTGCTGAAAGATTTGTTCTTTGCGTACTCCAGTCACCCACAATCCTTTGTACACTATAGAATTCACAAAAATTGGCAGGAAATGAGTTAACACTGAGCTCATACAATTTCATTATTAAATGCTGTTTTCAGAGATGAAAATAAAAAATATTTTTAATCATTAAGTAGTTTAATAACAATAACATTTTCAGTCTTGCATTTGAGAAGTACCCTTATTTGAAAGGCATAGTGTGTCTGGCCTAATGTGAAGCCCCTGAGGCTGTGCACTGGGTTTCCATCAGCGTTAGCTGGGGTGAAATGCACTGCAGTGTAACGTATGTGACAGGAGGACAGATTAAAGGCTGTACAACTTCATAATATTAACATAGATTCATCCATCATCCAGAACACACAAGTGTCAGCTGTGTTTCTGCTCTTATACCTCATATGTTTTTTTATGTTTTTTTGTTTGTTTGTTTTTCATTTAGGCCAAATGCTGCCATATGAGAGACAAAATATTCATAAACACCCACACATCACCAAAGTCTGCCTGAATGCTTTTCATTAGTTTAAAATAATCTGATGTGAAGCATTTATGTCAGAATCAGATATAATCAGAAGTTTTCAGATCGAAATGCTCTTTATGAGATGGCATCTGCTGGAGTGCAGACACGTCGTTTTATTATATTCATTCATTTTTTTTCTTCTCTCATTTACTATTATCTTGCAGCTTTAAAGAGCTTCTCCACTATTATTTGGCATGTGAATGAATCAGCAGAGATGATGTTCAATAATAGCACAAGCTATTTAATATTGTGCTGTGCTTGAATGTGTGCATCTCTAATCAGGTATCGTTCACATACGGCATCTTGGACCGCATAAAGAGTTTTAAATGTCACATAAATGGCAGAGCAGTTGTCCCTGAGCCCTTTAGAGTGTGTGTGAATGTACCACGATGTCACAGGGCCTGCCACGGTGACTTGTGCTCAACCAAATAAATGTTAGCAGCAAAGATGAGATATACAGTCATACAAAAGGCTCATCCTGAATAGCTTAAAACATTCTGGCCTTGAAACGAATGTTGTCATATTCTCAAGCAGTTGTGATTTAAGAGTATTCATTATGTTTTAAGAGGTATTAGACAAGGTTGTCC
Organism: Enteromius viviparus; assembly: GCA_032353835.1. NCBI lineage: Eukaryota > Metazoa > Chordata > Actinopteri > Cypriniformes > Cyprinidae > Enteromius > Enteromius viviparus. Next base: position 5,522,612 of record JAUCNO010000279.1, on the reverse strand, counting down.
TCTTTCTGGGCAATTGTTCAGCTTGTTATTGAGACACTTTTATGCAGTCTGTGGAGGCACCTCAAAGGAATTTTAATTGTAAATGGTCCTTATCCACTTATGCTAATAACAACAGGTTTTATTTCATTCCAGGGGATATCTCAGCTCTGAGCGTGTCTGAAACTGTTTGAAAATGCAGCAGCTTCTTATAACACTCCAACATTATCTCTAAATATAATTCTTTTGTAAATGTCTAATCATCCAATAACTATTTCCTTCCATCCCACACAGTGGCATCAATCAATTTACATACAGTTTATTTGTTGTGGGAAGACAACCTTCCCAAGTAAAATTTTTTGCCTAGGTGTATGAGCATATATGACATAATACTTTATCTCGATAGTCCACTTTAGACGTTCTACATTCTTACTGTAAGTAATTTTGCATTTAGTCATTAGAGTATTAGTAGACCGTATGATCAAAATGAAGTGTAACCGAGAAAATAAATAAAAAATCACTTTGAATACTTTATCAAAAATGTCAAGTAAGGGTATATATTTAAGTTTAATAATTTATTTAGTTTTGATATCTGTGAGACGAAACAGCTTTATTATGATAGATTATAATTATATATACAGCGGGGAAATAAGTATTTGACACATCAGCATTTTTATCAGTAAGGGGATTTCTAAGTGGGCTACTGACATAAAATTTCCACCAGATGTTACCATCAAGCCAAATATTGAATTTATACCAAGAAATCAGAACATTTAAGTATACAAGTTGATTCATAATAAATAAAGTGAAATGACACAGGGAATAAGTGGTAAACACATAAAGATAACAAGCTGCAAAATGACACAGAAAGACAGGAAATCACGTGAAATCTGTCAGTATTGTGAGAGAGACCTTGCCCCCTATCAATACTAATTGATAACCGCTGCTTTAGTCCTAATTGATAGACTATAAAGGCTTCGCTTTACCCAGGAGGCAAACAGGAAAAACTTCATGATGGGTAAAATTAAAGAAATCTCCCAAGATCTTCATAAACTCTTTAAAAAGCATTCTGATGGAAATGGTTATAGGTGCATTTCCTGAATGTTCCTGTGAGCATTGTGGGGGCAATTATCCGAAAGTGGAAAGAGCATCAGTTCACCATAAACCAGCCACAATCAGGCTCCATGTAAGATCTCTGTCTGAGGAGTCCAAAGAATAATCAGGAGAGTTCTCTAAGAGCCGAGAACCACTCAGGAAGAACTTCAGGAAGACCTTGCGTCAGCAGGTACTGTTGTTTCCTCCCATGTAATTCTGGGCTGATTCTTCACCATTCTTAGCATCACTGATACCTCACGAGGAGAGATCTTCCATGGGGCCCCAGTCCGAGGGACACTAACACTCATCATTAGCCTCTTTCATTTTCTGACATTTGCTCCAACGGTTGTTCTTTTTTCACCAATTTGCTAGCCAGTTGCCCCGTAGCCTTTTCCAGCTTTGTGAAGGTCTACAATTTTGTCTCTTGTGTCTTTCGACACCTCTTTGGTTTTGCCTGTTTTGTAGCTGGACTATTTAAAATCAAAATAACAGATCTTTGAGAATCAGAAATCTGGTTGATAAACAAATGATCAAATATTTATTTAACACAGTAATTCCCAAATAAATTGCTTAAAAATTCATATAATTATTATTATTATTATTATTTATTTATTTATTTTTTAATTTTAATAAACTCTCAAATATGAGGCAAGTGGAAGCACTCTTACACAATAGTACTGATTTAATACATAAAAACATACCTAAAAAATCTAGTGCCTTTTGTTTTTGTTGTCAAAGCTGAATTAAAACTGATTAAGCAATTTTGTCTTCTTCTTGTAATTTTAGAACTAGACACTGTTTTTTCAATTTAATACAATTTGAGTAATTAGCCCTAAAGATTAAGTGCTTCATTTCATTACCACAAGATTAACAGTAGCCACTCGTTTTTCATTTAGGATGCCACTTTTCTAAAACCCTCTGTTGTTTAACGGACCATATCAGGAATGAAAACTGCCCATTGCAAGTCTGTACAGTATATCAGACCATGGCCTGCCATTTTAAACAATGGAGCACTTAGTATAGCGAGCAGCTAATTATTCTGGTTGCCATTTCCAAGAAGCATATTAATGTTCTCTTTCTACATGGATACATTTAATACTTCACCTCAATGAAGTGAAGCCAACATTATAGATGGAATAAGCAAACGGTTATAAAATGGGCTTGGAAGAAGGGAAGAACTGTTTACTCATTAATGCCGAGATCCTCTTTAAGCACAAAATGCGGTCTTGCTTTGTCACTATTGTAAATATAGAACACTACGTATATCATTATACTATTACACTGTTCTGCTCTGTCCAAAGAACACAACTGTGCTGTGTCACTATTCTATACTTCCGCTCTTGTAACTACACTGCATGTGGAACACTATTTTGCTGTCACACTATTTCCTTTGTGCTCTGTAACTGTTCTACAAATTAAACATGTGCTCTTTTCTTTTAATTAGATTTAATTACATGGATTAGTGAATGCTAATCGAACTGGATTCTTCTATGGACACGCTGTTAAAATGTTTTCTTTACAGATAACACCCTGAGCAAACCAGACCTCTGGAAAACGATTCCTTCTGTTATTCTTTGAAGGAATCATTATTACGCAAATAATGTATTTTTCATGACCGTGTGCTTATAGCGACCCGCAGTGGTGACATTGTGAAATACAGACACACTGAAACAATTATTTTTTATAGTATTGGTCGGAAACTCTGGATGTCCACAGCTCTGCAGAGTTAACGTTAGGTTCCCAACCAAATCAAACATGTTTGGAAGTGATCTTAAGATCTTGATTAGCTGGATCGGGGGCCTGTACCATGATGGTGATGGAGGCAAACTCAGAGTTACAGGATTAGTTTTGGGTTGACGAATCCAAACCAAAGCAATCAGGCATTATTGGTACCATGATGAAGCTCATCAACTTTCTTTGTTAACCCAGGCTTGATCCTGAGTTAATGT
>JAUCNO010000279.1:5477934-5511376 GCA_032353835.1 Enteromius viviparus | reverse complement strand
AAAATCACATTTAAAGTTGTCCAAATTAGATCTTATCAATGCATATTACTAATCAAAAATTAAGTTTTAATATATTTGCAGTAAACAATTGACTAAATACCTTCATGGAACTTGATCTTTACTTACTATCCTAAGGATTTTTGGCAAAAAAGAAAAAACGATCATTTTGACCCATACAATGTATTTTTGGCTATTGCTACAAATATACCCTATACCCGACCCAAACCAGACTGTTTTTTTTTTTTTGTGGTCCAGGGTCACATATGTGTTTTGCAGTTGATCACCGCTTCATCTGCTATTTTGGATAAATTTCTCAACAGTAGATTCTCGATTTGTCATTTTTATAAAGGATGTTGCCTCAGATTTAGTTTGGAACCTTAGGTCTGCCTTAGGTCTGCGTCTATGTGTGTGTGTGTGTGTGTGTATATATATATAAATATATACAGAATGCTTTTAGGCAGTACTTCAAGGCTTGCTCTTGTTTGCTTCAGGTGGGATGGCAGCTAAAGAACCTGGTGGCCAAGCTGAGAGAGGACCCTAAAAGTGTGGTTCTACTTTTAAAGAAAAGGCCCACAGGAACCTTAGGTTTTACCCCAGCACCTCTGAAAAACATGCGCTGGAAACCGCCCGTGCCTCAGGTGTGTCAGTTTTAACAGTCAGATTTTTCAGATTGTAAAACTGTTAATCACAGACAGCATGTATTAAGTATTTATAAAGTAAAATATAACCTGAACACTCTATGGTCAAACATAGGGACACATCTTGGGGGGAAAAAAACATAATTTATATTATGATTGAATCAATTTTTATTGAATAATTTTTATTGTTCCAACAATGCATGTTGATGCTCATTCTAAGCAAATAGAATATATGCTTTTTGAAAATATGAGCATTTAGATAACATGAAATAGATTCAAATAGTCAATATTAAATGTCATTATTGTCTTTGTGTGTAAAAAAAATTAGGGCCGGGACTAGTAATAATCTAATTAATTAGAGGCTTTTTTAATCGCATATAAATATTTGACCTGAGAACAGTAAGAAGTAAGTTTTTTTCATATGGATTTTTAATATACCTTTAAATAATGACTGAATACATAAGCTTCAGCAACAAAATATTGTTTATTTTTGTTCAACCAAGTCCAACAGACCAGTGCAATATTGCTATTAAGTGTAGCAATAGGAATATAGTAGAAATATAGTAGCCTACATTTCAGAAATTCAGGAAACCTAAAGGTAGGTAGACCTTCTGTAAACTGTTTTTTTAAGTAAAACATAATACTTCAACAGGGCTCCCAAGTTTTAGCAAAAGTTTGGAGTGGGATTTGATCGGCTATAAAGGAGGAGCCACAAATAATTTGCACAGCATCCCCTCTGGCCCACCCAATTCTCCCAAGTTATTGCTAGCAGTTAGCAGTTTAATTTTACTTATTGTTCATAAATGATCAGCACAAATATGAATTAAAACAACTGGTAAATCTGATAAGAGACAAATTCAACCAAATTAAATAAATAGCTTTATATGTTTAAAAAAAATACAAAAGTATCAAAAATAAACAGATAAATTAGGTGCTAAAAGAGTCAACCGAACAACTGAGCCAACTTAAGATTGCAGAATCTGAAACTTTAGAAATAATTTAGTACGAATTTGGCAATATTTCCCAGCAGCAGTTCACACTATCTTCGATCACAGGCAACTGATTTTGTCTAGGAATCATAAAATTAAGTAATACACATAAATACAAAATGAATGGATTACCTACCGCATTCTTCATTATTGCTCTTTCAAATTTCACTCCGTGTGTGCGTGCGCGCAACCATGTTGCCTAGTAATGAACGTGCTGGCAAGCTGGCACATCGTATGCTTGCGCATCATCTATTATAATTATCTCTTACTTTTCAGCATGAGAAATACATGGTGCGGCGTGTGAACTGGCTGAAATGCGTGTGTCTCACAGTGAATGCATGAGACTTTAGAGCCCTGCTTCAAGTACATTCAGAACATTAGAAACGCTAGTTGGTGCTACCGAAAAAGTCGGTCTGCCGAAACTCATCCAGTGAGAAACGTTCTGCGGTGCAATTAAGTGCGATTAAAATGCCTTAAAATTGAACACGTTCATTTTGTGTAATTAATCTTAATTTTTCGCGTTAAGTTCCCGGCCCTAATAAAAATATTATATATATTATAATAGTTTATACTTTTAGTTTAGGCTTTTTGTACTTTGCTAACAATAAATCTATACAGTTTTTTTTTTTTTTTTTTACTGAACTGAAAACATGCATTAAATAAAAGCAGACATATGTGTATATATAGTCTTTCTCAATGTAAAACTTGCCTGAGTAAATCTGATAAGTTGATTGGTTAACATATTCTAATCTTTTGTCAAAATATTATATAGGAAACTAAACCCACCCATAGATGGTGGTAAGTTATTGTCATGAAATGAATAAGTCATTGAATCACTTAAAGGAATAGTTTACCCAAAAATGAAAATTACCCTATATTTTACTATATTTTACCTATAAGTGTACTGGTGACACCAAAACAATAAACATTAGAAAAGAGACATTTGTTCCCTCCAGTGGGAACATAATTACTGATTATCATGACTTAGTGCTGTCTTTTTTTGCATCGTGCCTCATAAATATAACACCATGTCTGCATTTGTGATGAAATGAAAACAAGCACTACACTTCACTGAGCAAAACTCACATTTGAATAGTAAGTAGCAGTTTCTTTTAATAAAAAAATGTAAATTAATTAAATGTTGTGAGTCAGAAGCACCAAACTGTCCTTTCAGAGGTGGAATTGCCTGACTTTATAGTCTCTGCACAGCCAGCACAATCTACTCTGCAGGTTTTGGGAAACAATTCTCTGTAAATGCTCTCTGAACACACTCTAATATTCAGGTTGAGGGTCTGGAACAGTGTTGTGAATACAGCTTAAACACCTGCTTTCTAGTTGTGTCCTCTTTTAGAACCACAAAGAAAGTGGTTTCACTTTCACAATGAAACTCGTTTCACTTTCAAAATAAACCCATTCTGTGACAGAAAGTGGGGGCGTGTTTTAACAACCCATTTTAGAGGGTGGGGGACAAGTCATAACTTCTCAAAATAATATTAAAAAAAATTATATTATTGTGTTAACAGTTAACTTATTAAATATGTATTTCATCAGCACAAAAACAGTTAAATAATGACCCCTTCTAGATTGTTGGAATCTGGGCTTATTTAATGACATGAGTCTTTGTGACTTTCTGTGCTTGCTATACTTCATACTTCAGTACAGTAAAGATACTAAAACATGTAATATTAAATCTAAATGCAAAACCTGATTTAAATTAGTTAATAAGTGATCCTCTGTTGCCATCTATATTGGTAATTTCATAACTTTTTTTATTTAATTTAAAAGTGTTTGTTTTCCAACAGGTGACAGAAAGGGTTTAAAAGAAGTGTTTTAAAATAAAATGCAATTCATAGTAAAACAGCCCTCAAAGGGTTAAGAAAGCATATGTAAATCGGGTTTTTGTAGGGCCGTTGTTACTGTTAGCATGAATTGTATATATTTTCTGAAATATTTGCTTTTCTTTCCCCACTCTGTAGACTTCAGTAAAGAACATAAGGCTTGTAAGGAGTGTTTATGTTCCGCTCCTCCACCCAAAATCAGTGACCTGATGAACGACGAAGACCTTCTGTACACTCTAAGGCTGAAGCTCGATCCGACTCACTGCACTGTCAAGAACTGGAAGAACTTTGCAAGCCGCTGGGGAATGAGTTACGACGAGCTCACGATTCTAGAGCAACGCACACACGGTCCCACATATCACAGTCCCACTCAAGAGTTCCTCCTGCGCTACAACCAGAAACCTGTCACGGAGCTCACTGAACTCTGCCAGCTTTACCAGCGCATCGATGTGCTTCGATTGCTCCAGAGGTGGATGGAGAACGACTGGCCCTCGCGCTGGCAGCAGGCCCATTAACTGGGACTTCACAATTACTGGACCTCAAAGGAGAAACGTGTTGGTAAAAGCTGAAATTCGTGACCGCAGGGATGGACAGCAGGTCAGAACACACATTACTGAGCGGGTGGTACAAAGACAGTGTTTACGAGGTTGTATACTGGACATAGTTTCTTTTTTTGTTACCGTTGGGCTGATTTCATCATGTGTCACAGTCTGGTTAACTGCATTAGCTATGTGGTAAAATCAACAAATATATGCAGTAGCACCTGTAGCACTTCAGTAGAAAATGTAAAGACCGCTCAGGTGTGATTACTCATTTAGATTCTGTCTGGAAATTCTCTATGATTCCGGTCACACTGCATTTAATTTATTTTAATACAAACAGTCATCTGTTGGCGGTATGCCAGTGTTGGTGGTCTTATGAAGTGTCTTTTAATTAGTAACATATACTATAATGAGTCAATGTTCTCAATATCTAAATGAGTTTTAATACTAGCTTTTGACCATCATCCTTTCCTGCATTTTAGTAACAGGGATGTTTTAGAATTAATCACACAAAAACTGCAATTTCTTTTAGTGTATAAAAACTGAATCTCATTCATTGTTTTACATGAATATGTGCATGTCAAACATTGTGATTTAAATATCAAAATTCCCATTGCACTGCTCACTGAGCACTTGAATTTAGTATCATGTTTGGTATGAATGGCACTTATTTTTTATTATTATGGTACTTTTATTATGGAAAACTTAAAAATAGCAGTTTAACTGCAGAGAACAGTGGATCTGGACTTTATTGAAAATATTAGTTTAAAAAATGCAGGGTGCGGCTGTTTCAAAATGTGTGGTCAAATGTAAATTACAGTGCAGGTACAGTAGTAGGGTAGAATGTGACAACATTACCTCTTCTAAACAAGACTTTAAAAAGTGTTTGGTTTTGTGCCATGTACTCTACCTAGCTTTTTATTTCCTGTGTCTGAAATGAAAGCCTGTTTATGTGCATCAGGGGTTCTCTGTTTAAAAATAAAACTTTTTTTATGCACGGTATCTGAATATTTTTTTAATAATAATTATTAATATAATTTACCATTATATTAAAGTATTTTTTATCTGCAATACATTATGAACTATTGGCATCACTTGAATGTCAGTGATGATTAATGGTTTGACATAAACTGGAGTGAGTGCTAAAATTAATTTTACATGCAATGATCATATCATACAGTAAGTCTTTCAAGATAACTTTTTTTTTTTTGAGAGAGAGAGATATGTGCTCTTGAAAATATAGGTACATGCTTCAGGAAACACACAAAGACAAAGATGTAAAAAGTGGACTCTTTATTTTTTTTCCAATTTGCAATACTGACAAATATATAGATGTATATAATTGGAATGGAAAAAGTGTAAACAAAAAAACTATATATTAGATATTATTACATTTAAAAAAAAACGTGACAAATAAGACAAAATTAGAGATTTTGCATATTTTCCTTCATGTTCTTGATAGTTTTGAGATAAAATCATTGCACATTTAAAAAGAACTTTATACAATTATGTATTTAACTGAATATAAAAATAAGTACATCTGTCAAATTAGATTATTTTTCTTTGTTAATACTCTACCCAATTTAAAAGTAAACAGCGAGAGGTGGTAAATGTATTTTTATTTTTTTAATCTGTTGGCAAACCAAGCATGTTGTTCAAGCTGAGGGCCATCTTGGCATCATCTTCATTGCTAGTTGTATCAATTACTGGGTAGTCCTTATCAGCATCAGGTTTAGTGACTTTAAATGTTCCTCTGTTAACTTTAATAGGGCTGTCTGGTTCTGAAAATATGTCAGAATCTGTGCTTGTGGTACGTGCGTTAGACAATCGTAGCCTTTCCCGGATATCTATACTTGCTGTCTGTCCATTGAACCCAACAGACGGAGAAGAGGCTTTAAGATTTGTCTTTACTGAGGAGGCCGAGGCTACTGCATCACTAGTTGTTTTTATAGGCTCAGTACTCAGGTCAACAGCTTGAGTGAGTTCTCTTATGATACTGTCAATGTTGCTGGCAGGTAGAGGGTGAGGCTTGAACAATGGTATATTTTTGGGGAGTTGAACTTCTGCCATGGTACCATCAAATTCATCCTTTAATTCAGCAGATTTTCTCCATTTGAAGGGCCATCTGGATTTAAGCTTGGAGCCCTCAACTTCAGAGTTGATACCTGGAACATCTACATCTACTCCAGCATTTGGTAGACTCATGTCAACGTCAGAAGTATCGATCCCAGGTCCAGATAAGTTCAGATCTGGCCCACTTACATCAGCAGCAATGTCGACATCAGGAGATTTGACTTTTGGACCAGACATGTTAAACTTTTTGAGCGTTGGGAATCTCAGCTTTCCTTTGGGAGCATTAATATCAACACCTGCAGTGGGAACATCGACATCAACCCCAGCATTTGGTAGACTCAAGTCAACATCAGGACTACCAACCCTAGGTGCAGATAGATTCAGATCTGGTCCCCTTACATCAGCAGCAATGTCGACATCAGGAGATTTGACTTTTGGACCAGACAGGTTAAACTTTTTCAGTGTTGGGAATCTCAGCTTCCCTTTGGGGGCATTGATGTCAACATCTGCTGTGGGGACATCTACATCAACCCCAGCTTTTGGTAGACTTAAATCAAGATCAGGAGTGCCAATCTCAGGTGCAGATAGGTTAAGGTCTGGTCCATTTACATCAGCAGCAATGTCAACATCAGGAGATTTAACTTTAGGACCAGACAGGTTAAACTTTTTGAGTGTTGGGAATTTCAGCTTTCCTTTGGGAGCATTGATGTTAACATCTGATGTTGGGACATCTACATCAACCCCAGCTTTTGGTAGACTTAAATCAAAATCAGGAGTGCCAATCTCAGGCGCAGATAGGTTAAGGTCTGGTCCATTTACATCAGCAGCAATGTCAACATCAGGAGATTTGACTTTTGGTCCAGACAGGTTAAACTTTTTGAGTGTTGGGAATTTCAGCTTTCCTTTGGGTGCATTGATGTCAACATCTGCTGTGGGGACATCTACATCAACCCCAGCTTTTGGTAGGCTCACATTAAGATCAGGGGTGTCAACCGCAGGTGCCGATAATTTAAGGTCTGGTACATTTACATCAGCAGCAATGTCAACGTCAGGAGATTTGACTTTTGGACCAGACAGATTAAACTTTTTGGGCGTTGGGAATTTCAGATTTCCTTTGGTAGCATTAATGTCAACATCTGCTTTGGGAAGGTTTATATCAGCTTCTGGCACTTTGACATCTCCATCAACTTTTGGAGCTGAGAGGCTGAGGTCGGGAGTTTCTGCATTTAAGTCAACCTCTGGTGTCTTTAGTTTTGGTCCAGAAAAGTCAGCTTTTGGTTTCTTAAATTGAATCGGTTTCAGCTTTCCAGACGGAGCCTCTAAGTCTGGTGACTTGATATCCACATTGGGAACATTGACCTCAGCTTTTGGTAAGGTTGCATTAACATTAGGCACACTGACTTCAGATTTGGGAAGATTTAAGTTAACACTAGGTGAATTTAATTCTCCTTTGAGTTTGGGAACTGAGAGATCTAGATCTGCATCAGCATCCAGTTCAGGCCCTTTTACTTTTGGTCCGGTCAAATTTAGTTTTGGCAAATTGAAATGTGGCATCTTAAATTTTCCAGATGGGGCATTAATGTCAACGTCTGGGACTTTAAGGGATTCATCAGGTCCTTCGAGCCCTGCTTTTGGCAAGTCTAGGTCTACATCTGGGGTGGAGAGATTGAGATTTGGTGAGTTTAGATTTCCGGTAATGTTAGCTTGTGGGGCATTTAAGTCTGCTTTTGGTAAACCAAGGTCTAAAGAATGAGCAGAAATGTCACTCTTAATTTTAGGTGTTGAAACACTGAGGTCAGGTGCTTTAACATCTATATTAGGTGCTTTGAGTTCTGCAGTGGGCATATTCACATCCACATCAGGTGCATCTAGTTTTGGTGTTTTAACCCGAGGTCCAGAAAGACCAAATTTTGGCAGCTTAAAGTGAGGTAGCTTGGCTTTGCTAGAGGGACCATCAATGTCAATGTCTGGGGCTTCAAGGTCTACATTAGCACTGGGCAAGTTCAGATTCACATCTGAAGCCCCGAGTTTGCCATCCACTTTGGGTGCTGAAAGACTGAGATCTGGAACTTTCAAGTCTAGGTCCGGTCCATGGAGATCTGCCTGTGCATTGAGGTCTACATCTGGACCTTTCATTTTTGGCCCAGATAGATTCATTTTAGGCAGTTTAACATGAGGCTTCTTTAACTTTGCAGATGGAGCTTCTATGTCAATATCTGGTGTCATCACATCAACAGCTGGAGCTTTAATGTCTAGATCTGCTGCAGAGAGGTTGAGGTTTGGAGCCTTGACATCTAGATTTGGTCCTTTCAGTTCAGCTTTTGGCAGATTAACATCTACCTGAGGAGCCGACATGTCCAGCTCTGGTGCTTGTACTCCTGCATTTAGATCTGGAGTTTTCAGCTTTGATTTATGTAAGTTTATCTTTGGCATTTTAAGAGTTGAGAACTTGTGCTTTGCAGTTGGAGGATTAATGTATACATCAGGTGCTTTTACATCAACATCAGCACTAGGTAGTTTTACATCAGCTTTTGGGATGCTGATATCTCCATCAATTTTTGGTGCTGAGAGACTTAAATCAGGTGTTGAGACATTGCCATCTAAGCCAACCTCTGGTGCTTTAACCTTCTGCCCAAATGTGGGTTTCTTAAATGTTCGCCACTTTATTTTCCCAGAGGGAGCATTTGCATCAATATCAGGAGTTTTCAGATCTACACCTGGAGCTTCAAGGTTGGCCCTTGGTAGATCAACGTCAAGATTCGGTGCATTGAAGTCTGCATTTAATTTTGGAGCAGAAAGATTTGCATTAACACTTGCCTCTGGTATTTTCACTTTTGCTGTTTTTGCTTTCTTCAATTTAGGAAATTTAATCTTGCCAGAAGGAGCCTCAATATTTGCTTTTGGTGTTTCGATGTCCAGGTTTGGACCACTGAGCTCAGCTTTTGGCAAGGTCATGTCTAGGTCAGGGGTCCCAAATTCTCCATTAATTTTTGGGGATGACAGATTCAGATCAGGGGTTTTTAGGTCAGCATTTGGAGCGGATAGATTCACATTGCCATCAACCTTTGGTTTTTTACCATGTAGAGTAAAGTTAGGCATTTTAAACTTAGACGTTTTGGTCTTCAGTTCAGGTTTGTCCACATTAAGAGACAAATCTGGGGTGTTAAGCTTAGGGGTAGAGACACTGACATCAGGTGCTTCTAAAGTACCATCCAGACCTGGTTCTTCAAGATTTGGTGCAGACAAGCCAAAAGTTGGCTTTTTTAACCCAGGACGGCTGAAGTTATATGTGGCATCCTTTACGTCAATCTGTGGCATATCTGCATTTACTGTTGGGGTTGAGATGGCACCTTTAAGATTTGGGGCATTTATCTGTCCATTCAGCCCATTAACCTGAACACCTGGTGCTTGGAGTCCTCCCTCCCTGTTCAGTCGAATATCACCAAGAGACTAAAAAGGAAGAGGAGATTATGAGACCCAAATAATCTCTATTTTTGCTTGTTCTTTAATTCTCAAGGTTGCTTACCAGTCCTGCTTTCAGATCTTTTGCTGTCTTGAGTTCAAGGTTCTTGTCATAGGGCTCGAGTATTCTAAACAATTGTAACACTTCATCTTTACTGAGGTGGTCCAGATGAACAGTTGCAGCAACAAGCTGATCTCCTGCAAGAGACAAAAAGAGAGCATAAGGTATGTTACAAAATCCATTGCTATTAAGTTTGCTTGTTGTATGACTGAGGCAGCATATAGTATACATTTGAATTCTTTACCTTCCTTCAGGGTGGTTGTTGGATTTTTGATCCCTGTGACTACGACCCCTCCTTTTTCTGTGTCCTCCAAAGTTACAATGTCTGAGAGGGCACAATTCTTTGTTTCTCCATTCTACACATAAAACAAGGTAATTTACTAACATGTATTAGTGTTTTGTTTATAATTTCATAAATGCATAATATTATTTGCTAAAGTAAAAATTCTATGCTATGCCATGGCTAGGATGTAATCGGAGGTATAATGAATGTGTGAAATGCTATTTAAGGTGCTATAAACTATTGTTAGCCATGTTGAAACTTCTAGCAGACTTAACCATTAAGTCAAGCACACCCTGACTTCTGATTGGCTAAACAAATCTGATTACATCTGTTAGGTGTTGTGAATATTTTCTGTGTGCAGTTCTGATAAAAAATGACAAGAATCTTTAAATTATTTTTGTGGAGAGAGTGGTACCAACCATCATGTCTTCACTTTCAATACAACTGACATGTCATGAATACCAGTTTTCAGGAGATCTGTCAAAACAGAAAAGAACAAGAGTGAAGTAATAATTATCATTTCATTTTGGACTATATTATTTGGATATTTATTTGAAAAAATTAGGCTACATTGAAAAATTTCCAAGGTAAATGATTGACCTAAAGCCATTCAACAAACATTTAATTTTAGCATTGTTAAGAATATAAAATGGAAGTACAGTGACTAATAGTAATTTGAATTTAAGACCTGCTGATCAAAACCAAAGATGTTGCAAGCAATCATCATGTCATCTTTACTCCGTAAAATGAGCAAATAAGTGAATGGGTTATTTCTTTTTTAAAACACTTCCCACACTTCTCCGGACACTTGTTACATCTTTTTTTTTTTTTTAGTACATTGCTTGGTAATAAAACTAATCTAAGCACTACTGTGTTACGTTTATAAAAAAATAAACTGATTGATAGTGTTACTATTTATTTTTAATCAACAGCAGTCATTTACATATTAAGTAAAAATATAAACATTGTATGTAAAAGAATAAAAAAGGAAGTGGCATGGAAAAGTCAGTAACCACCTCCAGTTTTTAAAGACAGATGTAATCAGCTGTAATGCAGTTAATCACATTCACTTGATCTCATAGTGAGGTGTTTGTTAAAACGTCAAGTAAATAAGAAAGAAAGATACTATTGCTGAAAATCACTTGCTTAGGACAAAATATAAACAAATGATGCTCCCTTTTGAGGTTAGCAGGCTGGCAACCAATCACATGGGCAGTGGCTTTGTGACATTATGACATCTTCATTCTCTCACTGAGGTTTAAGATAACATTTACAGAGATTTTTACTTTTTAAAATTTTTTAAAGAAATACTGCAGAAACCTTGAATGTATGCAAAGCCTGATTTTTCAGATTATTAAACAACCTCCTAATTTAACTAAAAAAAAAAAGCTTTTTAGCTTAGTATTCTGTTTGTGTGTGTGTGTGGTTTGTGTCAGGAATGTTTAGGAATGAATGGACTGTGAAGAATGAGGAGAACCAGTTTGTTCAGATGAAAGAAAGATGAAGAGATAAATACAAGCTCACACTCTTTATCACAACTAACAACCCCCCCAAATATCATTCGTTGTTTTGTTTTTTTCAGTTTTGTCTCTCTAAAGCATATTATTCAGACTGCAACTACAAGGGTCACATGGTTTTGAAAATAAAGTTAATATTCTAGTCAAGATCAGAACAATATTACTCCTGTCAGTAAAATCCACAGTGGGTACCATCTAATGTTTTAGCTTCACCCACCACCACAACAGTACCCAGAAGTCTTGCTTCTAAAATAATCACGACTGCTTTCCAAAGTCACTTATCCTGTTATTCCTCATGTTTAATTAGTACTGAAAATTTCAGCTCATCCAAACATTTCTCCTGTTCAAATTGTAGTAAAAGTTTTCAATTTCCCAACTAGTATAGAACAACCTCAATAGACCTACATTAATAACAACAATCAGAGCAAAGTACACAATACTAAACAAGATATTAAAGGAGTTGTTTCAACAACAGAACAGCCTTCTTTAGGTCTGATTTGTCATGACAAATCTCTATGTTTTTTTAAGTAACTGAATATATCAGTTCCCATTAAATGACGCAGGATGATAAATTGCACTATGAAGTTCTGTATGACTTATTTAAGCACTGGTCAGAGTGAGTCACTTACCCAATGTTCTTAATGTGAGTCTGTCTGTAGCCGTTGATGTTAACACCTCTAAACTCCAAGTGAATATGACTGTCATCCTCTCTGTCATGGGGTTTCTGTCAGATAAATGCATGTGGAGCCACCAAACAGGTTCTGCAGCACAAGCATAACAACCCCACACACACACATAGCAACACACCGAAACTACAGATACAGGGAGTACGTTTAAAAGTGATTTTAAATAGAAATTTGTGGCATTGATGCAGTTAAATATTTGTGTCATGTATTTAAGTTTGATTATGACGGGTTTCACAAGGTCACAAAGAGCTTCAGTTCAGAATTATTAAAGCCACGGTCAGTTCCAAAAACACTGAAAAAACCAAAAGGGACCTAAAACATTAAACTTGCATTTGTTGATATTCACATTATAAAATTATGGTATTTAAACTATGGCAAGCTAATTTATGCTGTAGTCAAGAATGTGGCTAAATATTTAAAGTTTGTGGGCAACAAAGTTAAAATTTTGTGGGAGCTGTGGTTTTTCTTATGAGAAAAACTAAAGTGTGTTTTGTCAACAGTGAAATATTGCAAGACATTGTAGTGTTTGCAAGGGTTTGGCCTTATAGTCCTGTGCCACACACCCTTAAGTTCTTTCTAAAATGCATATGAATGCATGTTTGGATAGTTTCAGTAGAGGGATAGTTCACCCAGAAATAAAACCTCTGATATTATTCTGTGTATCAGATAAAGTATTTTGAAAAAAACAAAAATGTCACACAGGTTTGGAACCACATGAGGGTAAGAAAATGATGACAAATGTTTTTTGTCAACATTCATTTGAAAACCATAAATGTATTTCACAAACGCGTTCACATGCTGTCTCGGTACTCCTAAGGCATATTGGATCAAATTAATCATCAAATGTCCAATGCTCTCTGAACAATACTGAAAATGTGAGAACGATATCAAATGAAGCGTTAAAGTGTTAAAGGAAGGTGTTCATTTGAAATGATTTGCCATTCTGATGTACAATAAAGACATAAGAGCTTTTATTTCATGAACTGTAGTACAGTCCCAGTTCTTAGTAAAAAGTAATGCTAGTAAAGCTCTTGGCATTAGAAATAGAACTATGTATGGCAGAAGAGATTTTCTAAGAACTGTTACATTTACAAGGAGAGACTATGCCAGTGCAACCACTCTTCACAATACAGGGTTTGTTGGTATTTGTTCACAGAGAGAATGTGGTTTGACTCTACCAACACTAAAGTGTGCTGCAGTTGTCAGTGTTGACAGTGGAGTATAAAGGTAACAGCTTATGAACAGAACAGAGATTTTACATTTTGAATGTACTCGCAACATGATTATTGTATATTTTTTGCAGTAAATCAGCTAGATGTATTTAACAAAATATATGAGTGATTTTTAAGTCAGGGAAACCTTTCTGAATTTTACATTTTTCAAGAACAGTAAATCTAAACACTTATTCTATAAATGTTATAATATTAAAAGAAATTCAAGTCCTTCATCAGACAACTAATTTGTTTTGTGGAAAATAAATTTTAGACTTTGGACAAATACATTTATATATAAATAAATAAAAAAAGATGAATAAAAAGTTGATGCTAGGGTATTCTTCTTCACACTTCTGTGTAAAACTTGTATATTTATGTGTTCAATTTGTATTTTTTGACCCAATACTGCTGCGGTCATAGCATCACACCGACCCTTTTTCTTTTTTTTTAAGTTAGACATAAAAAGGAACAGGCTATAACATTTATTTGTGTCATTTTTATTGATTAGTTTTTATTTAATTATTTGTCTCATTATAATACTGATTAAATTCAGTTAAATAGACTAATAGCTATGACTTACCCAGTATTTTCTCCAAAAATAAAACCATTACCCACAATTAAAAATTCACCCAGTGAAATATAGTTTGAAGAAGTTTCATTTTTTTCAAGATTTCAAGTAGTCAAAAGTGCATCTAACTGAAGAATCACCCATTTATGACCCTCGTTTTAGCTGTTTTCACTGTGTACTCAGCAAAGCTCCTATTGACTGCACTGTCATGAAATCCACAGATATATTACCGAACCTCAAAAGAAAGTGTTTGAGAGAGGAAAGCACCTTGTGTGCTTAGCATAGGCTAATGCATGAAGGCGGACTGTGGTATTGAGCTTGTGCACATGTTGTAACAAGAGCAGTGCTTTCGCCTTGAGGGAGGACTTTGGAGTGGAGTCCTTTGACTTTTATTTATTCGCGTTACATCTAAGTCTTAGCGTCTGGGCTTCAGGTACGAACTTGTCTCTCTCATTGTATCTCTGTAATGAAATACAGTCACCAGCAACCAGGAAACAAAAGCTCTCCTCTTGCCATAAACATGTTTAGGCCTCATCATTAATTAAGGAACAGCCTCATATTGTGGTGGTAGCAAAAACACGGGAATAGTTGCTTCAGTCTTCATGGAGACAGAGAAACAGGTGTCTAAATGAGTACTGCAAACTAGAGGAGCACAAAAAGACATCTTTTGTTTTCTGCTGTGACTGTAGTACTATGCGGTGCGACAAAATGTGGTTGAGCAACTGCTGGTTTGAATTGTGAAAAACACATATTTGTCATTGCACACACCACCATAGGCACAGTACTGAATGTTTCAGATACCACCAATCCGGTTGTGACATACTCGAATTGTTTTAGAAACAATAACAATTAAAAAATTTACGAATAGTTCATGGCACAAAACTAACTAACTTTAAACCTTTAAACCAATACATCATAAAAATATTTGCAACAATATAAAGGCATACTTTTAAATAAAAACTGATGCTATGTCCTCAAATCAGATTTTAAGGAAATGTACATGTTTTATAAGGCTGTGTCCCACCCTTTTGTTGACAGTGAGATATTTATAAAATCAGGCAATATCCAAGTCAGCCTTCTTGCTGAAGGTCTTTTTTCCATGTTTAAAGCAGGACTGTCCAAAGTCAGTTCTGGAGGGCCGGTGTCCAGCAGAGTTTAGCTCCAACTTTCCTCAACACACCTGCATGGAAGTTTCTAACATGCCTATATAGCTTGATTAACTGCTTCAGGTGTGTTTGATTAGGGTTGGAACTCTGCAGGACACCGGCCCTCCAGGACAGAGTTTGAACAGCCCAGGTTTAAAAGGTTACTCCACCCCAAAATAAACATTTAATCATTAATCACTTACCAAGTTGTTCCAAAACCATAAAAGTTTAGTTTGTCTTCGGAACACCGACCAGGAGGCTTGTGACTGTCCCATTGACTGCCATATAAAAAACAATGTCAAGGTCCAGAAAAGTCTGTAAGGCATCATCAAAATAGACCATCTGCCATCAGTAATTTAATCTGTATTAAATGAAGCAATGAGAACACTTGTACGTTTCTCAAAATTTCATCTCTCTGTGTCGCAGTAGCTCCATTTTAAAGAATATTCAAACTAAGGTCAGCTGCAACACAAGGATGCGTTTTCTGTGTGTATGCATGCTTTGAATTGAATGATTTGAATGAAAAGCGTGTATTCCTGTGTTGCGGCTGACACAGAAGAGCATACACAGTTTGCGTCCAGCGGGTGCAACAACTTCACGGGCTGTGGTGAGTTTCATAGTTTTTCATTTTATATCAAGTAGACATGCTTATATTCTGTCCCAGTGACACCCTAAACAATAGTAACGAAACAGTTTGCAAGCAAATCCTTGAGTATGCAAGAAGAAGAACAAGATGGCGGCTGCATTTACTTTAGGTGATCTGCAAAGCATGATTATTTGTCAACAAATAATTTATTTTATATCTTTATACTCAAGTGGGATGAAGGTAAACGTGAAATGGGCTACTTACAGAAGATTACTTTATTTAATATTAGAGTATTAGTAGAAGTGAGAGAAGTAGGGAGGAGGTAAATGTTTAAGGAGTTTATATTACAGGCCCCACTAATTATAGTTCTTCATAGTACTCCGTCTCACAGTGTCTAAACCAGTTCATGACTCACTGCAAAAATAATGCAAAGTCTATAGGCCTACATAAGCTCTGTTCTGCCATAGAGACCCAGACATGACATCACAGGTGTCAGGGTCAAATTCAGAGTCTTCTGACGTATGGATAAGAAGGAACATCACATGACCTCAAGATCAGATGTTGCTTTGTTGCAGATTGTGGCTTAATTATTCAATAGAGTTTTCTACTGTAACATTTTAGTCAGGACATCCGTACATTGACAGTCTGTAATCAGTTTATAGCCCCTATATATGTGGTTTTAAAGATGTCTGACATTCTTGGTGGTTCTTTCCTCTAACATGCATGGCCATTGAATCAGTGTTGTTGGCACTGTACAGTATCCTTTTAGTCTAGGTGCGGCAGGGATTGAGCATCGTGAGCACACTTCAGAAGAATGCCACTACTCCACATTCTCATTTAGGTATTTGTAACTCAGTGCAGCTGCACAGCTCAGGCCAGAGTGGACAGTATAAAACACCATTGTTTTTACAGATATATACAGCGCTCAAGGATGTGTGAATGATGAAGAGGTAGCAGTATCTCCTAAGTTGATGCTTGTTATTTTCAGATATAAAAAACAATATTGAGTTTTGAAATGTATTGAGTATAGAAACATTCTGCGATGAAATGACAATTTAAATAATTTGACAATAAAATGCTGATTTGTTCTTCTTAATAGCTATAAATCATTGCAATTTCTGCATAATTTGTAGTGAAAATATTGAATTTTAATTCAGTTTCCAAGACAGTTTTAATGCAACCATCATGTAGCAAAAACAAATGGTTAATTTAATAAATGTCCCTAAAACATAAGTGTCTGAAGTTGAAGAAATATGTTTCTTGCCTGTCAAGCAAGTGACATTGGATATGTTTTATAAAATGAGTTTGTTTCCTGTACATTCCAATATAATTGGTTTCCTCTGAAACAAAATCAATTTTTACTTTTTTTATAGAACATGAAAACAATGCAAAATGTATTTTTCTACGCGCACTCCTGATAAAAATTATTAATGATTATTAATCCTAATTAATGTCATTAACATATACAATATTAATAATCATCATAATGTACAACAGCGAGCTGAAAAACACCCTATATTTTCAAAAACCTGCAATACTCCTACACTAAAAAGTTTGTACGTCTGCTCAGACCCTGACGTGACGCTAAGTACTTTTCCACGTCAAAAAACGTTTTTTTGTTGTTGTTTTTAAATATGAGTGTTGACGTGATATTTATAAATGAGGCCCCTGGTCACTAAAATGACAGTTGGTCATACAAGGAGTCTTTAGTATGATTATCACTTTGCTCTTTACTTAAACCCAATTTGCTCCAGTGGGGTTGCTCTTCTTAGTCACTTATGAATCATAAATAGTTAAATTTCGAGAGCTGCTTTCTTAAGAATACAGTTACAGTTCGTGTTTAACCATCCCTGCATTTCCTAAGGCAGTTGTCCTGCTTTGGGCATCTTATATGCATTCTTAACCTGACATGTGAGTAAGTTAGATGAATTAGAAACACCCAAAGAATGTAAGAACAAGAGAACTATTTGTATTCAAGAAAAAAACACCAAGATCATTCTGATAAGTCTCTAAGAGTGATCGTGCTTGTCAATGAGCACATGCATTTTTGTGAAACTGACTTGATAAGGTAAAGCATCTCTGCGAGGCGTCTTCTGATGTCCTAAAGGAGGAGTGAGGCATGATGTCTGGCATTGCACCTCAGGCATTTGTTCACTCACATACTGCATTCCCCAGCCAGCCTCTTCAACCCACACGCAAAACAAACAAACTTCAACTTCTTCGTTTAGGTGAAATTCTGGTAAACTCTAACAAAACTAGTGCACTGCACGTATACGCATGGCTGTAGGGTCAACTTAAATAGTTACTTTAATAAAAGCTGTATAATAAATTCTAACGTTTAGAAAGAACTCTACATTTCGTTTATAGCTATATAACAAGGGACACAACATTCAAAGATGTAATTACGATTTAAATCAGAATCCAAATCTCTACGCATTTTAGCAATGCAATGTATCAATTGTCATCTTAATTAAAACTGAAAACAATTTTTAAAAAAGTAAAATAAACATGCATTATGAAAAAATTCTGAAAGTCAGCATGAAACCGAAACATCTGAATGACATGGCTTATCAAACAAGAATGTAGGGCGGGATTTTTTACTCTTGAAAACTTATTGGGTTGTAGAAAGTGGGTGTTGTAAACTAAATGGATAGATTGAAACTCATCTGAAAGCTTTTTGCCAAGCACTTTCATCAGAGAATTCATAGGGAAGAGTTCACCATTTTTTTCACTAATACATTATAATGACACCATTCAAAACTGTACATTTAGATTTCATGACTTCTGGATCTGAATGCAGTCTGATTTACTGAAGTATCTAATTGCTTCACAAAAGCCTATTTATGATCGTTGATGTGTTTGCTCAGCATTTTATGGCGTACATCTCCAACTGCATATATTTAACCTTAAAAGGCAGAAGTATTTAACAGGTATGCGTTCAAACACCCTAAAAATTATGCACATCACAGAAATGGTACCTTTAGCTTAATCTTAGGATCAAAATGAACTAAATTATAGCAGAGCACATTTAAGACAACAAACAATTCTAAGAGAGAACCATGTCTTTATTGACTTAAAATAAAACAAAATTCATTATACTAAATTTTTTATTTATCATACAAAAATATGAACATACACAGTATGTTTGAAAGACTGTCTGTTACTGTTAAAAGAAACAAAGATTTGATTGAAAAGATGACATTTCATTCTGCGATGACGAGAATCTCTTGATCTGCTTCAGTCAGTTCTGTCATCACATTCTCCTTGACCGGAGACATCGGCTCTCCTTTCTTGCATGCATTTAGCTTCGGACTGTCCCTTAAACAAAAACATTCACAAACATTTAGATACACTCACATCGAAGCATGTGACCATTTTGGTTGGTCCTATCAAATGGCTTTAAAACATAATACTTATGTACAACTTCTCAATTGCCAAAAAGTAGGAGAAAGCAGCAACAATCAGATACTTCTCTAGTTTCACCCTTGAACTGACTTGACATATAAATGGTATGTTGATTAGCCCCTCCCCCTTCAATCCTGCACTGACTCAGGCCCTTATTATTCGACTCAGGCCTGGGCATTGCGTAACGGGAATGCATTTCCTTTCATAGCAAGCAAGCACCACCCTTCTCTAAACTACTACAATGACTCTCACTTTACCCAATCAATTAGTTACACCTCTGTTGTTCAACAAAAGCACTCCCGTTAGTTTAGTATCTTGGTGTTAACAGGTTTATCTCAGTACTGCCACAGCTGGAAGTGACAGCCATAAATAAACAATAGTAGATGAATTGGACAGTGAAGGGCTAGTCATCGGCCATGTTGATTCATTTATGTATATAATCACATACTTGCACACAGGCTGACTTACTTCTTAAAGCTGAAGGCTCCCCAGAGGCCGCTAATGGTGGCCTGCAGGCCTGGACTGTTTTCATTGTTGACAGTGCTCTTTTTCCCACTCGCTTTCTTCCTCAGACCGCTGGGCCTAGCAGGAGCAGAGGTCTCGATTTTACTGCCTTTACTCTGCCCACAAGGCTGTTTCCGAGACAACCCCGAAACCTAGAGGACAGGTGTAGGCAGTAAGACTGAGGGTGGAGGTGTGGGGAAAATCATATCAATGTTTAATTCCCCCCCACTCCCACACTCCAAGGTGCAAGGAAATGGAAATGCAGAATGCAGACTGTGGTTTTGCATCATGATTAGACGGACGTGCCTTTGTTCTGTTCAGAGCAGGTTTCAGCTTGTCTGTGGGAGAACTGCTTGGGCTGTCGGAGCCATCTGAATCCCTTTCCTTTTCCTTTGAAAATAAAAAAGAAACCACTGATAAATGGTCTAGGTAACACTTTATTTTGATAGTCCACTTTAGATATTCTACTAACAGTAAGTAACTGTGCAAATACATGTCAACTAGAAGTCAATATAGTATTAGTAGACTGTCTGCTTAATATCTTCTAATATTCTATTTTGATGGAAACACACTACATACTATCAGAAACTTTGCAAGTACATGTCAACTTATTCTACTAACACTAAACCTAACCTAACAGTCTAATCTGGGGGATAGTAGACATGTAGTTGTGAATTAACAAGAATTAGTTGACATTTAATTACAATAAGTTACTTCTAGTAAGTAGATTGTCTAAGTGGACTATCAGAATAAAGTGTAACCAAAGTCTATGCTAAAATTCAATTGTTTTGTTTAAATAAATTACAAATAATAAAACAATTAATAGGAAACATCAACTAAATGCTACAACTAAATGTAATCATTACAACATTATAATATACAGTATAAAAATGTATTTTTATGAGACCATGCTGAACTGTTATTGAACAGTTTTTTTAATATATATATATATATATATATAAACTGTAGGTGAGCAGAAGGTGTCAGAGATGACAGAAAAGTTATATATAAAAACAGCAAAGGGAACGTGTAACAATGCCTCACAGATAAAAACGGGGTAAATAAAGTTTTATGTTTTGATTAATAGATTAGTTGGCCACATGTTTATTTCTTATCTGAAAAAAATCTTCACATAAGATTGAATGAAGAGATGCAAGTTATCGGCTGTGTGCATGTTTACTCAAAGTGTATGATGTAATGATTGATGTAATAAATGAATATCCTACTGATTTTTCTGACTTTGATGCAAATATTACAAGAAATGTTTGACAGAAAGTTGGGTTTCCCTCATTGCATTTTAGGTGTGTTTTAGAAATGTCCTGTGGAATCTGGTATACTCTCAGGCATTACGTTAGTACCTGTTCTGAGAAAAAAAAGCTTACAATACATTGCAGTAAACAGTATGGTTGTTTGTTTTTACTTAAAGAATTGCTGCGATTCAGTTTAAATTAAATTAGATTATATGAAACCGCTTCTTTGTGTTTGAATTTTCATTTAAGCATTTTCAGATACAAATTATGCTATATTATGATATGTATCGATATTGAGGTAGGAAATTGCTTCTACCGTGATAGAAGATTTTGGTTCTATGGCCCACCGCCTACTTTTCATTTTCTCCAAACACAAATATGCATTGGAAAGTTCGCCAGATCTGGGGCCTGTTCCATAAAACAAGTTTACCAAATAAGCCAGGCTTATGGCAGATAGTCTGACGTATTTGAATACAAATTAACTGGCAGTAAGTCATACTAACTGAAATAAGCCTGGCTTATACTCTAATCTTGGTTTATGGAACAGGCCCCTGTTTCCCCAATGAAGATAATGTTTTTCCATAGGTGCTCAGCCATTCAGCTCCTGTTCACAACATCTAAAAATCTAATCAGAACCGGCTGAACTGTTCAGAAATATTGTACAGTCTTTCACTTTGCCTATGTCAATTTGAGTCTTGTTAAAAGATTAAAACCGCTGCTGCTGTTCTGTTGGCCACAGATCACGAAAAATTAAACTTAAATTTGTCACAGGAATAGTTGATTTAAATTATGCACGTTAAAAATATTTATATTTTCACATTCTTTTTTACAGCACTTTTATAAGCTTTATAGTAACTTGAAGAGCAAAAAAACGGTAGTTAAAATCAGACCCCATATAGCCAAAATGATTAATGGATGCACACACAATTACCCATGTACTGTAATACAAACAAATGCTTTTGAACAGTTAAAAATTACATTAATGTGCAGCATTTCGTTCAAATACACACATATTTGTCAATAAAAATGAAATATGTATTACCTGTATTAAATTTATTACATTTTGAAAAGCATTCGTTTCAGATTTTTCAAATCGTGTACAAGTTAATGATTTGCTCTAGGTCTTGTGCGTTGGTAGTTTTGTGTTTGGGGGATGTGATACGCTGTAATCTGTGAAAATGTATGCACATTGTGTTCACATATGCATGGATTCCGTTTTGCACAAACAATTTATGATATAATACTGCAGAACAGAACATTTTTATTCGCAAACATGTCTGTATTTGTAAAGATCGCTGCACAATCATGTAATCCAGAATTCCAGGTTCAAATTGCCATTTGTACAAACAAATTTGTTTGTGGCTGGAAAGATAAATGTATAAAATTTATGTGGCACATGTAATTGTGCATCTATTAATCATTTTGGGTCTAATACCATCCCATAGGGTCACCTCTAATTATAACCAAGTAAATTGTTGTAAAAAATTACTATACTGTAAATTACAAATACCACAATTAAGATTTTTAGCTTGCACCTTGCATTTTTGACAGCATTTTCATTTTGGGGTAACATATTCTTTGATGGTTGACAGTATTGAATATAAATAGATCAAAATATATTTTCTCACCTTATCAGAGTTGTCCTCTGTGACTAGGGAGTCCTCCACACCAGCAGAGATGTTGCTAGATTGAGAGAAATATGCACTGTCTTGAGACGGAGGAGACCCGGGAGACTTCTCTGCATCCTCAGTGCCCTCTACAGGAGAGGGTGAGAGAGAAAGCCCTGATCCTGCCCAAGAGAAGCTGCCCTTCTTTCTGTGGAACTGCTGCAGGGTGGATAACCCTGAAGGTGTGGAAGAGCGGTGTCTGTCTGTGGTGATGGTGGGTGGATGTGAAGAAGATTTATGGAGTTCTTTGGTGCTTCCTGACCAACTAAAGACCCCAAGACCCAAACTAGCAGGCCTGGAGGAGTGAGACGGAGATGCAGATGGGCTAGACGACACCTCTTTGGCCTGCTCTCTCTCTGGGTCAGGGTCCTGACACAATGCAGGTGTGTTTCTTTCAGACTGTGAGACAGAAGAGTCTAGAGACTTTGCAGGATGAGGTGAATCTTCTTTTAGTGAGTCTTCCTGCGTATCTGCCATATTGGATTCACCATGACAGAAGAACCTGACGGAGATGTCAATATCATTATTATTGTCAGCAGACTTTACACTGGGATTTTGAACTTGAGTGCTAAAAAATTAAATGCTGTTGTGCCAACCTTTGATTGTATGTGCAATGCGAAAATTAAGGTCATGTTAAGAAACGTGTGCTAGTAAACATTCCTTTGTGCTCATACCTGCTGCGCATGACCTGCTCTCCAGTGCCCTCTTCTGATTGGTTTCTCCACTGCAACAGTGTTGCAAAGCGATTTCGAGGGCGCCCCTGTCCAACTGTGCCACCATACCCCTTCTCCTTAGAATCCATGTTTTGGCTGGTTAGCAGCTCAGTGGAGGGCACAGTTTCAGGACGGTGTCTCTTTACACCAGCGGAATACTGCCCTAACAGGTCATCCACAGAAAGGCTGGTGTCTTAAAAAAATAAGACAAAACATTACATATAAACATGCCCAATCAGGTGTCTTATCAAAACAATTGGTCCTATCCTGCTTACCTTCACGGGGTCTTTTCACCTGTGACTCTCTTTGGGGCATTTTTAGGCTCTGCACGGTGATGATCTTCTCTTTGCCCCGGGTAGGAGGGGGTCTTTTGGGGGCTGTAGGACTCTTTGGCTGGGTGCTACCTGGTGCATAGTTTTTGCTCCAAATACTTGTCTGCAATGGGACATTTTTGCAACATCTGTCATTCCAAGAACTACTTCGAGCAGCTTTAGAGGGCTGGAAGAAAAGAGATGGACACCTTAGGTACTACGTTGTTAATATTAATACATTTTATAATAGTATATAAATTATGGTAACATTGTATGAAATTGATCCATAAGTTCAAGCAAATATACAGTAAAGATGATTAGGTTACCTGAGTGTAAGGTGTGTCAGGGTTGAAATCATCTATCCTTTGCATTGTGTTTATGTCCATATTTCCAAGAGCCATTTCCAGCCCTTTCTGATCTCCTACATTACTGCATTTAATAGTTCAGTTAAATTTTCAATCATAAAGAGTTTGCAACACAAACAGACAATAAGGCTCAACTTCCGATATTGGCTCCTGCATCTGTCAAGCCAAGACAGTTCATTGATTAAATTTAAGAGATAATGTAAGATCAGCAGTTCCTATGTAAAAATATACAATATGTAAAAGATACGTTCCAGCATAGCTGAGGGAAGCAGGGTCAATGTGATCCGGGTAAGGGTTCAAAGGAACCACCTTCCTCTTCAAGGGGTCAAAGACCAGCTGATACAGAAATGTGTTGTTGGCTTTTGTGAAACCCTCAATGTACTCATCTGGTACAGTGATGTCCATCTTCAGGTACTGACCCATCTTCTTTATTACCTGTATGACAGAGACAAATTACTCAGTTTAGTTATGCCAAATTATATTTGTTTTCACAATAAAAAGATTGCTCGGGTTCTCCACTAAAATATTTCAAAAGCACAGAAGGACAGAAATTAAGTGCAACACACAGAACACCGAAGGAACAGTGTGTCCCATGGGAATCTTTCCAGAGCAAGAGGGACATGATAAAACATGCTGTTCCAGTAATACGATTATTGCATATGTATGAGCAGCACATGGTTTGTTGTGGCAGTTTAGCATATTAAGCATTTCTAACCAACACTTTTTACTATCTCACCTTCAGAATATCTGGATTATTTGCCATCCTGAGCAGCTTGCATGCCTTTCCCAGACCGATGCCATATAGAGATGGCAGATAGTCGCAACCAGAGAGGATGCACATGTAACGGAACTTCTCCTCTGTGAAGATGTTCCCGAGAGACTTGCAACGGCCCAGGTGACACTGATCAATCTCCAGTCCATTACCTTGTTTATCCATCTTTAAAATCACCTTCAAACAATGCATAACAAATGAAACTCTAAAAACTAAATCAAGTTAATATCTCCACTGTCCTCCAACATGTCTGTCAGCACCACCAAGATTGAATGAGCTATGAAGTTTATTATAAGTCTAGTTTTTCTTATCGATGAAGTCTTAGTAAATATTTTTCTATGCTTAAAAAAAGTACCGTTCAAAAGGTTTTGGGTTGTTAACTTTTTATGCTTTTGAAATAAGTTGCTTTTACTCCCCATGGTCATTTTTTTTAGTATAAAGAAAAAAAAAAAAATTTAAATAACAGCTTTCTATTTTCAGTGTCACACAATCATTTATTTTTAACATAATTGAAACAATTACAGAATCAAATAATTTTGCTGATCTCAAACTTTTGACGTTTAGACGTTAAGATAATTGCTATTCCATATTGCACTTGTACCTTTTTACACCCAAATGCCAGCAGATCTGAATCCTCTGTGATCACTGCCTGAGCGATACCAGATTTGTTTAGGAAAGCTAACTGGGCATCTGCTTCATATGGAGCAACAACACAGTCCACTCCACGCATCCTTGCAGTCTGAAAACCAGTAAACAGGCATTGACAAAAAATGAAAATTTAAGAAATGTTATTTCACTGACTCCAAAACAAATATTATTTACAGACATCAGATACAATGGTCTCACCTTAATGACATCATGTGCCATAGATGGGGTGATATTAACACTGCGGGTGAAACATTCTCTGGCTTCTGAAATCTTACCCTCCCGCAGGAGCTGTTTGCCTTTCTGCAGATTTGCCTGTCGACGTCTGTTAATAAAATATACATATTTAAAATTTTTAATTAAACAAATTAACTTTTCCCCCTGTAAATACTCTGTTCTTACTCGCGTCGAGACTTCTCTACATCCTGTTTGGATGGCAGGTTACGTCCATCAAACACCAAGATTGGCTTAACACCAAAAGAAAGCAGCATATCCACAAACTTCATACAGTATGACACATACCTGGTGGACACACAATGAATGTGAGCATGAGAAATGCACATTTTAACCCGGAAAATGATGTTGGAAATTACTGAACTGCTGAACTACTTATTGGATATTACATGCAAATAAATGAAGCGACTCACTGATCTGTAGGTTCTCCTTTTGCAAGTTTCTCAGCACATGAAAATGCCCCCTTATGGAGCCAGCAGTACGTGTCCACTGCCACTGTCTGTCCTCGATACTTCTTCACATTAACAGGCTCCGATGCATCCTTGATAAACTGCAACAGGCCTTGAATTCCCATGTTGTCTGTCTGGAAGGACAGATGTCTGAAGATGAAGGTTTAACGTTATCAGAATCCAGCCTGCGTCACTCTATCAGATGAAAACAAAAGTTTCTGATGATCGATGTACTGAAGAACATATACACATCCTAAAAGTCAACTGAAAACATTCCCTAACCGTCCAACCACGAGGACGTTTGTAAAAAAGACAAAACCTACATAACGTTACATTAACCTAATACGTTTAATTTTAATTTCATAGGTCCGCAGAAGACTTCAACCGCCAAATCCCTCCAAAACTAGTCACACCAACAATTCTCGCGAAACTTGATATTTGAACTGAGATAACGTAGCCTGAACAACACGAGTTAGAATCAGACCGATAGAGATAACATGATAATCACGTGTACATTTAAGCAATTTTGTTTTATTTATCAAAGCACACTTACCGAGAGCTTTTACTTCTGCTTCAGTGTCTGCTGTGTTACAAGGGTTCGACTTTAGCGGCAAAAACTTGACATCACTGCAGAATAACCCTATTGGTCAGTCTGACAAAGACAGCCAATCACAGCGCAGAAACATTGAAGAGGCGGGACAAGGAATTCCACAACCTCGGAAATGTCTTATTTATTTATTTATGGTGCTTGATAAAGAGACGGAAGCAGTCAAAAAATTCAATACATTTTATGTGTTTTAAATGTTTCTTTTATATCCCGACTTTTTTACATATAACATTGACCATTTTCTTTACAGTTCGGTCTTCTGTTCAGTTCTAGGGTAGTGTAACAACATCGAGTGGAATTTATTGTTATTGCTGGTCAATAACGCTGACAAAATTAAATATATAATAATACAGACAGATAAATGTGACTTGGGAAGGCATCTGAGCGGACTGTAAGAAATTTAATGTCAAGTTATGTCATTTATGTAACCCTTATTTTTTTCAGAACGGTCACGTGGTGGGGCTGTTTAGGTGAATTGAGCGTGTGTTGTCGGTGCTCGGTTCTGGCGCTGGGTGGAGCGCGTGCCTCCCCGTTCCGTTCTGCTCCAGGATTTGACGTGTCGTCTGTTTTTTTTCTCCACTTCCTGCTTCCTCCATGACTGTTTTGAGCCAGCAGTCCCGTCCGAAAGCTGATCGGTAGGAATCGTTGAACGTGGCAATGGTGTGAAGGGGCGCGATCGGCGGCGGTGTGTGTGTTTGTGAGTGAAGCCCGAGCTGTTATCGCTGTCAGCCATGCAGTTCTCTCCCACCAACGGAGATTTTACCTTCGTCTCCTCGACGGACGCTGAAGGTACAGCAGATAAAGGCCTAAAAGCATCCATACGTCTCTTCTCTGATATGTGATTCTGATGGAATGCAGTTGGTTCTGATGATTGTGTGTATGATATACACATACATTAATATGAGAATATAGCATAGTGTCTGAATGATAAAGCCTCTTAATGTATCATGACATGGGTGTTGTTTTGTAGACTTAGTAGGGATGCAAGTCTGAGTTATATTAACCTAAAACAACCTCTCATCCACCAGAGCTCAGCGGCACCATCGATGCACCGGATGTCACACTTAATATGGGCCCTGATTCCACCAAGGACGCTTATGCCACCACCTTCCTGAGACAGAGAGGATATGGATGGTTGCTGGAGGTGGAGGAAGAGGATTCTGAGGACACTAAACCGCTCCTGTGTGTTTTTGGGACTTGATTTCTGATGCTTGATGTCACATTTGCTTTTGGTTGAGTTTATTGGTTGTCTGTGTTTGTGCAGGGAGGAGTTGGACATTGATTTAAAAGACATCTACTACAAGATCAGGTGTGTGTTGATGCCCATGCCCTCGCTGGGTTTTAACAGACAGGTGGTGAGGGACAATCCTGATTTCTGGGGCCCGCTGGCTGTTGTCTTGCTATTCTCCATGATCTC
Organism: Enteromius viviparus; assembly: GCA_032353835.1. Lineage (NCBI taxonomy): Eukaryota > Metazoa > Chordata > Actinopteri > Cypriniformes > Cyprinidae > Enteromius > Enteromius viviparus. Next base: position 5,483,435 of record JAUCNO010000279.1, on the reverse strand, counting down.
CATCTACGGACAGTTTAGGGTAAGAGATATAAGAGAAGTATTTATTAATCCCGAAGGAAATTGTTTCTCCAGAAACAGAATTGTCAGAGTTGTCTCTTGACTTACATGATTGTTATTGCACACAAGATGATTATTGCACATAATATTGCATTTTGATATAGTCAAGTTATTGCACAAGATATGTTTTCTGTAGTCATGCTGTCGCAACAGCTCCTGAATGTAGGAGGAAGATTTATAGAGACATGGGTCATGAGTCTTTGTATCTTGACCATGAGCGGTATTTTATGTGTAGTGAAAATGCATGTGCACAAATGTGTCAAAATGCAAAATAGGTTAGTTGGCTAATGACAAGGTTATCTTCAATAACATGGAAAAAATATGAATGATATTTGTGCTTCTAAAACAACAGTCTATTCATCAAATATTTTTTTATGTTATTCATATTATAAATATTAATTCTGCCACAATGAAGGGGTGATGACATTTTTTATTAATTCCCAGCATTTATGTCATATGTAATTTAATGCAAGTTTTTATAGACTGAGCACCCAAGACATTATTTATTATAAAGAAAATAAATATAATAGTATTATAGTAGAATAGTAATTGTAATATTATATTAATAGCACCATTCTGAAGTGACTTTCAGGCATGAAGATCAGAGATATTTTAGTTTCCTTGTCACTTGCATGATTTTGTTAGTCAAAACAGAAGCAGAAATGTATCGAATTTGGAAAATATATATTTTTAAAAATGTTTCTTATCTTTTTTGGATCAATCAGGTTGTTTCCTGGATCATTACGATCTGGATATTTGGATCACTGACTATTTTTCTTCTTGCAAGAGTGCTGGGTGGAGAGGTATTTAGATTTTGTAAGGCATCAAATAGTGCATAATTTTAATGAGTTGAATAGGATGCCCTCTCATTGTTTAACATTTTATTTTGTAGGTGTCTTATGGGCAAGTGCTTGGGGTTATTGGCTATTCTTTGCTCCCACTCATTGTAATAGCTCCACTTCTCCTGGTCATTGGGGGATTTGAAGTCGTCTCTACACTCATAAAGGTAAATATGTTTTTTTTAATTATGTATGATTTTGATTATATAATATGTAAATATGAATATATATTTTTCCTTTTCTAGCTTTTTGGAGTATTCTGGGCTGCATACAGTGCTGCCTCTTTACTCGTCGGTGATGAATTCAAAACGAAGAAACCCCTTCTCATATATCCCATCTTTCTTTTGTACATCTACTTCCTGTCTCTGTATACTGGAGTCTGAATTGACCCCAGGCTTTGATTGGCTCATTGCTTGGACATTGACAAAGAGCACTGTGGAGAGCTAAACAGCAGGGATGTTCCATGAAGACCAAGAAGGAGTTTGCATTTTCTTTCTTTCTTTCTATCCTTTTATTTTCTTTTACCCTGTTTATAATCCTATATGCTTTGGGGAATGAGGTGTACAGACATTAGTGTATTTAACTGCTTCCATTTTTTTTGTACACAATAAAAAGCTGCATCTTTTACTGTGGAAGCCCTGTTTGCAGAGATTTCTCTGCCACCGCAATCTGGAGCCCTGGTTTTACAAGAAATGTACGAACAACAAAAGGAAAAAAAAAAAGAAGAGAACTTGATATTGTAAAAGACTATGGAAAGTATGATAGTCATGTAACAGAAATTATGTGTCACCACACATAATGGTGAAAGCTTTTATGAGATGATCACCTGATGGTAGACATATTTTGTTGTTGTAAACCAATCCGATACATTCACATAATTCTTGATCTTATCAGTTTAATTTTTAATTTATGAGTTCTACATGGGGGGAAAAAGTATGCAGGCAGTACAGCTTAGATTAAAAAGGTCTGTTTTGTATGGGTGCCTTGAATTGGTTGTTTTATATGGCTGTGGTGTATTTTATTTATGTAAATGTAGCCAAAAACGAAAGGAATTTTTATTTGTAGAACATGCAATTGAAAACAACTTTCTACCTGGTGATGTGTACACTGCAGACATATGTTACCATATTAGTTGAGCTAAAACAATTGAGTCTGGAAATTGTTATATTCATGAATCAAATTAAAATCTATTGACACTGTAAACACTTTTTGTTGTGAATCTCAATGTCAGAGCATAATGCTACTTATTTGCATGATTTGTTAATTTTATATTCATTAAAATGTTTGTCTACTGGTTGTAATGGTAAAAAATCAAAAAGTGCATCATTAAAACACTAACCCCCCTGGTTTCACAGACAAGGCTTAATCCTAGTACTAGACTAAAATGTAAATCTGGGCTATTTCAACTAAAAGAAACCTGCACTGACTGATCTTAAAACATGTCAGTGCCTTTGTGTTGTCTTAAGATGCAAGCCAGTAATGCCTTTTTCTAAGGCATGTATATAAAAAATTAGTAAATGTCCTAATTGAAATATGGCCTAATCCTGGTTTAGGCTAAGCCCCGTCTGTAAAACCGGGACTTTAAAACCAGTGGTTGGAAATTCTTGACATACATTGTGGTAAGGTTACTAAGCTTTTATTCTATGGTTAGTATGAATATTTATTCGTTTGACATGATACTAAATAATTGTCATTTTAACTACAAGAACCTAAAAGCTGTGACTCTACAATATCTACTTAGCTGTCTATCGACAGCGCCCCCTGAGGTACGGCGGGTGATTACACGGTGACTACGCCAGTTCCGTTTCCACGCTGAGTGTGAGCAGAAGGAGCCGCTGGTTTCCGCTCCGCTGATGGTGAATCGCTGCTCCTGCGGTATCGGGAGGAGGTTTAGAGCCCGCAGTGGAAGCGCAGCGGTACTTCTGGATTCAGCTTTAACGTTTTCTCGTCGAGTCGCGTCCACGGAGGAGCTACAGAAGGAGGAGGGAAGGCAGGAAGGGAAGATAGCAGGAAGATGGCGGCGGCGGCGGCGGCCTCGCCAGGCTCGCCGGACTGGGTCGTGCTGAGGGACGGCTGCCTGCGCTGCGATGAGGAGGGCCTGCGGAGTCTGTCCTACCACCCGGCCCTCAACACCATCCTGGCCGTCACTAGCCGGGGCAGCATCAAAGTCATCGACGGCACCTCCGGGGCTATTTTACAGGCCTCGGCTCTGCACGGTGAGTTACGGTTCGTACGAGTTCTGAGGGATTTAACGCCCGGCCGGGATCATAGTAACGGGCTGGACCTCCTCATAGAGCACACGTATAGAAGATCCTCTCCCCCTATAGCTTGTGATGGAGAAGGAGAATGTCAGGATGATCCTGATAGATAGTGTTTGATCTTCTATTGGTGCAGTGTTGTGGGAATGACTCTTCTCTATTTGGACTCCTTGTGGAGGGCTGTGTCAAAATATTCTTTACCTCTTTGGGCTTGATGATGGAAAGGCACTGCGATATTTCTGGGACTGTATGAGAGGGATCCTTCATTCCAGGGCGTCCCGATAGAGCAGCGTTTTAAGATCGACACTTTACTATTCTCCTGATGAATGGTCCATCACTTCTGATAACGTTAGGTGTTTCTGACAATAATCGCTCACTCTTGATAGAGTTGTTGTGACAGTGATCTCTCGGTCTTTGGGCCTCCGGATGATCCTCACTGTTTAGGGCCTCCTGAATCCGCTGTGCTGCCGATCACTGTAAACATTGCCACGTTATGTACAAACACACCGTTTATGTACACATCAGTATTGCTTAATTACATTTACACCTCATTCTAAGTCAAATAAAGCTAAACTACGATTCATCCTTAAATCTGATGCGGTATTAGAGTAAAGCGGCTAATCTAAACATGAGCAAATATCAGCTCGTATTAATGTGCGTCTTTCTCCTACTTGGTGTCACTGACATTCAAGCAATATCTTAATACACGTCAGTGATAGGGTACATCTTTACACTGCTTTTGGCTTTTACAGTAAACGCTTTTTTATTTTTTTTGCCTCTAAAGTAGCTGACAGAGGTTTAGCTAATCATGCTAACGCTAGCCTAGCGGTAGCCTAGCCTGTCTGCTACGGATCAGTAACACTGCTCATGTTTATGCCAACCCTTACAGGTGACAGCTGTCTATATGGTTGCGTAAAGTAGGAGTATCTTATTAATTTATATAGGTTTCATCTTGGTGTGTTTGGTTTGGGTGCTTTATGTGCCTGTTTGCCGTTAAACATGATATTTTGAACGGAAGAATGGGTGCCTGTGGCGGTGTTGTTAATATTATATTGTTGACCTTGTCAGTGTGTGTTTGAGTGTTATATGTTTTATTCTGTTTGTTAAAGCCTGAAATAATTTAAAGAAAGGCAGAAAATAATTACACTGGTATTGTTGCCTGAAGCAGTAATATTCACTAAGCAAATGGGTTAAATGGGCACTTTCAGAAATTTTATCAGTCTCCTCCTAAATGGAGATGTATTTTATATTTAATAAAGTCTTTGTCTTTTATTCTTGTGAATCGTCCAGATAAATGCTTTGAAGAAAGGACAGCTGCACACTAAAGGATGTAAATGGGTGTTTACGTTGCAGTGACAAATGTCTTCGAAAGTCTTCTGTCAAATGTGTGTTAATGAACATTTGTGAATGTAGCTTTAAGCCACTTTCCAGGCAAACTTCAGGGCTAGAGTTAAAAGTATTTAAACCTAACATTGTGAATGTGAAATTTAGTCCAGGACTAATGTAAAAGGCCAGTTTTAACTTCATTCATGTCCTTAGCAAAGCAGCGGTTTGGGTTACTGTACCAGTGATGTGCTGTTTTGTAACCCTTGCCATTTTTAAATTAAAGCACACCTGTTTATCCATGGATGCATTTAAATGATCAGTCTCAGACACCATAGCACATATTCTTTTTTTGGAAATACCCTGTGTGCAGCAAGTAGTCTGTACCTTTGAGCAGAGAGGTAGTTAGCTAGTAGTTGGGTTACATTTAGAGGCTTTTGATACTTGGATATCGTTGAGTTGGAGATATTACAGCTGGCTAACTAGTCTATTTGAAATTGCAATTAGGCTGTTTAATAGGAAGTCTTAGCATAAAGAGTTGCTTACGCAGAACAGTCGACTCATGCTTGTTTGGATAGTATTGATTGGAGAGGTTTTCCCTTGCTTTTTTTCTCCTGAGGGTGTAACACAGTTGCTTAGGAGCAGTTTGGACTGAGGCTGTTGCTCTTTCTTTCTTATGTTAAGAAGTGTATTTTAAAATAGACCAAATGTAGGTATAAAAAAAGGTTGTAACAACATGCTATAATGTGTTACTGAAAATCGTCTTTCAACCGTTTCTGCTCATCAGATTTCAGTCATTTGCATTCAGCTTACTGTCATTCAAACATCTTAAAGGGTGCTCAGCTTTTCTTCTTGGGTAAAAAAGGAACAGAACATTTTGGAATGACATGCTGATGCCAGTGGGATTTCTCACTTTTCTTCATTTGGTGTTGGTGAATGTTCTGGATGTTTGGTTTTCAGTTCTGATTTGTTAAAATGAGGGTGTAGCTCAGAACAAGTTTAGTATCTTTTTATTTGCATACAC
>JAUCNO010000279.1:5466824-5477032 GCA_032353835.1 Enteromius viviparus | reverse complement strand
ACATGATTTTCCCTCTTTTAATCTCTTTTTCTCATATTAATTGTTTAATTAGCAAGACTTTAGCGAATAATGTACTTTTGTGATTGTGAATCAGTTGAGTGTCTGGGGATTGTAATTCTACCACTGAGTTAACACTGATGTGAATGTATGCCGTGTTGTGCAGCATATTGAGACGGAGATGATAAAATACAACAATACTACGATGTTCCTTAAAAAGCAGATCGTGGAGAAAATGTTTTAAACTTTTTTTGGTAACAAAGCATTTGTACTCTTCCTTGGCTGTCATATATATTAAAGTTGTGCAAAGCAGCTGGTATTTGTATCTGTATTCTTATTTGTTGAGGTTGGAAAAGTATTTGTATTCAAGTAAATTTCAAGTGTAAAAATTCCATTTGTTTTGCATTACACTTCTAATTTACATTATAGTTTAAATATTCTTTAATTATATCCATTATAGTTTTTTATAATAATTATGGATATGCAATATTTGTTGATGTTTTTCCATAAATCCAGCAAGGAACGTGTAACAAGGAACATTATTGAAAAAAGAAAGTGTAGTTGTGTCGAAGAAGCCATTACTTCGACACAACTACACAAGCATTGTTTTAACCATTTTAACCGAACATTAACGTTACTCTGTCAACAGCCATTTTGTCATTACGTTACGTCAACCGAGTGAACATGAGAGCACCCGACTGCAGACGTCAATAATGCAGCATAAATAGGGCTGGGGGATATAAAATAATTTTCTGGGGAAATCACAATTTTTTTTATCCCTTTTTCAAGTTTGTTTTTTAAGACTATTTTGCAAATTACAGCGCTAAGGGTGGGCGATATGGCAAAAATATCTTATTTCAGTTTTTTTTTTTTTTTTTTTTAAATATCATGATTCTTTGATATGATATGATTCATGATTCTTTGTCATTGATTTTACAATTTTGCAAGTTTTCTGAGCAGTACAAAGTAATTTGCATTTTATCTTTTGTTATTCGGATAGATACACATTACAAATAAACATAATATGAATAAAAGAAACAGTGCTTTAATTTTTCAGGAAGAGTAGTTGTATTCAGCGGTATTGAATTAACAAACATAAAAGGTGAAACACTATATACTTCTACACTACATCCATCATTTACTCTCTCTCAGCTCGTTTTTATCTGAATGAAGTTTCTGTTGAACATTGTATTAAATTAAATGAGGACCAGCTACTGTTTGGTTACTTAAAATATCTTATTTTGTGTTTAGCACAAGAAAGAAATTAATATAGGTTTGGGACAACATGTAAGAGAGTAAATAATGACACAATTATAATTTTTGAGTGAACTATCCCTTTAATGACAAGCAGCGGCATGTTTAGTTCTGTCCCTTTAAGAGCTGCACGCATCTAATGTACTGGCACATTTTTCTCTTAATTGTTTACTTTCACTTTAGACACGGGCAACTGTTTAACGCTGTGTGTTTGTGACAGTATTACCACAATCACATGTCATAAATATCTTAGTTCAGTAATTAGGCACTATTTGACAGGCTTAAGTGCGCGCTTCAGGTGTATGCACTGGAAAAGCGCATCCGGACAGCACACATATGAAATGTTTAATTAGCAAGACTTTGAAGCGAGTAATGTACTTTTGTTATTGTGAATCAGTGCAGTGTCCGGTGAGTGTAATTCTATCTCTGAGTTAACACTGATGTGAATGTATGTTGCGTTGTGCAGCATATTGAGACGGAGATGATAAAATACCACAATATTACCATATTCCTTAAAAAGCAGATCGTGGAGAAATGTTTATCGTCCATGATCAAAAATCGTCATATCGCCCAGCCCTAAGCGTATAATTTCCCGATCAAACTCTGCTTCCCGAAAGTTATAAACTGCCTCCGGAAATTAATCAAGGTACAAAGATCTATTTAACAAAAATAGGGATGCAGATAAGTCTTTTTTCCCTTAGCCAAACCTTCTCTGTTGCTGTGTGGAGCAGCTGGTGTCAGTCACCTTTTTTTACACGTCAGTCTCTCACTCACTCATCCGGGCATGCCCTGCGAGGAATGAGGAAATGCAGCTTTTTGATATAATTTTTTTTCTTGTTGCCAAAAACTAATTTTTTTTAAGTATTTGTTGGAAATAAGTATTCCTAAAAACACTTTATTTGCACTTTTCTGAATGTATTTCGGGTTCAGCTCCACCCCTTCTGTGTGTGTCTGTGTGGATATATATATATATATATATATATATATATATACTTTAATAACTAATTAGTAATTATATATATATATAATATAATATACTTTTTTCATTAATAAATAATGTTTTTATCAAGTTACATTTGAAATATATAAAGCATTTATCATTATAATATTATTATCATATATTATGTTAAATATAGTTTCTGACTACGTTCTGAAAACTGAATGTTTACTCATGTTTAATTATTAGACATACATGTGTGTTTGTGGGTGTAATGTACTGACGCATCTGAATATCACTAATGTTCAACCTCTCTCCCTCTGTATGTGTTTGGTGACAGCTAAACCTGGAGGCCGGGTGAGGTGTCAGTACTTCCCAGCTGTGGATAAGGTGCTGTTTGTGGACGATTACGCCGTCGGCTGCAGGAAGGACTTGAATGGGATCCTTCTTTTGGACACAGCTCTCCAGGCCCCTGTGTCCAAGCCAGAAGACATGGTGCAGCTGGAGCTGCCCGTTACTGAGGTTAGAATCCCGGCATGCACATTTTGTACATAATGTGTACAGCATATCCTTTAGTAATGAGCTTTGAGTTGCTGTTTATACCTGACCACTATCGGTAAATAGCTGATGTGGTTGTGGAGTCCAAACCTAAACAGTGAGGTTTCCGAATTTTAAAATGCATCAAACTATTTTCTTTAGTGTCTGCAGTTGTGTTTAACAGGCAAAAAGAAGGTAAAATAACTGATATTTTTTAAATAAATTAAAGGTATGCATATCTAAAATATACTTAATTGCTGAAATATTTGCTAAAAGTATAATTTGCAAGTCTACCACACCAGATGGTTAATCTTACAGCTGATTAATGCTTTCAACTGACACATCACTGCTCGACAGCACATAATGTTTAAGTCATAAGATCTTATAATTTTTTGTGAATTTTTTTAAGAACATGTGTAAGCACAGGTCATCCATCAGTGTGGTGCTGAGGTCAGTATGGTGTAGTATAGCATATAGCCTATAACACGTTTCCGTGGCTCATCCAAAGCTGCTCGACAGGAAAGATTGTCATGTACTTCCGTAGTGTATGGTGTAGGTTACAACTCTGTAAAATGCTAGTTGTGTGAGTGCACTTGTTGATCTAGTAATCGCATAACCAGTCTGACAAAGAGCGCTATGCAGACAGACTGGTCCATTGTGTCCTAGGACACTCTGAAAACAAACCTCCCGGCTCTCACCACTCCCTGGCCACATACGCTTATGTGTGAGAGCCAGTGGATTTTGTAGACTGATGAGCATATAACTTGAGATAATCTGACACTTGGATATCATGAGTCATATCGGGCATGGTTAAATAGTCTTTTGACTTGTTGAATTGGACGTAGTTATGGATGTTGAGGCTTGTCATGCTTTTTAGGGTCTGGTTTGTGTTTGAACTATCAGGGCTAGCTCATTAGTTCATCTTTGACTGTTAAGATGTTGAACTATTCCTCATGAATTGCATCATTCATTTACAGAGGTGTGACTTCTGTCAAACATATTTGTTTAGTCTTATGCTAGATAATATCACATGTTCATACAATAATAAGGAATAGACCACATCAGCATTGTTGGTTAAGATCTATATATAAATCTATATATAATTGTGGGTAATTTCTGTGTCACCACAAAAATAGTCATTATTTTTTCTGCATTTAATTTTTTTTAATGATTATTTTTTATTTTATTTTAATGTATTATTATTCTTTACTAATTGTTATAAAACAATACATAACAGCATAATAATTTTATTTAAAAATGTCATAAATAGCGGAACATTTTTTTAATGTATTTTTTCCATCATGAATCAATGCGCAATCAAAATATTTAATAGTACTTTTCTTTGAGCAACATTTTATTCATTTTATTTATAAAAGCCCTAAATAGTTAGTTACTTAATTCTACACACAATAAGAAATGAGATTTTAATTAATTATCCTTTTAAATTGGTGAAATGATCTCTCATTTGTGTCTCTAACTGATAAGATCTAAAGCACTGAAAAGTGTCTATGCTCTCTTTGAGAAAATATTTTAATCTAAACTTCTTAAACAGTTATTTTGTAGAACTACAACTCTTACCACAATATTAAAAGGAAAACGGAATTGATTTCTGATCTCGCGTATGAATTATTTAAAGGCATTTTAATTGTTTTTTTTATTTGTGTCATGTGTTCTTAGCGTTTATGCCAACATATGGATTTAAAAAAAAAAAATCTAATAAAATTGTCAATTCTGTTACACTATATATCACCCATATATATATAATATATAATGTTATAATAAAAAAACCTGCTATTTGAAATTGTTATAATATTTTGCATTGTACTGTTGAATTTTTGTTGAATTGTTTTTTAATCCAGTAAACGATATCCAGCCTTGACATGCATAAATGTATGGAAAAAAGTGAAATATGCTAATCCTATAGACTCTCAAGCTTTTATTAGTTTCCACTGTTTTTTTTTTCTTTTTCTATGCCATCTTTAAAAAAAAAAAAAAATAGAAATAAAAATATGGCAGTGACATGCGCATCATTCTTCTAATGCCTGAAATCCACTTTTGATGTACATGATTATATTTTCCAGTACACAATAGAGGCAATTGATGTCAAAACAAACTTCTTCAGTCCATGAGCTGTTCCTCATGGGATCCCAATCTGTTCTGCTAGGTCACATGAGTTAACTTAGGAGTTTCCTAGTCTCAGACTGAAGTGCTGGAGTCATGTGACTCAACTTGTTGTTTAGAAAGGCCATTCATAAACGTGTACAGTGAAATGTTTGAACTGAAGTGTAAACGTGAGTTATCACCTCAGCGCTGGATGTAAATCTGTTTATATAGGATTTTTAATAGCTCAATGTTGGTTGTGATTAGCTTATTGTTTTTATGGTACTGATTCAACGTAGTAAAATTGGTGAGACTGAATGTCTATTACGAGGCTGTTTTATTGAGGCTTAACTTTTATATTTGGTCTTTCTGATCTCTGGGGTGTTGTTTCACTTCTGTACTCATCTAAAATTACATTGCCGTCATGCCATTTTTATGAGTCGGTACAACTCAAACGCTTTGGCACACAAAAATAGCATAAATTGTTGGAAATCTCTAGGTGGAGCCAACAGATGCGGTATTGTTTGAAACATCAGCTGATTATGCCTGTGATGTGCTTTATTCTTATTCAGAGGTAGTGAGTAATAGAAGGCGTGAGCCTCTATCTGAGCGCTCTGCAAAAGAGTATTAAGGCCCTTTAATGATTCGTGACAGTGTTCCCCAGTGCATTGAACTCTGTGGAGTGAGGCGTCAAAATAGAGGCATTATGATATGCTCAGGTTCACAATATTATTCAGTGCCAACCTTGTGGATGTTTTATATAAAATTTTGTTACAAATCAACATGAAACTGAATAAAGACTGATATTTTTTTTTTATTTTGAGGTCTAATGCTTCATTTATTTTATTAAGATATGGTAAAATAGTAATATTAGTTGAGCTTTTTTGGTTTTCAGGTCACATGAAATCTTTCTAATATGCTGATTTGATGCTCAAGTAATATTTCTTATTACTGTCGAAAACAATTTTTCTAATTAATAATTTTGTTGAAACCTTGATTATTATTATTTTTTTTTAGGATTCTTTGAAAAGGAACGGCGTTATTGATAACTGAAGCAAGCTTGTGTAATGTTTTTACTGTCTTGGTTCTGCAATATCTAATGTTTCCTGAAGCAGAAAGTACTATCACCCCTGTGCTATTGGTTCTGTGAGATCAGTACCCCTAATTAATCTGAAGCAGTCTAACGGCATAACACTTCAACACTATCATTCGATATCCACATGAGAAAATACAGACTCCATGCCAGTTCCTTTTACCAGTGATGGGCTTTCATGTGCTCTGTATATAGACGAATGACTTATTGCTTATATTCTGCAGCTTTGAGGTTTGAATGGATAAGCGTGTAAGCATGAAATACAATGTACCTTGTGTTCTCCTGCAGGCCCAGCAGATGTTGTATGCGTGTATGGAGAAGGTGGATGTTTCCAACACGGAGGGTTATGATCTCTTTCTCACCCAGCTCAAAGATGGCCTGGAGAATACCTCACATGAGACAGCAGCCAATCACAAAGTGGCAAAGGTGAGTCTAACAGGAAGCAAGATGCATCATTCATAACAACAAATGAGAATATATTTAGTCTCATATATAACTTCAAATTGTACCTTTCTAATAAATGACTTAATATCTCACAATTTTGTTTTGTTTTTAAATGTCTAATAATAAGACTTTATAGCTCACAATCAAAACTATATCTTACAATGCACCTTTATATCTCAGTTACATCTTTATAGCTCCAACTGCAGTTTAATTTTTCTGATTTGATTTTATATCTTTCGGGTATCATATTTAGCAATTTTATGCATTTTGGATTTCATATTTTACAGTCAAGTCTTTTATATTTCACAGTTGTGTTTTTAAAATATTGTTTTAATTTATTGGAATTGGGACAATTATTTTTAAGTTTATTCTGAAGCAGAAACAGCCTTGCATTTAAAAAAAAAACAAAAAACACATTTTGTCTTATCAAATTTGATCAAATAGCTGGATCTGTTGTGACTTCGACTTGATTGTGGAATTATGTTCTTTAATCACAGGACTAGTTCTGTCTCTAACAAACACACACACTGGTAGTATTAGCCATTCATTCATTATTGTGCAGTGCTGGGATTTGGCTTCGTGTTTCAGTGCTGCAGAGCCTCTGGCAAGCTACTTTTCCTTATTTGTGGGTCCAATAATGTCGGATTAAAACCTTACTTCACAGTGTGTGTCGTGACATGTTTGCTGATGTAATGCTATCTGACTGTGTGTGTGTTTATTAATAAGCAAGAATAGTTAAGTCATGTAGCATTACAGTGTATAGATTATTCATGAGACACATCCCCACAACGACTTATCTGTGCAGACACACAGGCTTGTATTGAACAGCGGTGCTGCAGAGCTCTGAGGTGTATCAGTAGCCCTGCAGTAACAGGAGGAAGATCAAAGACTCCCACTAATGCATCTGTGCCAGTGACTGTAAGAATGCAAAGTGAGGAGCAGAGAGAAACACTGAGCTTGCACTTAGAGTAACACATGATTAGCGTGACTTTAGATTGTCAGTAGTACTCTATACAACAGAAAGTTTCTAAACGGCTCTCACACTTTTTTCCATTTTTCTTCTATTTAAGTATAATTTTGTGTCCCATTAAGAGTAATTTTCAGTGTTCTTACTTAAATTGTTTTACTTACATTTAAAGTGCCCCTATTTTGCCTTTTCAAATATGATCTTTCATACAGTGTGTCATGTAGCTGTATGTAAACATAAACTATCTGCAACGATAAATTAAGTTTTTGTCCAAAGATTCGGCTCACATTCGCCTAAACGAGCCGGCAGCAATTGAAATCTTTTTCTATTAAGGGCTACACGTCATGAAGTACAAATTTGCACAATGTGGATTGCACACTCTACATTGCAAACAACTTGTTCGCCCACAAACAGTACAGTTTCCACGTGGATTACATCATGTCAAGAAGACGCTGTATCCTGCGCTGTCGTTCAGTTATGACGATGGCCGTTTCGTTTTCTGACACATGCTGTAGCGGTAGACCAATCATAAAGGACTGCGCCATCTGACCAATCCCATCAGTGAGGGCTCATGGGAGGGAGGGGTTTAGACAGACTGATTCTTCGAATTGCTTCACATGAGTCGTTTACGAATCATTTAGAAATGGGGTAAAATTAAATCTATTTTTGTTTTTTGACCTTGCATTCATGTAAACCTGTTTTAAGAGACTCATAAAACAATTTTCTCCACCTTTAAAATGGCATAATACGGGCACTTTAAGTATGTATGTGTAAGTAATTATATTAAAAATAACAAAAAAACTAGTTAAATAAAATGAATAAAAACTAATATAAAGTTATATTTTTCAGCTCTCATTGCTGCAGTCTCTATCAGGTGCAGGCGTGTGTACAGAAAGCAGAATAAGAATCTTTAGTCTTTGGTGTATTGTACATATAGACTGCATCTTTGTAGTGAGAAAACAAAAGCATCGGTTATCGCACTGGGAGTCTATGGCTCTGTTTTAAATGGTATGTATATAAGGACCCTCCCCCATAAAGTGCTGATCTAGAAACTGTTTACCCCATCTTCACATAAGTCACATTCATAGATAGCTGATCCTAGATCAGCACTTTCTTTCTCAGTCTTTGAATAAATGGGCCTCTGCAGTTAATAATGACGGCATGTTTCTCCCCTGTATCCTCCAAGCCATCAGCATATTACTGCAGTCCTCTTCATGCAGTTTTGCAGTGGACCGAGGCATCAGCCTCGTATGATTTATAAAAAAATAAAAATAAAAAAAAGTAAGTGCTGCGCTCCCTTGTGTAGTCATCCAAGCACCCTTTTTTCCGTAAGTTGGCGGACATCCAGATCACACTGCTCTAACAATGAGCGTCAGCTACAGTGATGGATTTCTCACTCAGCTCTCCATTGACCCCTGTCAGGCCACTGCACTGGGTTCTGGAACTTTCCTGGCTCTTGGAAAGAGCACAGATTGTGTATCAGGTTATTTCGTGTTTGAACACTGGAGCTTTTTCTAGGTTTAAATGAGAGTAAAAGTTCAAATAAGCCAGGCTTGTTGCGATCAAGCTTGTTCAGACTTGTTCAGACATTTCAGTTTAGAAATATTTAAACACCTTGGCCCGAAATTAGGCAGCTGAGCTTTCTAAAATCTTTAAGTCTTTGCAGCTGTTACAAGTTCCTGGAAAAAAAAGATGCAGGCCTATTATTTACACCGTCTTGCACGCCTTCCTGCTGTAAATGCTGTTGAAATGTAATGTCACTTCTCTTCTTTCTCACTTTGCAGTGGGCGACCGTGACCTTCCATCTCCCTCATCACGTGCTTAAGGTGGTAACGAGTGCCATCGTGAACGAGTTGAAGAAGTTGAATCAGAATGTCGCAGCCCTGTCGGTCGCATCTTCGGTCATGGACAGACTCTCCTACCTCTTACCAAGCGGCAGGCCAGAGTTGGGTGTTGGACCTGGACGCTCTGTAGACAGGTAACTGCACAGGATAGGGTCACTTCAGTATCTGTCAAATTGTATGTCATAGTGTTGGCACAATAGCCAAGTGGTTAGTTTGGCGACCTGAGCTTTCAAATTTTTGTTTTTCAAGAAATGTAAACAATAAATTTCATTTAATGTATTACGACTAGTTACAGCACAAAATAAACATGAATGAGCATTAGAAAGTGTGCTTCCTTGACCACAGAAATAAAACACAGGCCACCATTTTCAAGTTCAGCTCAACTAATGTTAATCGACTAACTCTGCTGTCTTGTTTGACGGACAAAATGGTTAGTTTGGCATTATGATTGGTGAGATTGCCTGTCAATCAAACTCATGGTGATGGGTCAATTGTGCTTTTACTTTTCCATTTCAGTTTGGGTACAGTAGGTGAAAAAAACTTTTATTTATAAACCAGTACATCTTTGCGATTTGGAGGATAGGGTGTTTCAGCTTAGTCCAATGAGGAAGAACTATTAAAGGTGTCATGAACTGCCTTTTTTATTATTTTGTACTGTTCTCTGGAGTCCACTTATAACATTAATTTACATAATGAAATATTATTTAGAAGCAATAGGCAATTTTTGTCACATTTTACATTAAATGTGTGAATTGGTAGGTGGGGGCTAAACAGGCAGTGCTGTTTTTAGACTAACAAGAACATTTTGATTTCTGAGACTTTGAGATTTCTGAGGATATTTTTATAGAAACCTGTGTGTGAGTGACCTCTTGTATGTCAAAGCATCAGGGGAATTTTTATTTTTCAGTTCATGACCCCTTTGAGTAACCACAAAAAACAATGTAAACCAAGAACATTTGTATGGGGACAGCATGGGGAAGCGTTAGAGATGCACCGATTGCAAATTTCTTGGCCGATTCCGATTTCCGATTTTAC
>JAUCNO010000279.1:5454829-5466724 GCA_032353835.1 Enteromius viviparus | reverse complement strand
ATCTATCTATCTATCTATCTATCTATCTATCTATCTATCTATCTATCTATCTATCTATCTATCTATCTATCTAATATGGGTAGTTGGCACATAAAAATTGGACTGTGTCCTATGGTGTGGCTGCAAAAACCTAAAAAAACACACCATAGGACACATTAATTTGTCAACTACCCATATACACAAACATATAGTTTTTGTATTTAAAATCAGCATTTCTCGTTTCTTTTGTATTTTTATGTTTTTGAGTGTAGCACATCCACACAGGTTCTCAATTTAATAAACAGCAGGACAAGTAGCTGTCTCACACTCGCTCTCACACACACACACACACCAGTCACGCAGGGTAATAAATGGTGGGCTGTTGACGTCAGAAGAGAGAGGAAACACACACTTGCTCCTGCACAACAACCTTACTTGGTAGCTGCACTCATGTTCTTTTTTTTTCTTTTAAATGGCGTTTCTGTTCCGAATCCTTTTGCGTTTCTTTCTACCTCTCTCTGGCTTTCCGATATCATTACAGATGTTCCTTTGGGAACTGAATGAATATAAAGCAAATGCGGCGTAATAAGAGAGGCTGAAACAGTCACATGTCTGGTGGCTGGTGACCTTTGTGTGTTTGAAAGAAAGATAGATTTATGAAGGATGAATGAAGCGAGACAGCAAAAGAGAGAGATATAAGGCCGGTGAGGTTGAGCTCTGAGCCAGCGAGTGATGTGTCGTGGCTGCCGCGGTTTCCATGGCAACACCGGCAAGACCATCGATCACATGCACTCATTCCTGAATCCCTCTCGTCTGCGCTCAGTCTTTTCCCCGCAGAAGTTTGAGCCGTGCAGAGTCTCGCTTTTACAAGCAGGCTAAAGTGCGCGTCTTAATCCTGAGAGAGATTGTGTGTGTTAGTGAAGACACAACAGGTGGAGTTGGTGCTCAATCTGTTTGCTGTTGTTGAGGAAATAAAATTTTGGTAACTGTATAGTATTTTGTTTTGTTTGTTTCATAAATGTAGCTTTCAAATCATTTACAATTTTTAAGTGTCCTAATGTTTTAAGATCAGAACAGTTATTGTATAAAAACCTTTATTATCAAAACATTATGAATTTATTCCCATTTCGAACTTTCTCTAAACGTTTTTTATTTCCATAACATTACTTCTTTGTTCAGCGAACATTGCAAAAGTATTTTTGTTCCCTTAAAACTCTCAAAACATGACCTTCTTGTTGTCTTACTAAACATTTTTTATTAAAACATTACTTTATCAAAACGTCCTTTTGTGCAAAATATGAATTCTCAGATTCACAAAAAAAACGATTCTTGTAGCATTACGACTTTATCCTCAAAACATTGTAATCTCAATCCTATGACTTTATTCTTGCAATTTTAGCTTGCAAACTAAAAACCATGGTTTAATGCTGTAGTCATGTTGATTTTGTTCTTGAAATGGCACTAAAGTGTTGTTATTAAATTAGTTTTCTGTGAAATGCTTCATAAAACATAACCACTATCATAACGCTGTTGATAAAAAGGAACTTGTATGACTTTTAGTAATTCAGAAGTACAG
Source organism: Enteromius viviparus (assembly GCA_032353835.1). Lineage (NCBI taxonomy): Eukaryota > Metazoa > Chordata > Actinopteri > Cypriniformes > Cyprinidae > Enteromius > Enteromius viviparus. Next base: position 5,465,169 of record JAUCNO010000279.1, on the reverse strand, counting down.
CTTTCCAAATCTGTGGCCAGTCTATGACCATTTAAGAAGTATTTAGCATTTTTCTTTTTACTGTATTAAGCACATCCAAGAATCTGGAGAAATTATTCATTTTCCGATTAGTACACTGTATGACGTGCTTGGAAAACACATTGAGAAGGAGAGAAAGAATATCTCAGAGACTGATCCAAATCCAGGATGATCGAGTGATTCAGCTCTTGCCTTTGGGCATAGTCGGACTACTAGGAAGTGTACGGACTACTCTCTTTCCTGCCTATAGTCTTTGTTACCGAAAAGGTCACTTAGTTTATTCATATTAACATGTGCGGACAGGCAATGACTGCTGGTTATCTGTGCACTGCGATCGGTCATTTGGTCTTTATGAATCAAATAGGTCATTGCAGTCTCAATTCAAAGATCAGCAGATTGTTTCCTAGTGCTACTAAAATAGGATATTGAGGTTTGCGTTTGATTTATGGGCTCACGATTGTGCGTTAACCATGTGTTTATGTGTGTGTGTGTGTGTGTACAGGTGATCCATCGGCACTTCTATCTAAAGCGAGCGGAGATCATGGCCCAGTGTGAGGGCTGGATCTGTGATATTCAGCAGTACAGCAGTGATAAGAGAGTCGGTCGAACCATGTCTCATCACGCAGCTGCACTAAAGGTACAACACAGTGTGATCGCTGTCATACAGCCAGAAACGGTGCCATTCTTTGGGTGTTTGAAAGCAAATCCATGTGTTTTTGTTTACAGAGGCACACAGCTCAGCTCAGAGAAGAGTTGTTGAAGCTTCCCTGTCCTGAAGGCCTGGAGCCCGACGGGGAGGAGTTTTCTGAGAAAAGCACCTCGCTCATGGTGAAAGAGCTGCCCGGTCAGGATGCGGAGAAGCAGGCGGACAGCCCAGACGCCCACTGTAGCGACGGCCAGCTATGATCCCCTCTCCCCTGAAGCCCCGCCCACCGCCTTTGACTATCCATTGATATTGAAAAAAGACTGGATGGCTTTGGTGATTAAGCCATCTTTTTGTCAATATTTGTATGTAAGAATCTAATTATGTTATAGCATAAAAAGAGAGGACAGTCAAAACAAAGAAAATACAAGGAAAAGAATCCGCTTACACACACAAGACGAACCGCTGAACTCCATGCTGCGCCCTGAAGAAAACAAAAGGAGACCAGAAAAGATCTTTTTATTTACTTGTAAAAGAGTATAAAGTTTTTTTGTGCTTTTTTTTTCTTCTTCTTTATTTTCCCAAATTGTTAAATAACCACTGATTGATATGTTGATATGAAACAAAATGAAAGATGAAATCACAGTATATATAAGGGAACTGCCTTTAGTGGAGAATGTTTACCAAATGTTCCTTTCTTTTTGTTTTTTCTTTTATTTTGGACTATTAATGCAAGGACAGTTTGTAAGTGAGAATATACTGGTCATTCTTTAAGCAAACTATTTAAAAGAACGTAACGAACACGCGCCCATACCCACTCTTGAGTTCCCCCGATCCTCTGGTGACCCTCTGACAGTGCTTTTGGTTTCTACAGATTTGTGTACACTTCAATAATAAAGCCTGAAACGGACGTTCAGAAGTACTCTGATGACTGGATGCTCTTGTTCAGGCTGATCAATAGCACGTTTTATTTTTGCCCTCTATCTGCTTTTAAGTGCAAGTTTAATAAATGCAACCTGTTTTACTTTGCTTGAAAATACTAATTAATGTGGGTTTGTAGATGAAGGATTGTGGTGAGTGTGTGAATGTGCGTAAGCAGGGTTTACTTTTATTATTTCACTTTTTCTTCATTCTTTAAAAGATGTGCTTAACAATGAGTTGAAGGATACTTTGGATGTGCATGTGGCACATTCCATCAATATGGAAATCTGGATCATCTCAAATTAATCCAACAGTTAATTTAATATTTTAATTTATTTAATATATTATTATATTATATTCTAATATTAATTTAACTTTATTTAAATTACAATTTATTGTATTATAGTACAATTGCTGTTTTAAGTCATGTTAGATAGCAAAGAAGTGCACTATTTAGTTGCTCCAAAGTTTTGCTTGAATATAAAATGTACACTCCCAGACATTTTTATTATTATTTTTTTTTAATTAATACTTTATTTCAGCAAGTATGCATTAAATCATGCATACATTATAGTGTTACAAAGATTTCAATAATGTTTGTTTTTCTATCTAACAAATAGTCCTGAAATAAACGTCATTATTTCTAGAAATGCTTAGCAGTACAACTGTTGTCAACAATACGAATAATATATTTCTTGAGCAACAAAGAAGCATATTAGGATGATTTCTGAAGACTTATGAGCCACTGAAGATGCTGAAAAATCAGCTTTGCCATCGCTGGATAAAAATACATTTTAAAATGGCCTTTATTATTATAGAAAAGTTGTAAATTGTAATAATACATGTCTTTAGAGACATGAAGTAACATCAGTTAAACCCTTTCAATTACAATAAACGTTTATTTTCCTTTTGATATTTTAATTTGATCTGTTGTTTAGATTTCAGATCATTTATATGCTATATTATATATTTATTTTTTCCTTGAGGATTTAAATGTATTTATTGAATTACCAGGGGAAATGTTTGACATTTCAGGCCGTTTTAAGAAAAGTCTAGTGCCAGTAAAGTAAAGAGATTTCAGAACTACTGCAAATTAGATAATGAGATATGAAATGAAATGGAACATCTTCAATTTTTCATGTAGTTCTGATCTCTCTCAAGCTTTAGTAGGGGAAAAAATGCTGGTCCTGGTGATGTAAATCCCAGCATTTTAGAAGAGATATTGATCACTTTCTGAGCCGTTTCAGAGTGACAGATATGTGGGAATCCCACTGAGAAACACAAAGGAAGGAAGGTGTGCGAACGTAGCAGTCCATTCATTATTGATCGAGTGTATTTAAACCCGGCGCGTGACTGATCCGGCTAGCTGAGCAGTCCATGACATGCGCGTGTATTCGCACACGCGTTCACGCTCAGGATCCTCCCCAGCTGGCTGTAATTGCAAGGTCATGATGTTTTTTTCTGGGAGCCTTACGTGAGCAGAGGGGCTGTATCTGTCCTCTCACTTCTGATTTATCACGAGGACGTGGAAAACATCCGTGCTTCAGCGTTTTCCTTCATTGAAGATTTGATCGTTAAATTGTAGATAAAACAGAGCTGTTGTTCTCAGGGCTAGTATCCGTCTTTTAAACGAGCACAGTGTTTCTGTGTTTAGTGTGCGAGTTCACTGGTAATATAAGGGCTCTGTGACATTTTATCTAATTAGTCTTGTCCTTTAGCGTGAGTGCTCCCTGCACGTTAATTGTAGTGTGTGTGTGTGTGTTCCTTTGTGTTGTGGGCTGATAGTAGGGTATGTGTTATTGCTGTGAAGCAGTGCTTAATTTGTGCCAGAACAAGCCGGACCCGGATCCGGCACCTCATTTTGGCGGATCCCCCTTCTCATGCCACAACCATGACTTGGTTTACTTTCACTGTTAAATTTGCTAAATTTGCAATTTGGTGTAAGTTTAGTTCGTTTGAGTTTTCCCTCTCTTTCCTTTGCTTTTAAATAGCTTACTTTAAAAAAAGAACCGTGGGCATTTACTGTCTTTTTTAAATTAGAATCAATTTGACATTTATTGCTTTAATTCAATTTTCAAACTTAGAACATAGAATTTGTATTATCAAAACAAATAAAACACATGCTCTATGACCAATATGAAATAACAAAAAACGTACACTAAGTTTAAATAGGTAGGGCATACATAACTAAAAATCAGTAAAGAATGAGGAACAAATAATTATGAAAAATAATGAAAAAACTGTTTAAATTAAACCAAAATCAGCAAAAACCATGGAACCAAATCAATGAGAAACTAATGTCTAAAAATCACTTTTTTTTAAATCACACAGATTGATGGCAGAAGTAAACGGCTTTTCAAAAATATTTTTAACAGGTGCTTCTCTTGTCTTGACTTTTTCTTTTTGTCAGTCTTGTCAGTCAGATGAAAAATCTTCTATTGTGTGAACATTTGCCACACCTCTGGTCTACATTTAAAATAAAGATCTTGATTCTGAACAGCCTGGCTCTGTTCTCACAAGACCACATGCATGGTTTCGCCTACTGATGCACAAACAATTTTTCTTCAGCAGTTTTCATTTACATAAGACAAAACCGGTCGTGTGTGCGAGGATGCTTGTCATCAACTTAAGATCAACAACAAACTACGGAAAAAAACTCCTAACTCTAGATTGTGAGCGCTCAACTTTTACGATGCGTCTGAAGCGTGCAAGCGTGTACCGATTGGATAAAAAGAGGTGCAAATTACAAATTTTTGTGACAATGCAACAATGACCCAATTAAGCAACCAACAATTCTGTCAACTGCCCCAAAATGTGAACGAAAGTCTGGCTCAGTGTGCAGCAGCTCGTTGTATTTCAGATAAGATGAAACAGTGATCGCGGGGTGCTTTATTTCAAATGACAGATTTAACCTGATAGTTTGTGTTGATTCATTTAAGCATTTAACCTACAGTACATATTGTATTGAATATGTTTGCAGGAACCCTCATTATAAACTATAAAGCTTCGAGTAACCTATGAGTACATGTCCCCACTGAAAATCTGGACATTATTAAATAAATTTTATTACAGAGATATTTATTGTGCTGTAGTTCTTTTTAAAGTCTAAAAAATGTTAAAGTCACACTCGTAGTGATGTAGTTGCAAGTTGTTGCTTTGAGGTTTCTAGGTTCTGAGAGGATGCTAAGTTTTATCTGTGTGTTGCTATGTTTGTTTGTTTTTTTTTTTGTTAAGGTGGTCTAGGTTGTTGCTAGGGTGCATCTTGGAATTTCTACTATGGTCTGCCTGAATGTTTGACAGGCCTTTGCATTCCTAAGTCTGATGACATACAGGGCAAGTATTTAGGCCCACGACCGATCTAAATTGTACAGACAGAAATCTGTTATCCATTCTGAATAAAGGCATTGCTCCAAAAACGTTGCCCCATGCATCATCAGCCTAAAGTGTCACTATGGGTTTTCTAGCTTGTTCTGGCAGTTGCTAAGGTGTTTCCATGGGATATCTATTATGGTCTGGTTATTTCTAGGGCACTATTATAGAATTTGTAGGATGTTCTAAATGGTTGCAGTAAGCCATTGCTATGAGCGTTATTTATTTACTAGAGTGTTCTGGTTGCTTTCTAAAGTGTTGCTGTTGTGTTTTTAGGGTGTTCTGTGGCCAGTTGCTTACTTGGGCTAGTCCTAAAAGTTTGTCATCAAATTATTTCTTAAAGACTTTTCCTAATGTTTTGAAATCAGCTATAATGGTATATTGGTCTAATTTGAATCTGAAAAGTAAGACTAATTACCCCTTGGTTAACGGCAACTTAGTCAAAGTAGCTTTTAAAACACAGTCTTAACATTGTGCATCTGGCCCCTGGTGGGATGCTGTGGGGGTTTCTATTCTGTTCGGATTGGTCGTCGGAGTGTTGCTAGAATGTTTTTCTACTTACAAGCTCAATTCAAAAGACTCTCCTTGTTCTTAGCCTTAGATATGACTTGGGCCTCTCCTTCAGCATGTTATTGTCCATAAAGCCCAACTGTTTATTAAACTATTAGCACACCTCACTAAGCTGCATTGGTTTGAGATATTATTCATATTTCTAACATAAACAGGAACTTGCATCTCAAAGTTTAACCCATAGGATTAGGGGTTTGTTAATTTCCCTAAGCACAAATACTGTAAAAGTGATGCTTGCCTCAGCACACACAATTATAAAAAAAAGAAAAAAGAAAGAGTAAAATAAAAGAATGAGATCTGATTAAAAAACTGAGAGAGAGGAATTTTGTATAATCTTTTATAAAGGAATCTATAAACAACGCTGCATTTTTTCTTCTTGAGACTGCACACGTTTTTTTTCTCTGTATGTTTCTACTGAGAGATCTTCTCTCTGCCTTTATCTTTTTTTCCGTTGGAAATTGTTTCCCTCTTCTCCTCCCTAGGGTGCTGTGTTTGTGTTAGAGTACGGTTCTTTGTGCCCTGCAGGTGTTGCCTCTGTTGTGTCGGACCGGTGACATGCTTCCCTTTGTCGAAGTCACAGATTCAAGACCTTGAAAAATGGCTTCAATCATTTGAGAGCCGGTGTGCAGTTGACAGTTCGGTAAATTAGACTCCAGTGGCCACCAAGATAAATCACTGTGAGGGTCTAAAGACGTCCTTTTGCATACTTTTTCATGACTCAAGCAGCTACTCAGAGGTCTGAGCCCATCGATCGCTGGTGTAGGAATCCACACAGTGCTTAAGATTTAAATAATGCAAATTGGGAGGGAAAAAGGGAGATGTAGGCAGAAAGAAAGAGCTACGTCCTCTATTCTGAAAAAATAATGGGCTGTGAGTATTACCCATGCCTACTGTGCTTTCATGAGGCTGTTGAATCATTTCAGTGCTGTTTTCTCTTGTGTTTAATATGTGGCTTAGTCACTGACAGTTTCCAGGAGCTGTAAAAGCTACTGCAATATGAAGGAGCTCCTCACCGCTGAACTTTATTATGAGTGACATTAGACACTGATTATGTTTTTACCTGTTTTACCTGTAGTGCAAATCATTTCATGCTGCCTTTAACTCTAGATCAAGTAAAGTAACTTTTACTGGCTTAGCAGTTAGCACACTATACAATGAAAATCTGTCTGGTTATATAGTTATTAATAAATATTCATTATAAAACAGGTGGAAAAAATTAAATAAAAGAAAAAAAGCCATAAAAGTTCTATAATCATGTAAGTAATGCAAAGTGTTACCACACCATGTCACGATAAAAGTAAATAACAAAACATACCACACATAATCTACAACAGAAAAAGGAAGTCAGATTGTAAAATATAAATAAAATATAATTATGATGAAAATTAAAAATTATACAGTGTCATATTTTATACCATTTACTATGTTTTGTTGAATGTAATTAGCTTACAGCAAATTCTGATTCAAATATACGTTTGCTAAAATATTTAGTGTTTAATAAAGAAAAAAATCAAATCAGTTTAAAAGGTTATTTCACCCAAAAATTTTAATTCTGTCATTAATTTAATCACCCTTGTGTCGTTCCAAACCCATAAGGCCTTTGTTCATTTTCAGAACACAAATGAAGATATTTTTGATGATATCAGAGAGCTATCTGAACCTCCATAGACAGCAACACAACTGAAATGATCCCAGATCCAGAAACTTAGCAAAAACAGTCGGTAAAACAGTCCATGTGACATCAGTGGATCAACCTCATTTTTGTGATGCTACGAGAATACACAAATTTGTGCAAATGAAACAAAAATAACATAATTTACTCTTCTCCCGTGACTTCTGCCATGCTCAACGCACCGTATACACAAGCTTTAACGTATTTGACGTAATCAGCCTTGTTTACATCCGGTGAAAGCACGAGCATGTGCGTAATCTGCTATGTTTCTATTGATTATTTTATTGAATCCATTGGAGAAATTTTAAACTTTCTTCAAACACAGTTCTAGGAAAGTAGGTTAACGGATGATTAGCTGACATTATGATACAATGAAGCATAAAATGAAGCAGCTCACACATAAAGAACCCATAGTTCACATTGCGTTCTGGTCCTGGTCCTAGCTAGACATTTCTCTAGGCTGATGAGTGTTACTATACGGCCATATCTTGCCTCTGTAATTACCTTTCCTCTCAAGATTGAAAACGGCTACAGAATGTAATTAATTGGAATGGACAAATTGAAGAGCTCAGTGTTAGAATCAGCACAGTTTGAAAACAGCTTACACTCAAACAACAATATACATTTCCTGTACAAAGTGAACGTGATCGCAAATGCATTTGACCTTTATTGTCACGTTTGATGTAATGGGTCACGGTTTCCACTGTGGTCATTTCACGTCTCATACGACACATCATTCTACATTTGAGTGTGTGAATGTATTTTTGGCCTGTCCTTGGGGGTCTCTCCTTATATCTGGCACACACTCACACAAACACGTGTTACACTGCCAAACCTTCCGGACTCCAGCGGTCCTCTGCCACTCTGTGTAATCAAGACGAATCATCTGCTTGATTTTTGTAAAGAGAATGACCTTCTACTACCGCTAGAAGCATCAGAGGCATGAGAGAGACAGAACAGGGGGGTTCCAGGAATCAACGGCCCCCTCAGGTTTTCTTATGCTAACAGTCAGTCATTAGGTACAGATATAGTGTTCATCTGCACAGGAAGCTTTATATTCACAGCTCTGTGCCTGCTTAAAATAATCAAAAGCTTCAATGGAAAAAAAGGGACAGATATAATTAATATCTTGAAGGAAGAATGATGAAAAGAAGAGGGCTCAGTCAATAAAAGTTTCTTTTGAAAAAAGAATCCAATCATTTCTGAAAGCAGAAACTAGCCATATATTTCTTCTTTTTGATATGCTATTTTTTCACTTACCTTGAATTGCTTTAGAGCTTTATGGTTAGCACAACCACAAGCTTAAAAATTTCAAACTACATTATAACTCCATTAAAAATACAAAAGAGAGCGGCTACAGTAATAAAAATGAGGGAATCTGAAGGAAATGTGATTATTTTAATAACAAAAGCCATTGTACTAATTGTAGAATTATAATATGAAATAATATTATCTAATATTTGACTAGCATATATAATCAGTTGTGAGCTGAATTTGAACAAATAAATAATAAAAGGCCAGAGGTAAAGTTTGATAATGATTTAATAATCAAATTAATTCATCATTAATTATGTCTGTTTAGATATTCTGAATGTCACAAAGCCTATTTGTTTTGAATATTAGATAGATACCAAAAGGTTGCTTACTCAAATCCTATTAAAAAAACAGAAGACAATAGAATGGTTAATTGTTAATGCTTAAACATATGTTATTTCAATCATGTTATACAGTAATCCAATACGGATTTAATTTTGCGTCCATTTGAGCGTATTGTCAAATCTCGACGTTCCCTTAGCGGCGCTGCCTTATTAAGTATCCCATAATGCACCACGTCACTGTCATGGCTGCTCACTGATGACACTTGCAGCACATGGGCAGAAATTAAACACATCACAGTGAGCACACGAACCCTTCACACCTCACATTCACAGCCAGAGCAGGTCTTGAGCGACGTGACGCGTGTTTCATTTCTCTGCTGAGGGTTGACGAGGATGATGATGATGATGCTGCAGTTCGAGGCGGCGGTTCTGGGCGGACAGAGTCCGGACTGGAAGCAGAGCGGCTTCAGCACCGCAGGTAAGAGACAGCGGCTCATTTGAGCTGAATTTTGTGTAATTGATGATGATGGCGATGGCCGATGTGGATAGTTCCGTCCAGCCGTGTTTGGATCTGCGCGGTTATTGTTGTAGATGTGTAGCGTGCTGGTTGGTTTGCTGGACTCAGCAGTGAACGTTACACTCTCTCACGTGGTTTAAATGTGCCGCATGTGTGTTGAAATCTCCGCGCCGCACCGACGCACGGGACTGTGTCCAGACAGGCGTGAGTTTCCGCTGACTCTGAACTGAGCGGCATCTGACAGCGTTCTAACCGCATGACTTCTTTATTTGTGTATTGACTGCATGGAGGGATGGTGTGGGCAGCTTTAGCGCATCGAGGACAGACGCGTGTGTATCCTGTTGATGTTGAGGTGAGAGAAGATACGCTGTTATTTAGCTCTCAGTTTTAGAACAAAGCCGCGCTGCACCTGCCTACCTTACCTTGCATGACTCCTGTGCGTGCATTATTTTTAGTGGGCTTTCACACAGGACGCCTTAATGACAACTAGAAGGAGAGCAACACATTTCAGATGTCATAATGAATGATGTTATAATATCGGATCTGAATAATTGTAGCGAAGGTTTCATGATTAAGAGGCGTGTTGTTTGTTAACGGTTCTAGGAGCTGCTGATGCGTACGAAACGCCGTTTTAAATACTCTTGGGTAGTGTTTTATACTCGGCACCGAAACACAGGTTCCACGACGCGACACATAGCAAGTATATTCTTTAAAACATGACTCTGACGACTCGCTTATTTTGTTATATTAAAATCATGTTGGTGGAGTTAGATTGCGAATTTATGGCTCCTAGTTGGTTAAATAGCATAAATAAACATAAAGCGTGACATAAAAAAAAAGTCTTAAGAACCGATTCTTTTAGTAAATGATTCTTTTATTCGGTTCTTTTTAGTGAATCGCAAAACAGCGCAGCATAGTCCGATTCCTGTGCAAAAGACTATTAAGAGCCGATTCTTTAAGCCGAGTTCAGACTGCATGATTTTAGCCCCGATTTTGACTCGCCGACAGGTTTTGAGAAATCGCCAACAAACG